>JAFMOD010001706.1:294345-417353 GCA_019802435.1 Corydoras maculifer
CTCTCTCTCTCTCTCTCTCTCTCTCTCTCTCTCTCTCTCTCTCTCTCTGTCTTTTGCTCCTCTACACACACACAGACATATAGGTAATTTTGCTATTTATCAGCCACCTTCCTTCATTAACTGACCATTTGTATGACTACTAATCTTTAAATCCTTTTCTAAAGCAGCCTGAAGGCTATGATAACATATATTTGGACTTGCTTCTTTTTAAAATATGTTTAAAGTCAATAATATATTTCACAAACAATTTTGTTGGTTAAATTCTCAGAACAGATATTTTTTTAAAAATCCATTAAATAGGGTTAAATTTAACTAATCATATTTAGATAGAAAGTATTTTGCAAGGGCGGCATGGTGGCTTAGTGGTCAGCACATTCGCCTCTCAGCGCTAGGGATTCCCGGTTCGAATCCCCATCTGGGTGGAGTTTTCCCCATGTCCCCCGGGTTCTCCGGTTTCCTCCCACAGTCCAAAATCATGAATCAAGTCAATTGAGTTCTCCAAATTGCCCCATATAGAGTGTGTTTGTGTGAGTGAGTGTGTGCCCAGCGATAGATTGGCGCCCTGTCCTGGGTGTATCTGACCAGTGCCCAAGACATTCTCCCCTGGATGGGCATGGGGAACCCCACTGCGACCCTAATAGAGGATAAAAGCAGAAGATAATGAATGAATGAATGAGTATTTTGCAAATTGTATTTAATAATCAAAATCTATTTCAGTATAAAATGTGTAGGTTCACACGACCTGTTCTTGCTTAGTGTAGGATAAATAAAAAAAAACACTTTTTTGAGTAAGGTAAAATAAAAAATAAAATAAAAAAACCTTAAACTTTGACTTTGACTTTACTTTGATAAAGAGGTATAGAGATCTATAATTATTTATCTACCAAAAGAGATGTCGTTAGCAGTGTAAAAAATGTTGTACATCACATACATTTACATTTATACATTTAGCACATGTTTATATTCAAAGTGACTTACAAATGAGAAATCAACTCAAGTCAGTATTTAAGGACAAACCAGTTATGCAGTAGTATTATTAGCACCAAGAGAGATAGCACCAAGGTTGAATCAAAGATTGTCCTGTAGGCCAGAGTCAGTGCTTTGTACTGAATGTGAGCAGCTACAGGGAGCCAATGGAGAGAGAGATAAGTAGCAGAGTGACATGAGTTTGCTTGGGTTGTTTGATCACCAGTCAGGCTTTTGAGTTTTAAATTCATGTTAGATTTGGAATGCACATTTTGTGACAGACACTAGACCTTGTGAGAATAGAATCAAAAGATCCAATCTTGCCTGTCTGGGATGCAGCACGCACAGCCCAGGATGTGGCCGGTTAGCTCCGAACTGGTGATGACAACAGGAGGCAAATTGACCTGATAAGGCGCAGCCAAAAGTATCAAACCTAGTGATCACTAACTGGCGAGCGCAAAATCACACCCCACATCAACAACTCAATGTCAGTCATGAACAGCCACTTGAAAAACTACAACAGAAGTATTGTAATGATTCTTCTGCTGCACATTAAATTTAGTAAAAAAAAAAACAATGCATGTAATGCTAATAGATTTTTAATAAAGCAAACTTATTTTGTAATTATTGGAGAAAACTGATCTGATGAAATCTAATTTAAATATGTGACAAAAAGAAATGATTATGATCTGGGTATAATTACTTTTCCTAGTAGCTGCATTTTATTGCTTGAATACAGTGGTCACAGTATCATTAATGTTTTAGAGACAGGTTAGACCAGGAAATTTATGCTTGCTTTAAACCCTCTCATTTACTAAGCCATTTTAGCCTGTTGACTCTGTCTCTCATGAAGAAGGGTCCAGAATGGTTGTGATAGTGTCCTACTACAGTAGTAAACATTTCTCTGCTATATTGGCTGTCACTAGGATAAGACTCCTTCAGGACTCCCTGAGAATTTGAGCATAGATGTTATTTTTTCAGCAAAGGCTTCTGATTTTACAGTTTTCCAGAGGCCATGACTTTCCCAGCTCTTTACCCTGTGGATGTATTTTCCCCAGCAGGGGACTTGCCCAGCAGGTCTCTTGTGGTTCACAATGGCCGTTTTATTCTCAGGCTGAGAAGGCCAGTTGGTGTAAGAGCTAATAAAATAATGGCTTTATCTGCTCCTGTCCACTGACCTGCAATATAAGCACACGACACTCTGTAAAACCAGAAAAGAGATTTATTTATGAAAACTCAATATTATCTTTGCCCAACTAATATGCTTTTAAAAGAACAATGTACAAAATTTGAATGTGAGTGTGCATAAAATCTCAAAAGGCGCACCTTAAATCCTAAAATTTTCCCAGAAATCGGACCTGCGCCTTATAATGCAGTGCGCCTTATACGTGTACTGAAAATCTATAAAAGTATTGTTGTGTGACTTTGCTAAGCACTCCGCTTCATGGACTGTCAGTCCATTTCCAGCTGATGCAGGATCATAATACGTACAGAACGTACATCACGTAAACCAATTAGAGAACCTGCTGCAAAAAATTACCCGTAAAAATGGCACCAGTGAAGAGACACGCTTACGAGGCACATTTCAAGCTACAGGCCATCAGTTATGCAGCTGTAAATGGGAATAGAGCAGCTGCGAGAGAATTCAGCATGAATGAGTCTATGGTTCGGAAATAGAGGAAACAAGAAAATGAACTGCATCAAGTAAAAAAGTCGAGACAGAGTTTCCGTGGTAACAATGCGAGGTGGCCACAGTTTGAAGACCAACTGGAACAATGGATCTCTGAACAAAGAATGGCTGGGAGAAGCGTCTCTACAGTCACTATTCGACTGAAGGCAAAAACGATAGCACAAGACATGAAGTTAGAAAATTTTCAAGGAGGGCCTTCTTGGTGCTTTCATTTTATGAAACGGCGCTGTCTATCTATCTGCGCAAGGACTACTGTGGCACAGCGATTATGAAGAACAGCTGACCATTTTCCATACATACTGTAGTAAAAGGATTACTGAGAAAAAGATCCAACCCAGCCACATCACCAACATGGACGAGGTCCCCCTCACTTTCGACATCTCCGTGAACCATACTGTGGAGAAGAAGGGGTCCAGCACGGTATCGATATGCTCCACGGGGCATGAGAAGTCAGTGCTCACCATTGTTCTTGGCTTAACTAAAGAACTCCAACCTGTAGACATTGGTGTAAACAGGGCGTTTAAAAGTTTAAGTTGTGGGCGGCGTGGAAGCTATGGATGATAGACGGCGATCACACATTTACTAAAACTCGGAGGCAGCGGCGGGCGAGTTACGCCACCGTCTGTGAATGGATTGTGGATGCTTGGGCTACAGTTTCTTCTGTGACCGTTGTCCGAGCTTTCGCGAAAGCCGGCATCATTGCTGAACAGCCACCTGGCGACGAGACTGACTCGGACATTGATGAGCGGGAACCTGGAGTGCTTGATGGTGAAATTGCCCAGCTTTTTAATTCAAACACAGAAGATGAGGACTTTGATAGATTTATGAAAGAAGAGTGATTGAAATGTGTGTTGTTAAGTAGTAGAATAAACTTCAATTAAAAATCACTGTTTCGCGTCCTTTACTTTTCTTGTAGTCCGTAATTGAGACTGTGCCTTATAGTACGGTGCGCCTTATACGTGTGTCAAATACAGAAATAGACCCCATAATTTAGACTGGGCCTTATAATACGGTGCGCCTTATGGTCCGGAAAATACAATAATTGCTCTCATGTCCAAATGATAACACAAATTTTTCTGTATAAGTTTAATATCCAGTTTGTTTGGTTGCTTGACTATTTTTAGATTCTGTTTTGTTTAATATTTGTCTTTGTGAATGGGTGCAATTTAAACTAATAATAGGTTAAAATATGTATGTATTTTCAAACAGTTTATTATCTGTGCTTCCTGCATAAGGATGTGAAACAGCCACATGACTGCTGCTTTATGTTTGTCTGCATGTCTTTGAAACTTGAATACATACATGAAACTGCACACAGACCTTCAGATCAAAGATACTCCTAAAACCTTAATCTACTCTCCTAATTTCACAGGATACAGAAATGGCTTTTTAACAATGGAGATGGTTTATTCATTCATTCATTATCTCCCGCTTCATCCTCTATTAGGGTCGCGGTGGGGTTCCCCATGCCCATCCAGGGGAGAACGTCTCGGGCGCTGGGCAGATAGACCCAGGACAGGGCGCCAATCCATTGCTGGGCACACACTCACTCACACAGACACACTCTATATGGGGCAATTTTGAGAATTCAATTGACTTGATGCATGTTTTTAGACTGTGGGAGGAAACCGGAGAACCCGGAGGAAACCCACACAGACACGGGGAGAACAGGGAAACTCCACCCAGATGGGGATTCGAACCGGGAATCCCTAGCGCTGAGAGGCGAACGTGCTAACCACTAAGCCACCGTGCCGCCAGGAGATGGTTTACATCATCTAAAATGTTATAAGTGAGAATGAGGTTAACAAATAAAAAAGAAAACGGTAATCGGCTCAAGTACATAACACAAGAGCAGTAAAAGGCCTTGTACAGTTTTCTATGTATGTACCCAATTTGTCCATGGTTTATCTTTTGTAAATATATAATCTTTAACAATTCCTAATTGATTCATACAGGAGATTAAAAACTTCACCCTTGTTTTCTTTTATAATGGAATGACATTAGTTTAGCAGCTAGTGGTAATTCTTAAATCATCTGGGCTTTTCAGGCATAGCACATATTCCATAAATCATTAAATGTAAAGGGAATTTCCACTTACTAATAGAATACCCTTTGTTTTTACCTAGCAAATTTATTACCTAGAAATAATGTCTGTCAAGTTGAAACAAGCATGAAAAATTCTGGGAAAAAAACCTCAGACAGGTGTCGCCAGCACTAGACAAAAGCACTTGCTAAAGAACTTTTAGGTGAATAATGACAAGATTAAACAAATTTCAAAGTACTTCGAAGAAGGATAATTAAGATGGATGTGGATTGAACTGGTAAACAGTTATTTGCAAAGACCAGGATATTCATAAAATAGTGCAATAATTTCATTAACTTTCCCAAGGTAAAGAATATGAAGTTGGATGCATTGATAAACCTACCCTGGATTAGAACCACACTGATGCCTTTTCACAGTTTATTGTTGTATATATATATATATATATATATATATATATATATATATATATATATATATATATATATATATATATATATATATATATATATATTGATATTAGTATTATTTCTCAGAGCCATATGTGTTAATTAGCAATTGGGTTTGAAGTGTCCAAAATATAAGATCCAAAATATCCATTGTTAAGATTTTATTTACGATGTATGTGGCATGATCTGAAGAGAGCTATTTATTAAAGATAATGTTAAATAGTCTAATTTACTTCATGAACAATCTTTTTTGCTTTTATAAATTATCCATCCATCCATCCATCCATTCATTATCTTCCGCTTCATCCTATATCCTAGGGTTGCGGGGGGGTTCCCATGCCCATTCAGGGGAAAATGTTTCGGGTGCTGGGCAGATACACCCAGGACAGGGCGCCAATCCATCGCTAGGCAACCACTCACTCACAAAGACACATACACAGTTTAAATGGGGCAATTTGGAGAACTCAATTGACTTGATCCATGTTTTTGGACTGTGGGATGAAACCGGAGAACCCGGCGGAAACCCACGCGGATATGGGGAGAACATGGAAACTCGACCCAGATGGGGATTCGAACCGGGAATCCCTTGTGCTGAGAGGCGAATGTGCTAACCACTAAGCCACCGTTTTTTGCCTGTCTTGTATTTTTTGCAAGTGGGTGAGTTAAGCACCAGAATGGTAAGCAGAATGTCTGGGCTGGCTTGCTGGTGCCATGAAGAGCCCTGGCACTGTTAGATTTAATGACCTGCGCTGAAGGACGTCGTTTAGACATAATTGACTTACCTGCCATGTGTTTTATTAATTGTGTCTGTGTGTCTGCACAAAACATAAAGAAGAAAAAGAGTTAGACAGAGTCTATGACACAAAACAGCTGTAGATGGTCATGCTGAAAGGCAGTGCCAGCGTCTGTGTGTGACAGTGTGCAATGTCAAATTACACAGAAAAGTACTGGGCGATTTTTCATCAATTCATTTTAATTCATAAAAAATATGGCGCATTAACCACTTGTGGACCTGAAAAAGACCAAAAATACAAATGAAAACATTTTTGTTCCCCTTTTTATATTAAACTCGAGATTTTTGTAAAAGTAGTAAAAGATTTGGGAGAGGGTTTATATTACAACTGTTCCCGGGAATAACAAATTTTGATGTATATGTACAAATACTATAAAGTCTATAAATTTACGTTCACATGCTGCTGGTGGGATTTGAAAAATCATTCAAATCTAATAAGCTTCAACCCAACTTTTTTAGGAACCTTCAAAAATATTATAAAGTTTATAAAAATGCAACACATCTTTTGAAATCCATTTGCTTCATTTAATTTTGGATTCCTAACTTGTGCAATAATCTTGGTCCAATAAGTAATGAACATTGTAAACACTTTCACCAAGACGATGTAATGGAAAAGTGTTTCCAATGCTAATGGAATCTGTCAATACCGGCTGAGTGTTGCTGAGCATTTTTATCTTAGTTAAACTAATGAACACATTAGATTTGAATGTCCATGTTTCTCCAAACTTTTTTATACAGACAATAACAGACTATATTTGTGTTCAGCTTGAATGATTGTAATAAAATCAACAAGATTTTTCAAAGAAGGAAACCAGACTTATTGTCCAATACAGGTTTACTTTATTTTCTCTAAATGGCCTAATGTTGTGCTTTACCAGACAGCAGTATTTTGGTCTTATTTGTCCCTAGGATGATCTTGCAGAACAATTGTGGTTTCCACATGCACTGTAAGTTCTTTCTGACTTGTTTATGTCACTGTGTCAACAATTGGGTCCACCTGTATCGCTCACCACAATTTTCATTTTATTCAGATGAATAGGGTGAGCTAACATTGTTATACATCATTTGTGTGGGTCAGCGTAAATTTGTTTGAAAGTTGATTGAAGTTCTTTTGTCACTATTCAAACAATCCTTTGTCATTTTCATCATTTTTTTTTCTTTAGTTCACACCCAGGAAGGTTCACTAATGCTCAACAGGCTGTAAGCTACTTAATAACAGCACACAGGAACAGTGAGATCTCTGAAGATGAGTTTGTACACTTACTCATACTATTCCACAATGTTATTTCTTACATCCAAACAAAGACACAAAGATTAATCTAATACCAATGTGCGAAGTGATGCATTTTCTGATCTAAATTTTCTGATCTACCCCATTTATATTAATTTTACAATGTACTGTTTTAATCGCACATCACCATACTTCTAATTGAAACTACAGAGAAAGAGAATCCTAGCTAAGGTGTTCATTATTGATTACATTTTAAAGCATTATTGGTTCTTTGTAAAGAGAATCTACACACACATATGAATATTGTTAGTACATACGTTCCTTATGTTTGGAATGCTGTAAGTTGTGCTGTAAAACTGTTCCTGTCTTCATCACATTGGCCACATCTGAGCATATTCAACCAGAAGCCAAGAGAACCCCTGTGCCAGAATGGGTGATTCTGTGATGCGATGACTTTCTGACCTGTTCACATAGCTAATAAAACATTCATAGGGGGAGAGGAATTCCAGTGTATAGTTTTCCTGTGTCTGTGATGTTTAAAATCCTGTGGTGACCCCATAGAGAGCGCCATTCTGTCTGCAAACAAAGGCCTGCTGTTCCCTTCCATATCATCATAGGATGGAGCAACATCACCAACAGCTCATCACTAAGCTAATCAAATATTTTTCTTTCTTTAAAGAAATTAGTCAAACATATTTAGCTGCAATTATTTCCAACATTTTGACTTTTATGCCACAATCGTTATGTGGCCAAAGGTTCTATGAGACTTGTGGTAACATGAGAAAGACTATGTAATGATTGACTATGAATGATTGATCTAACTGCTCTTGTAATTGCACGCATGTTTCCAATTGCCTGGTTTATTAAAGTGTATTTACCATATCAATGGCACTCTGAGACCCAACACCCATAATATTATGTAGGTTTAAACTGGTTTGTTGTAACTCTTTAATTTAATGACACTAATAAAACTCTTTAAATATAGACTCTGTAGGTGTATTATACTTATAATATTTTGCGATTAACAGTATTATTCTTAATAATTATTATTAATTTTAAAGTGTGTTTTTAAGTGTGCTAGATTGTAATATTAAAATACTATATAATTTTTTTGTGTTTTAAGCATATTTTTAGAATATGTATGTCTGATTTTTTCTTGGCTTTACAAATAGAAAGCATTTCTCAACAGTTGAAAATTATAAATTACTTGATTTTAAGGGTAACATAAGCTATTTGGAATCGAAGATATTGACTCATGGCTGTAGTGAACTGTTGATTTCAGGGGACCTTGACAGTAATGCCATTACTACCCCCATCCTATCTCCAAACCCCTTGCCTTTCTTATGTGAACATGTATCACTCTAAAAATATTAGTTACTTCACCAGTATTTATTTTAATTTTATTTAACAATGTTAATTACAACTAATTAAAAATAATGTACATGCATAACTTATAGCCAAAACAGAACTATTGTAAAATCATTCAAATTCCTTAAAATGGGGAATGGAAGAAATAATAAAAAAAGGCAAGCATTGTTTTTGGTTTACCCCACTAAAGTATTATTACCCTCATAAAACAAACTGCAACCTGAGACCATTTTGGAGGGTCAGCACTTTTTCGAGCCCCATGTGAGTTTTTCATTCCATGTTGAGCACTGGGTTGCAGCCTTTCTGGCGCTGTATTTCAGATTCATTTGGGAATATGAACAATCAAGTGTAACTCAGATCTACTAACTTCAAAAATCTGGTGATGTTTTAAAACAGGCCTGTATTTTCTGGCATCATATTCAAATACACAAAAAGTCAAACAAATGAGAAACTTATATCATGTCACTGCAAATTTTTTATTGATTGATTAATTCATTAGAAGTATTTTGAATGTTATACTAGTAACTAGTTATACAACTAGTTATTTAACATGCCCTATTACTGGAAATGCAAAGACATTTAGTAAAATATTGGATTTACCTGTACCTGTAAGAGTGTAACTATATATTTTTTTGTTTTCTTTGACCAAATATTGTAATTATTGTAATTATAAACAAATTCAGATTTTGAAGATTGCAGCAATGAAAACAACAATCACAATGACATGCCAGATGTGTACATTTGTTAAATAAACAAGGCAAACTCAGATTAAAAGTAAGATCCTTAAATTTATAAAATAACTTAAATTAGAAAACTAAACAGGACAAAGCAAAACTAGATTCTATCATAAATGCGGAAAGCAGGAAGTTTAAAGAACATGATCGTAAGCATTTAGGCAGCAAAAACACTGTTTAAGTAGTAATCATGAAACAGATACATGACTTTCACTACAAGCAATACGAGCAACACTGAATTAGTGCAAAGAGCGCAAAAGGTGGGATTACATAACTGAAACTGACCAATCAACAGCAAGGACTAATAATTATACCAAATTCTCTTACTAAGTCCAATGCAGGATGTGAGTGAAAAAGTTCTGCTCTGCAAATAGTTATAGCACACCTCAGCTTGTCACATGCAGTGTTGCATCACTGATTATTTTTCTTACACTTTTGCTGTGGAATTAGGGTAATTGAATATTGTATTATTTGTAAATTATATTTTTGTTAGTTTTTCATCTGATACCACACTTTTTTCTGTTTGCTGTTGTCCTATTCTCCTCTTCACGATGCCTCACACTGTGTCTATTAAGGATCTTTGTTGTATCAAAAGTAAAATTAGGCCTGCCATTGTGTTTCTCAAATGATTATGAAGTTGTCAAAAATACCTGTAAATACACCTGTTCAAGTAATGAGTTTATTAATGCCATCCCCTAGCAGTCAGCACATCATTTTGTGTAAATATGCACCGATTACAATAATTCATAAATACAGTTATTCTGTTTTAGTAGATAAAAAAATGTTTCATTTGCTATGCAATACTTTGTTGTGAAAAGGTGTTTGTATACACCTGTTGCTATTATAAGCCTTCACTAAAGTCCTTAACATTGCTATTTTTGTAGTCACTAATGTATCCAGATTGTCATCCAAACACGAAATTCTATTTTAAGTAATTTATTTTTGTGATTAATAAATGTTTTAATATTAAAACCTTTTTTACCCATCACCTACCCTACCTCACCATGTTCAATAAACTTGATTAACAAATCAACAAATGGTACCTGATAAGAAAGAAAAACTTAATTATTTACTTAGTTAATAATTGCTGATGCACCAGCTAGCTACACAAACAAACTAGAGTGGTTGTATCAGAGATCATTTGTTGCACACAGAACAAAATGAATAGAGTTGTAAATATTTTTATTACCACAAAATGTAATAGATGGGATTTTGAAAAACCTTAATCTGTTTGGCAGTGAAAATTCTGGTTAGACCAAATATGGGCAAAGGTAGTACTAGAGAATTAGTTGTCTACAGATGGAATTACACTTTTAGCTCCCTCTTCAAAACCCAAGCAGCTCTGGCAAGTATTTCAAAGGGGGGGGGGGGGGGGGGGGGGGGGGGGGGGGGGGGGGGGGGGGGGGGGGGGGGGGGGGGGGGGGGGGGGGGGGGGGGGGGGGGGGGGGGGGGGGGGGGGTCATTATCTCCCGCTTATCCTCTATTAGGGTCGCGGTGGGGTTCCCCATGCCCATCCAGGGGAGAACATCTCGGGCGCTGGGCAGATAGACCCAGGACAGGGCGCCAATCCATCGCTGGGCACACACTCACTCACACAGACACACTCTAAACGGGGCAATTTGGAGAATTCAATTAACTTGATCCATGTTTTTGGACTGTGGGAGGAAACCGGAGAACCCGGAGGAAACCCACGCAGACGGGGAGAACATGGAAACTCCACCCAGATGGGGATTCGAACCGGGAATCCCTAGCGCTGAGAGGCGAACGTGCTAACCACTAAGCCACCGTGCCGCCCTGTATTTCAAACAGTCAGGTAAATAAATGTGTCTAGACGTCTGAGGTTAAACTAATTAGTGAGCTTGTCTTTATCTGTAAGCGGTGTTTGACTATACATTCTTGTGGTGTATTGATTCCTTTTGATTGGTAATAGGTTGACAGGTAGTTTATCCAAATATGATGTAATAAAATATCTGTTGTTATGCACTTACACAAAGTACTTAATCATTGTCAGCATTGCTAGTATTCTAAATACTGTATGTAATGCAATTATAGAGAACATTTTATTTACTAATGTGTTTTATACTTCCATTCATTCACAGCAAATTGCAGATGTGCATTTTACAGCAAGAACTCAGTCAGGCTTATGATGTTTGTGGTTGGTGATTTTTGAGAATGCACTTTATCATACATTATTTATGGAATAAGGAAAGGAGTGTATGTACTAGCCAATCTAGCATCTGGATGCATTTTGCTCTAAAAGAAAAAAGAAACATATGAAAGACATAAGTCATTAGACAAATGTACAGTTGCATATTGGAAAGCATTTTTTATTATTTGACTGTGTTGTTTAAGTCTAGTGTTGCCCTAAAATAGAGATTGGTCTGTGAGTTACACATCTAATGGTATATACAAAAGTATGAGGAGACCTGACCATTCTCATACATTGCTTTTCAAAACCACAGGAATTTATATTTTTTAAACTCCTCTCTTTTAGGAATGCTTTACATTTTGGAGCATGTCTTTAAGATGCTGTGTACAAAACATGCTGGGATACAACCAAATATATAATTAACATTAAAAACTGACAGCAGTGTTAAATTACAGTCAACAAAGTCATTTATTAAAGTTAAACTGCTTGTATATAAAAACTAGAAAAGAAAATCAGTATTATATTGCAATATGTTTGTTGTTGCTAAACTTCTGCAATCCTAGTCAATAAACTCCCACATTTAAAGTTGCTTAACTGCGGTAATCCTAGTGGCTATTCCTTTGCTATAATTGCTGTTGTGAGCAGGGTTGCTTTTCTCCTGCAATCTTTCATTCTCCAAGCCTCTCTTAAATTTATGTGCTGTTTGCTAAGCCTATATGTAGGGTGCTTTCATGATGTTCAATAACTTCTCTTCTACTTGTGTAAGCCTGTTATGTGCTTGCTTTAGCCTACATGCTTTTCACATGCCTTCCTGCAGTTTAGTATCCTCCATTGTCTTGTTCTATTTATTATATACACCAAAAAGTAAGGTGGAGTCTAGCATAAGGAAAACACACAGGGTATTTGAGATAATAAGAACTAAAAAAGCATATAAGCCAACAAATATGACAACCAGTGCTTAGAAGATTACACTAAAGATATTGATACAAGATAACAATAGAAGCTAGAAGGGGCGCCAATCTATCGCTGGGTACATACTCACACACACAACCAATATGGGACAATTTGGAGAACTCAATTGACTTGATCCATGTTTTTGGACTGTGAGAGGAAATATATATAATAAATATATTATATAACATATAATAAAATAAAAAAAACATGTAGCAAAGTGGTTGACAAACAAATGTCCCAATGGCAATTTGGACAACAGACCGCTGGCCAAAAACCACTACAGGCACTGGCTGAAATAACACTGCTGGCGGCTAGATAAACTAAAGGCTAAAGTCTGAATAAATGGGTTGTATTTAAAAAAACATAGCCATTGAAGCAACAGGAAGTGACTGGATAGCATAACATTAAAAAGTTTAACAGCATGCATGCAGATTAACATTACATTGAAAAAAAAAATTTAAATACATGTGGAATGTTGAAAGAGGAACTATGAAGCATAAAGGTAGGCTGTGTTTAAGAAATAAAAGTAAAAGTTAACAAAAACAATGCCCTAACTGCAGAGAAAATGGATTTGAAATAATACACAATAGAGTCTCCTACTTGGATCACCACCTTACCGTGGTGGAGGAGTTTGCGTGCTTGAATGATCCTAGGAGCTATGTTGTCTGGGGCAAAAAGCCCCTGGCAGGGTCTCCCAAGGCAAATTGGTCCTAGGTGACAGGCCAGACAAAGAGTGGTCCAACACTCAACAAAGAGTGGTCCCCTATGAAGAGAAATATCAAGAACACGTGTACCCTGCCCGATATAGGGTAATCGGGGCCCCACCCTGGAGCCAGGCCCGGGGATGGGGTTCGTCAGCGAGCGTCTGGTGGTCGGGCACTTTCCCATGGTGCCCAGCCGGGCCCAGCCCAAAGGAGTTACATAGGTTCCCCCTCAAATGGCTCACCACCTGTGGGGGGGTTCGGTGCAGTGTGGATCAGGCGGTGGCCAGAGGCGTGGGCCTGGGCGTTGCGATCCTCGGTTGCTGAAATTGGCTTTCGGAACTTGGAACGTCACTTCACTGGCAGGGAAGGAGCCTGAGCTGGTGCGGGAGGTTGAGAGATACCGGCTAGATAGAGTCGGGCTCACCTCAATGCGCAGTTTGGGTTTTGGGTCCAATCTCCTTGAGAGGGGCTGGACTCTGTTATTTTCTGGAGTTGTCCATGGCGAGAGGCGTCGGGCAGGTGTGGGCTTTCTCGTGGCCCCCCGGCTTGACGCGTGCATGTTGGGGTTTTCTCCGGTGGACGAGAGGGTAGCTTTCCTACGCCTTCGGGTTGGGGAACGGGTACTGACTATTGTCTGCGCTTATGTGCCGAACAGCAGTTCAGAGAACCCAGCCTTCTTGGAGTCTGTGGGGTGGGTACTGGAAAGTGCTCCCCCTTGAGACTCTGTAGTCTTAGTGGGGGACTTCAATGCTCACGTGGGCAATGACAGTGAGACCTGGAGAGGTGTGATTGGGAGGAACGGCCTTTCTAATCTGAATCCGAGTGGTGTTCAGTTGTTGGACTTCTGTGCAAATCACGGTTTGTCCATCACGAACACCATGTTCGAGCACAAGGGTGTCCATAAATGCACATGGCGCCAGGATGCCCTAGGCCGCAGTTCAATGATCGACTTTGTAGTGGTGTCATTGGACTTGCGGCCATGTGTCTTGGACACTCGGGTGAAGAGACGAGCTGAGCTGTCAACTTATCACCACCTGGTGGTGAGTTGGATCAGATGGCGGGGGAAGATGCCGGTCAGACCAGGCAGACCTAAACGTATAGTGAGGGTTTGCTGGGAACGTCTGGCAGAAGAACCCATCAGACTGATGTTCAACTTTCACCTCTGTCAGAGCTTCAACCACATTCCGGGGGAGGTGGGGGACATTGAGCCTGAATGGGCCATGTTCCGTTCCTCCGTTGTTGAGGTGGCGGACAGCAGCTGTGGTCGAAAGGTAGTCGGTGCCTGTCGTGGCGGTAACCCTCGAACACGGTGGTGGTCACCCTGTGTAAGGGATGCCGTCAAGCTGAAGAAGGAGTCCTATCAGGCATGGTTGGCTTGTGGGACTCCAGAAGCAGCTGACCGGTACCAACAGGCCAAGCGATTTGCGGCTTCGTGCGTCGTGGAGGCAAAAACCCGGGTGTGGGAGGAGTTCAGTGAGACTTTTGAAAGTAACTTTCGGTCGGCTCCTAGAAGATCCTGGCAAACTGTCAGGCGACTCAGAAGGGGAAAGCAGTGTGCCACCAACACAGTATATAGTGGAGGGGGTGCACTGTTGACTTTGACTGGGGACGTCATTAGGCCACCCCAATCCCACCAATATGCCCTCCGGAGAGGAGGCAGAGTCAGAGGACCCGGGAGGAGGCTTGTCCATCACTGTGGCTGAAGTCGCTAAGGTAGTCAAAGGGCTCCTTGGTGGCAGAGCTTCTGGGGTGGATGAGATCCGCCTGAAGTTCCTCAAAGCTCTGGATGTTGTGGGGCAGTCTTGGCTGATGCGCCTTTTCAACATTGCATGGTCATCGGGGCAGTGCCTCTGGACTGGCAGATAGGGGTGGTGGTGCCTCTTTTTAAAAAGTGGGACCGAAGGGTGTGTTCCAATTACAGGGGAATTACACTCCTCAGCTTCCCCGGCAAAGTCTATGCAGAGGTACTGAAGAAGAGAGTCCGACTGATAGTCGAACCTCGGATTCAGGAGGAGCAGTGTGGTTTTCGTCCTGGTTGTGGAACACTGGACCAGATCTTTACTCTCTCCAGGATCCTTGAGGGTTTATGGGAGTTTGCCCAACCAGTCTACATGTGCTTTGTAGATCTGGAGAAGGCGACTGTGTCCCTCGGGGTATTTTGTGGGAGGTGCTTCGTGAGTATGGGGTACATGGCTCCTTACTATGGGCCATTCAGTCCCTGTATTTGCAAAGCAGGAGCTTGGTTCGCATGGCCGGCAGTAAGTCAGACCTGTTTCCAGTGAGGGTTGGACTCCGTCAGGGCTGTCCTTTGTCACCGGTTCTGTTCATAATTTATATGGACAGAATTTCTAGGCGCAGCCAGGGGATGGAGGGTGTCCGGTTTGATGATCTGAGGATCACGTCGCTGTTGTTTGCAGACGATGTGGTCCTGTTAGCATCATCAGGCTGCGAACTTCAGCTCTTACTGGATAGGTTTGCAGCCGAGTGTGAAGCAGCCAGGATGAAAATCAGCACCTCCAAATCTGAGGCCATGGTTCTAAGTCGGAAAAGGAAAAATTAACCCATAAGAAGTGCACAACTGATAATTAGAATACAATCTCAAAAGGTGACAATAAGTGATACATTCAAGGTGCATGTCTGGATGTACTTGCTAATTGTTAATTTATTCCTCTAAAAGTTTAAACCTTTGTTGTGCATATATTTATATTCGTTATTGTGATTGTAAGTGATTTTTTTTTATAACATACTACCCCTAACAGAATAAAAACAAAATAATTTTGTAATGGTAGAGCGACTGTCAAACATTAATTATTTGTAAATAAAAGTCAGAAAAGCAGGTGAGGTAATGGATCCAACCAGTGGCTTATCTGTGTTAATTGTCTTTGTGTCTGTGCAGAGAAATAAGAGGAGGTAGGCATGAAAAAACGGGCAAGAAAAAGAGTCTTAGCTGCCAGCATAAGATGAAGATGGCAGTAGACTCCGAAGTCTGTTATGTGTCTGATGTTCTAGTACACGCCAGCCTAATGCTGAACTGTGTAAAAAAAAAAAAAAACTGTAACTAAGGTTTGGCAAATACTGTTTCCATTTTTCCTTGTGTCCAGGCATACTGTAAGGTGCTAGGCACTCCTCACCTGTTTTTCATTTCATTTAGGCATTTTCGTTTAGTATGCCTCATTCAGTTAATCAGTTTGTTGTTTTTGTTGGTTGCTTTTATGTTATCACATGGTTTGTTTTACTTTTACTTCAGTTTTTTTCCATTTCATCGGCAGGCCGGCTTTAAGTTTCGTGACGCGTGTTCGACTGTTTGTTGTGAGCATCGACTCATTAAAATCTGTTTCACTTACCTGCGCCTCCTGGATCCTTCCTGCGCTACTGCGCTTTGTTTTCTGACTTTGCGGACACATGCATGACAAAAATCCTGACTAAAATCATGGATTTGGATCCAGGAGTGAGTCGTGGTACGTTTTTTTTTCCCTCGTCATCGTCCGACCTCACCAGGTGTACTATTAAGCACCCCCAACCACACAGACGCAGGGCTGTCTCGGGCACACACGGGCACAGGGCTGTCTTGGGCACACACGGATGCAGGGCTGTCTTGGGCACACACGGAAGCAGGGCTGTCTTGGGCACACACAGACGCAGGGCTGTCTTGGGCACACACAAACACACACATGAGTGCTCTCATGTGTGTGTCTCCCCCTCCTTTTCCTACTGGACACAAAACCAAACGGCCAGTATCCCTGCACAGAGAACAGACAAAACATCACACACACACACCATCAGGGACCTCGGGCACACACACGGAAGGAGGACAACACTGGGGCCCACCACCAACAGGAACACACCCCTCAGACACCCCACAGACATCCAACACACCACTGACACCAAAAGTTCACTCCCCCCAGAACCCACACTCTACACTGGGACAGCAGAGGGTGATGGCCAGAGAGGGGAGGGGTGTTAATGGAAGGAGTGCAACAAACATTTTGTTATTAGTTTGTTGGGGGGGGGGTAATGTAAGGAGTGCACTCCTCACCTGTTTTTCACTTTATTTAGGCATTTTCTTCAGTTAATTAGTTTGTTGTTTTCGTTGGTTGCTTTTATGTTATCACATGGTTTGTTTTACTTTTATATACTTCCGTTTTCTGTTTCGTCGGCAGTCCGGCTTTAAGTTTTGCGTGTTCGACTCTTTGTTGTGAGCATCGACTCATTAAAATCTGATTCACTTACCTGTGCTTTGTTTTTTGCCTTTGTGGACATGTGCATGACACATACTACAGATTTCTTCTTATTATTTTTTTTTTTATCAATTGCAAAAATATACCTTTTCCTGCACATGATTTGTTACTGTGCACATGATTGACAATTAATTAATTAAGCTTTTTTTGTGTAAACTTATATTCACATAATATCTTTAGCTTAAATTTAGTAAATAATTGTTGTTTTTAACATTAACTGATATTTGGCAGACTTTAATGTTTTGCTTTTGACATTAATTAAGTGTTCACTAAATAGGAAACTAATATTACATCTGCTAGCTCTTCCATGTCCTGTCCGACCGCATTTTTAGTTAGCTGTGCTCTTTCCCTCACCAAAGCTGAAGCCACTGTAGGTTTTAATGATTCCAAGTCATGACATCCAGTTTAAAAAATCTTTTCTGAAGTGCAGATTTGACCCCACAGCATGACCTTTTAATCCCAACTGATATCTGCCCTTGAAATGGTTTGAGTATTCTGTAAAAGGTATTGCATGCTTTTTTTCAGTGTCCTGCATGTGTGGCTTTAGACATTGATAAAGGCTTTTAGAAACATTTGTCATGTCATAGCCATGTGCAAGTGATGTCTATGTGGGCATAAAATGTTAAAATGAAATGTTAATCTTTTATCCATCCAAGCATGCCCACCTTTAGGTTTTACTACCCTTTTAAGCAAAACAGCCTGAACCAGGACTGCAGGGTACATAAACCTGAAATAAATCATATTCATTGTTTTAGATTTAATTTAAGTTCAAAGGCAAACCCCCCAACAAACACAGTAGTATTTTAATGCACTGTGATAAAATAATAATACCCCATAACCATAATTAACGTTTATGGCCAATGACATATGTTATAGTTTCCAGCTTTCTGTCCACGAAATTAAAATATAAATATAATAAAAATAAATAAATAAATAAATAAATAAACTTCCCCAAAATGTGATTCTTAAAAAAATTGGTCCCTACTTGATATATCAGATAATATGCCTACTAACACTCATATACACACACAAAAATGCACACGCAGACACACACATTTCTATCTATTGAATTAATTAGTTTTTTAGGTGTGTGTTCTTTTGATGCTGTTGCTGTCTTATGTAATTACAAATGTAGTATGCAAGAAATATAGCTGTAATCCTTGTCTCAAGGGTATATAAAATTAATTTTTGCCTTTTTAAAAAAAAAGTTGAAATAATTATTTAATGCTGCATATATTATTCTTGTTCTGAAAAAGAAAAAAGTAAATATATTTTGTTATGTTTGTATTTATTGTGTCCATGGAACTAGCAATTAAAAAGCCCAAAGGAATCCACAAGATCTTAGAAATCATTTTTGAACATAATTGCAAGTGAACAGTATATAATCATTCATTTAAAGCATGAATTTTACTGTGACAGTTAAATTTGCAGGAAAATGTCAATGACTAGTGAGGAAGCTTGCAGTTTTAAAACAGCTTTGTCAATTTCAGTACTGTAGGCTTTTGATTTAATATTTTATTTCTATTTTTATTTTTATTATTGTTATTATTATTATTACTATGATGATGATGATGATTGATTAGTAGTAGTAGAAGTAAAAAATGTGTTCTTTCATGTAGTTGTTGCAGCACTTAAAAGCTTGATGGAAAGGTGGAATTATTCTGCTTTCCTTTAAAGCCATACAAAGGCTCAGCTGTTCTGATTGCCAGGAGAGGTTCATTTCACCTCTTGGGTGCCAGTACAAAAAAAAGCTGTGATGCTTGTGCTTTCTGTTTTCTAAATGACTTATCCTTAATTACAATTTGTTTGTATTTGTATCTAGAATATAAATAAATTACATTCATTCATTCATTTATTCATTATCTTCCGCTTTATTGTATATTAGGGTCGCGGTGGGGTTTCCCATGCCCATCCAGGGAACGCCTCGGGCGCTGGGCAGATACACCCAGGACAAGGCGCCAATCTATTGCTGGGCACACACTCACTCACACAGACACGCACGCATACACACTCCATATGGGGCAATTTGAAGAACTCATTTTACTTGATCCATGTTTTTGGACTGTAGGAGGAAACCGGAGAACCCGGAGGAAAACCATGCAGACACGGGGAGAACATGGAAACTCCACCCAGATAGGGATTTGAACCGGGAATCCCTAGTGCTGAGGGGCGAACGTGCTAACAACTAAGCCACCGTGACGACTAAATTACATTCAACTTACATAAAAAATAGGGTTGGTTTTTATTCAGCAGCAGCAAGTGTGTTAAATTATAACATTTTTTTATACTCCTGAGAGAATATAGCTGTATTTATAACAAATAATATAATAGTTGCATTCAGTGAAATCTAGGTCACACACTTACAGAATCGTATCTAGCCTTGCTCTACACAAGCTGGGATTATCTCCATGTTATCTTAATCTTTTTTTACAATACTATGTACATAGACAGTAAAAAAAAAATAATATGAATTCTTGCACTGATCAGTGTTTTTTTGTTCATTCATTCATTCATTATCTTCCGCTTATCCTCTATTAGGGTCGCGGTGGGGTTCCCCATGCCTATCCAGGGGAGAACATCTCGGGCGCTGGGCAGATAGACCCAGGACAGGGCGCCAATCCATCGCTGTGCACACACTCACTCACACAGACACACTCTAAATGGGGCAATTTTGAGAAATCAATTAACTTGATCCATGTTTTTGGACTGTGGGAGGAAACCGGAGAACCCGGAGGAAACCCACGCAGACACGGGGAGAACATGGAAACTCCACCCAGATGGGGATTCGAACCAGGAATCCCTAGCGCTGAGAGGCGAAAGTGCTAACCACTAAGCCACCGTGCCGCCTGTTTTTTTTGTTTTTGGACAATTATCTCTCAAAATTTATAAAGACTAGGTTGGCATTTTCTTCAATGCCTCACTATAAAATTCTCACCTTTTTCCAGCATTGTGAAATGTTTAAAAAATTATTTCTATTCAAATATTACTTCTGTTTTGGACCAGTCAAAACATTTTTCATGAGAGTGACAGGTTTTAAATGAAAAATTTACATACAGTATGTTAACAAAATTCAACTAAGTTAAGCAGTGAAAACACAAGAAACATCTTTATATGTTTGTAAGTTAAATAAAGTTTTTACATTATTATAATCAAATATAATGAAATAAATAATAATAATAATTGTTATTATTAGTAGTAGTATTAGTATTAGTAGTAGTAGTAGTAGCAGTAGTAGTGGCAGCAGTACTAGTGGTAGTAAATTAGTAAATGGTCCTCTAATTGAAACCGCCCACCTTGTGAAGTCTGGGGTCAATGTAGAGACAACATAGCTGTCATTCACCTAATTTATCTTGTCATCTTGTCAAAACCTCAGTTTTACCATCCTGACTAAAGCACACTGCTTACGAAATTTTACGTTCACTGATGCAATCAAATAGATTTTATGAATATGGACTTTAAACCATGAACACTTAAATACTTAGTTATAGGAAAAACTGCACACAGAAGTCAAGTGGAAGCTGAGAAATAATCAACCGTATGCTTTCTCTCATAAAGACATTCAGTGTGTACAAAGCAGGGTTTGTTTTAAAGTTAGGCTCAACACAGAGAAAGGAGGGGGTCAGTATTGAAGGATAACTAATTCTGATTGACAAGGAGCCAATGATCAAAGCAAGACTAAAGCAGGAAGTTCAGCGATCACAGTAGAGAGGGTTAAAATCATGTTAGTAACAAAAAAGGAGCACTCTACCCTGGCAGAATGGACAGCACGAGACTTTCATCATCTCTAGTCAAGGACAATGGGTCATAGTGCTTTTTATGACATAGCCAAATGATCTCATGCCCTTTACTGGTCTAGCACTTCTCACTGGACAGACAGGAGGAAAACCACCATGTTAATGAGATTCACTGTGACCATGGCACATGGATGACTGCAATCATCTTTAGGATCTGATGTTATCTGTCTGCGCTTCACTGAAACTCATATGGTTTATATTTTTATCCAGGGAAAAACACTCCATGGTGCTAAATTGCAAACATGACAGAAGAAATCACTTAGCAAGACATGTTCTTTTTATTCTGTTGGTTTGCAAATAGGATTATGGAAAATAATTAAGTGCACTGATACATTTATCATTTTGAATTAAAATGGAAAATCACATTACCTTAAAAATATGAATTCCATTGTAAATTTATGAGTAATATTTCATTTTCAGAGATTATGGAGTTGGATTTTAGACACAGATGGAACCCATTTGTTAAGTAAAACACTTCAGTTACAACATAAGCTTTTTGGAGAGAAAAATATTATACCAATAAGAAAGTTAGATTATGAAGAAGTTAGATGCACTGTGATGCCACAATGATCAGTTTGCCTTGAAGCTTTAACCCTGTAAATTCTTCTTCTTATCATAAAACTTATTATGCGGAATAGAGATTCAAAGCTTAAAAGTGTTGCCTACCCAAACTTCCACAACAGAATGTTGGAAGTGGGGCAGGGGCTACAGCAATTATAGTTCTCACCCGATTTATAATTTTCTGGTTTATTCACCAACAGTGTCTTAGTAAGAAGGGTCAGTAAACATTTAAACCAGGTTTAAACCATATTTATTGCACATTAAATGGTGAAGTAAAGAGAAATCTTTTGTAGAGTCCCCAAAAGCCCACAAGAGGTGTTTAATGGTGCTCTGCTGACAGGGACTGGCTTATTATAATCCCTTGTACAAAACTGTATTATTAGAACACCATTGTAGCCATGCCAACAAAAGAAAATAAATGCATGCAATTTTGTGCATGTGTATGGCAATTTCTTAATGGAATTAATTTATTAAAATTAGGTGTTAAAAAGTTATAAGGCAAATACAAATAAAACTACATAAAATAACTTAATGTAGCAAACAAGCAGGAGAATTAGGATGGGAATAAGAATTACAAAAGAATTACAAAATTACAAAAGAAAAACAAAAAAAAAATTGTACACAAAAAGTCAACAATTATCTTGTTTCAACATTATACCACAGTAAGTGCATTGAAAATGAAAGGCCTTTCATTTATGTAGCGTAAATTTGCTGTTTAAAACAACTGTTGGTAAAGAGGATGCCGGTAAAGACAAAAAAAGAAAGAAAGAATAAAAAATAAAGCTCTTTTTAAAAATATATACTTGCTTCTTTGGCAAAAAAATATGGTTTTCCCATTGTAAAATACATTTTTTACTATTGTAATGTAAAATTTCTCTGGAATGAAATAGTGACCATTTCTGTAATTAGAAGGAAAAAATGTTCAACCTTAGTAGCATAATGAGTACAAGCAAAAATATGCAAACTATTTAATCTCTACGTTTAATTATTTTAAAGACAACCTTGATAATAACTGCCGTATTTAAATGTGTGAAATGTTCAAATTATGTTTTTTTTACAAATTAAGGCTGCATATTATGTCATCATGTACCTGAATATAAAGTTAATCAATATTCACTATGCATCGGTGTTGGTCATCCATGCACCGTTTACAATTAAAATCGAATATTGCAATTTGGGAAATTTGGGGAATTTTGAACATTTATACGCCCAATTCAATACAATTAAGAAATTTCAAACTTTAATTTTTCTTTAATTAAAATTACATTATCAACATTTTGTCAAGCATAACGACTGAATTAATTGAATGGTGACAAGTTAAAGTGTGTCAAATGTTCTTTAAACGCTGAATAACAAAATAATAAGTCCAAAAAAATATGAAAACTCCTGCAAAGAATCTTTGATTATTGGTTTGTAGAACTGCACATGCGTGGCACACTGTACATTTGAACGTACTTTAGCTATAGTAATAAACGGGTGGTGGTGCTGGTTTAAACGTCTCCTCTGGTTTGCTGTTGGCTGTGGGGCGGATTCTTCAGACTGCGGGGCACCATAAACCCTGCACGGTTTGTGCGCTCAAAAGAAACGAGCGCACGTTCATTCAACAGGTTATCTTACCCCGAGCGGATATAGCCACTGATTTGTGACATAGCATTATCACACGTCGTTAAAACGAAGAAAAGCGAATTAAAGCTAACATTTTGTTTAAAAAAAAGAGCTGTTTTTATCGAGCGGGACACAGTGAGCGCAAAAAGTCAAATATTTTCAGATTGGTTCTGCTCGTGTGTGAGCGCGTTTTATTTCCAGGGTCTTTTTTTAACATGGCTCTGAAAATTATTTTTGCTCATTTTCTGCTTTTCTCGGTGATTAGTATAATATCAAGTGAGACGGTTGACTCTGGTGATGTGTTGGATGTTGCAGCTGATGGAGACTTGGACAGAGGCACACAGCATATGTTCAAACTGTACGAGAAATATCACAGGGAACCACACTGGCCCAAAAACGTGAATACAGTAAGAAGTGTTAAAGTCATACCTGGTAAGTTTATTAATTATTATTTCTGCTAATAAACAGTTTTTTCTTACTTCCTACTAAGGATTGAGGTTTTGTCTTTGAAAACACTGAAAGATTCTCAGCAAAGGCTTTTCACATTGTACACCAGTAGAACCAAAAGCTTATTTGGGAACTTAGAATCTGTGTAGGAATGTTTTTAAATGCTTTGATGACGTGACTTTAGAAACCATCAACCTTAACACAAAGTTTCCTTAAAGCAACTAAGGTAGTTTATCCACAGTTTAAAACTGAAGAACTCTTAAACGGCACTGAAGGATCTCCAAGAATTCAGTAGTTTTAACAGTGTAGTTATTTAAGCCTTCAGGTTTTGCAAGACTTTTAATATGGGAGGCCACCCAAGCAGTAAAGTGTAATGAATGAATTTTGGGAACACACTGCCTTTTCAAACAACAATAACATTTTAAATGTAAACTTCTGAAATGGAAATACTTAAAAAAAATCTCCAGAGTTCATTTGTACACATTTAGATGACCTGCATGTAAGATGCATTTGAAATGTGTGGTTGCAGATTTGTGTCACATCTTGCATACATCCGAAGTCTAAAAAAGATGAACATCTTAACCTGGCTCCTTTTGTCAACATTTCTGATTTAAAAATCTATAAAAAGATTTTTTTTTCACTGAAATAATCACTAGCTTGCAGATAAACATAGCAGTAAGGTATGACACAAAAGGAATTCACAGGAACAGTATGTTTGTATGAAATCTACGTTTTCATTAGCATTGCCTTAAAAATTGATTTATGATTGTATTTCTAAAGTTGTTATTGAATCTTTAAAGGTACTTGAGTAAAACTTTTATTGGCATCATATTACTGTTGGGGAGCTAAGCATGCTCTAAGGCAGCTTAAATAATGACGTCCACATGTTTCTAGCCACTCCATGAGTTATTTATCATGTCATTTCTTTGAACCTCTTAACAATGCAGCATGAATCAAAGCCTGCTGTGAAAAAAAGGAAAAAAGAAATGTAATCTCTAACTCATCTGTTGCTCTCAATCTTTCAACAGAAAACATGAAGCATAGAGTTTTGTACTGGCTAAATCTGACTTCACTTCAAGAATCTGAGGTTATTCTTAACACAACACTCTACTTCTTCTTTGATAAACGGCCACGGCAGAGATCTTGGCTGTGCAAGCGCATCCAGAATCCCTCGTGTCACATCCAGGACCACCATTACTTACCTTTCTTTAATCTTTTATTCCGATGCCAGTCCTCTGGTTCTTCTTTGGGCCCTGTGCTTGGAAACATCACATATTTCCCACACAGAAGAGGGACATGGCAGACTAAGGATGTGTTTCCTATTATAAAGGAGGCAATGAACAGGAATCAGTCTGTGATATCACTGGAATTTGATTATTTCAACAAATATCAAAGACTTCAGGATCAATCCTCACCACTCAACCTGCCATACATGCTAGTGCATGCAAATGACATGGCCATATCAGAGCCAAACAGTGTGGCCTTAACATTACAGAGGTATGATCCTTTTCTGACTGATGAGAAGAAAACGAAGACTTCAGACCAGCCACCAGACATGAGAGTCAAGAGAGACTTGTATTTGTCCAAACCCATCCAGAACAATGAGCTTCCTGAAGTCCAGTTCAACAGTTACAAGCAACATGATCTGTGGGAAAGCACTTATCATGTACTGAAGCCAAAGGCCTCAAAGAAGGATACGAAAAAAAAAGGCCAAGCACATGCTGATGGACTGAAGAAGTTTCAGGTCCTCAGCTTTGATGAGAAGACCATGAAGAAAGCCCGTAAAGTACAATGGAGGGAACCACGCAGCTGTTCCAGACGATACCTAAAAGTGGATTTTGCAGATATTGGCTGGAGTGAATGGATTTTGGCTCCGAAGTCCTTCGATGCCTACTATTGCTCAGGCAAATGTGAATTTCCAATACTAAAGGTGAGAACAGCTAACAAGACACTGGGTGGGGAGAAATTACATAGATTAGAGTGAATAGTTCAAGCATATTGAAATATTTTTTTAAATTGCTCTAGAATGACTCTTGTAGCCAGATTTCAAACAAAGAATCCCTTCACATGATGTTCAGTTCCAGCATAAGTGAAGCACACAAGCGTTGTGTGTAATTACCCTCACATAATTTTAACATTAATGGGGGTTTTTAGAGGGACACATTTCCTTTCTTTCCACTATGTGAAACAGTGCAGACCATTCAGAGAGATGGAAACTTTGAATGTTAAACAATGTCTCCCAACATCTCTAAATAATCATGGTATATATATATATATATATATATATATATATATATATATATATATATATATATATATATATATATATATATATAGTGTATATATATATATATATATATATATATAGTGTGTATATATATATATATATATATATATATATATATATATATATATATATATATGTGAATCATTGTTTATGTTTTTCAGGTTGTTCGTCCTTCCAACCATGCGACTATTCAGAGTATAGTTAAGACGGTTGGTATCATTCCAGGAATCCCAGGGCCCTGCTGCGTACCAGAGAAAATGAACCCTCTTACTGTACTCTTCCTGGATGAGTCTAAAAACATTGTTTTGAAAAATTACCCTAACATGTCTGTGGATACATGTGCCTGTAGATAGGCTCATCGAGCCATGAAATAACCACAGACACAGGCGGTTTGAGCACAAGGAGATATACTATGTGCAGTTTGTATTATGCACATGAAAATAACTTTATCAGAACTCTTTGCATCTTACTGTACCTTTCAGGTTTTCTTGCTCTAATTGACTTTTAAACCTGTTATATGTCCTTTTGACAAAACTCTCTTCCTAAGCTTGTGTCAAAAAAGACTATGAGAGATTTTTTGCTTTACTTAATGCATTGCTGCTTTGTTTATAAAATTTTCAATAATTTTGAAATGACTCTATCATAATTTTAGACCTTAGATTTTTATTAAATAGTAGTAGAAAGTGTATGGTGAAACCAGAAAGAAAAAGTCAGACACTCTAGCCATACAAAGTTTATTAAAATTTATTTAAGTTATTATATTAAAAGTTGTGTTTCAATTTAGTGACATTGTAGCTCTCCTAATGGTACAGAAAACAACACTGAATGAACACCTACAACTTTTTTACCCAATATCTTAATTCCACCATGTATCAGATAGCACTGGCAGAATACTCAGCATCTGGCAATTCAGTTGAATACTAATAAAGAAGCTTTGAAACCAGGCTGTGGTTTCAAGGCTGTTAAGTACTGAAGTAACTATAATCTTCTCATATTCAGAAGTTTTACTTGGGCTGTTTCCAGCTGGACATGTGTAACAAGTAGACTCCTCACAAAGGTCATTGCTGTGTCAAATCATTTTTAGGCTGCTTTTGTTACTTTAATAAGAATTGAAGGACTTATTGGTAAATAAAGGGAATGTTTGCAATTATCCTTCTTGTATTTTTGCATGACAGTTTTTAATGAATTGATCAATGTAGACTATATTTTAGGTCAAAGTGTGTGTTTGCTAAATGGTCAAATATTTAATTCTGTATATTTTAGAAGACTTTGTATATGTTTTTAACTTATGAAATGCTATCCATTCATACTGTGTGTAAAGTGATGTATAGAATTAAAAAGTACCAAACTGTATTTTAAATGTAAGTTAACAGTCAAACAGTTCAGTTAACAATATTGTTAAACAATTAAAACAGACTGTAAATAACTTTGACTCACACATGTGAAAGGTCAGAGTCTATTGCTTAAGTTTGTCATTTATTTATTGAGGAAAACAATCCAATATTATATATGTAAGTGGCAATAGTTTGATAATCTTTTTTTCTACATAGTGTAACAAAAATTCAACTAAGTGTTTCTTTTATGTCGATGGGTTTTCTCCCATGAG
Source organism: Corydoras maculifer (assembly GCA_019802435.1). Classification (NCBI taxonomy): domain Eukaryota; kingdom Metazoa; phylum Chordata; class Actinopteri; order Siluriformes; family Callichthyidae; genus Corydoras; species Corydoras maculifer. The sequence continues at coordinate 321,963 of JAFMOD010001706.1, forward strand.
CTCTGGTTGCTTCAACAACTGTCTGTTATAGTAAGTAATATTCTGTTCTATTAAAGTTAGGATTTTTTCTTAGCAATTCCATCCATCCATTATCTTGCGCTTTATCCTCTATTATGGTCACTATTATGGGGGGGGGGGGGGCGTCTCGGGCGCTGGGCAGATACACCCAGGACAGGGCGCCAATCTATCGCTGGGCACACACTCACTCACTCAAACACAAACACACTCTATATGGGGCAACTTTGGAGAATTCAATTGACTTTATTTTGGTCTGTGGGAGGAAACCGGAGAACCCGGAGGAACGCGGACACGGGGAGAACATGGAAACTCCACCCAGATTGGGATTCGAACCGGGAATTCCAAGCGCTGAGAGGCGAACATGCTAACCACTAAGCCACCGTGCCGCCCTCTAAGCAATTCAAAAACATCAATTTCATCAATGATGCCAAGTTGTCCTGGCTCAGCGGTAGTGAAACAGGCCCACCCATGATACTACCACCATTGTAGTTCATTAGGTCTTTATGCTGGAATGCAGTGTTCTCCAAAAAAACTACTCATTTCATTTAAAAAAGAACATATTTGTAATAAATAAAGAACCAAGTCTGATATTTGCGTCACATTTGCTTGATTCGATCTACTTTTGTTACTTGTTTAAAAATATGAAGATGTTGTGGGCCAAATTTTAATGCTGCACTATATTTTTGTTTATTATGTAGTATTATTAACAACTGCACACTGATTTAATAGGTACATCCTTCTTTTTTTTTCTTTTTTTTTTACACTTCTTTTTTATAATTATTGGCCATTTCATCAGTTGCCCTTATCATATAGATTGTAACAGATTAGATAGCACTTTGTGGTTTTAAATTTACAGACTGCAGTCCATCTGTTTTTCTGTCCTATTTAGTTTGCTCTATTATGGTCGGGGAACTGCGCAGGATTGCTACACAGCTTTGGCATTGATTAGGTGATAGACAATTCTCAACACTGTAGTGACGCTCATGTAGTAAGGATGATGTGTTAGTTTTTATTATGCTGGTACAATTAAATCAAACAAAGAAAAGCTGCTGATTTTTTAAACACTATGTCCACTTACTGTGTGTGCTGTTAGACACATCAACCTTTTTGATTTACCTTAAGGTTTGAAAAAAGAAACAGTGGTTTATTTGTTGCTGAACAGTTAGTTATTCTTTAATTTTTATGTTAGTTCTGATCTTACAATGCCTAAATGATGCTGTTGGATAGTTAAAGTATTGTTGTCAGTCAAGAAGTCACTAAACTGTTCAGAAATTCCATCATAAAATCATTTTACCAATTATGTAGTAAAACAAATGAAAAGATAATCGTATCTATATGGTAAAGGGAACTGACAAAACTGATAATATGTTTAGATACACGTGTTGTCGGGATGGGTGTTGAGCAATCAATTGGAGGGTTGTGGTTTTAAGTCCCAGGTCCACTGAAAGTACCAATGTGGGTCCTTGAATCTTAACCCACATGGCTTAACCCACACGCTTCATAAATGCTGTATAGCCAATCCTGAGCTCTGTCCCCAAGGTTGGGATACATGTAAGTCGCTTTGCATTATAGTGCCTGCTAAATATCTAAATGTAAACCTACACAAGAAGGTGTACCTGATAAAGCGGCTGGTGTGAGTAAGTTGAATCTGCATATACTGTAAATATTTATCCTCATTAGAGTAGCAGGGTAGGTAAAGACCCTGAAGAAATCATAACAATACAAATGCACAAATCTTTTGTGAACTATTACAAAGTAGGTGACAAAAGTTCACTATTGTGCTGTAATGCTCTATTGGTTTGTTCTTACATATAGCTATATAATTTTTTTTTTCTTCAAAATTTAGTTTATAGCGTCATCTACAGGACTGTGTGCATGTGTGTTTGTTTAATATTTCAATACATATTTTATTAAACTAATGTTAATCTTATTGAGCCTTTAGAATTTCCATTTACAATTATTTAAAAGTAATTTTCATTCTATATGTTCAATTACAGATATTATTGTAATATATTTTCCAATAATATAACTCTTAGAGTGTGGCTTGCCTTAAATAGACAAAATCCCCCCCCAAAAAATAGCTTATAAATAGACTTGTTGATACTCTTAGTTCACAATGTGTAGATCTTTAAGCACACATATATGGTATCTGCTTGAAAACTATTAATTTTACCCACAAAGCATGTGTTCAGTCCACGCGTTTATCTTTTTTTTCCCAATGTAATTTATAATATTAAGTATGCAAAAACTATTATAATTATTTGAATAGCATTTTTAAAGATTTTTAAATGTTAATGCCCATTTTGTGCATTTTTATTTATACACTTTATACTTCATTTGATAATATAATTGTAATATACTATATATTAACTATATATTTCGATGTTGTATTCAATTAATTAATTCATTCATTCATAATCTCCCGCTTTATCCTCTATTAGGGTCGCGGTGGGGTTCCCCATGCCCATCCAGGGGAGAACAATTCGGGCGCTGGGCAGATACACTCCATTGCTGGGCAAACACTAACTCACACAGACACACTCTATATGGGGCAATTTTGAGAATTCAATTCACTTGATCCATGTTTTTGGACTGTGGGTGGAAACCGGAGAACCCAGAGGAAACCCAAGCAGACATGGGAAGAACATCTCCAAAAACTCCACCCAGATGAGGATTCGAACCGGGAATCCCTAGCGCTGAGAGGCGAATGTGCTAACCACTAAGCCACCGTCTCACCTATTGGGGGGGGGGGGGGGGGGGGGGGGGGGGGGGGGGGGGGGGGGGGGGGGGGGGGGGGGGGGGGGGGGGGGGGGGGGGGGGGGGGGGGGGGGGGGGGGGGGGGGGTTCCCCATGCCCATCCAGGGGAGAACGTCTCGGGCGCTGGGCAGATAGACCCAGGACAGGGCGCCAATCCATCGCTGGGCACACACTCACTCACACATACACACTCTAAATTGGGCAATTTTGAGAATTCAATTAACTTGATCCATGTTTTTGGACTGTGGGAGGAAACCGGAGAACCCGGAGGAAACCCACGCAGACACGGGGAGAACATGGAAACTCCACCCAGATGGGGATTCCACCTATTTATATTTTTATAAATATTCAATTAATTGTGGATGAAAATTAGTTGATGTTACTAATTACTTTAATAACTAAAACAAAAACTTAAAGCCATAGTCATATGAATTTTACTGACAAAAACTCATATCCAATACAAACGTTTCTTAACACTTTTTTAAAAACATCCCACTGTAAATAAATAGATGACTTAATTCTTGACTTTATTATTATACAGGTTGTACCAAAACATTACATATTCAGTTGTACTCATACCTAATTTTATTTGAACTATTCAAACTATTATGAAGTCTATTCCAAATTTTTTTATGTGAAATAATTCTACATTAATGGTTTAGTCAGTTTGTTAGCAATGTTAGTATGGAACAATTTTTATTTAACAAATCTTATTTTCTTTTTTTTTTATCAGTTATGTTGTTTCCTGAGATTTATAAGGCACAATGTAAGTAATTTTGTTGTGAGGTTCTAGCGACATCTCTTGGACAATGTCTGCTTTGACAGACAAATAACTTGGTGTCTAATGGCGTTTTCTCTCTCTCTCGCTCTCGCTCTCTCTCTCTCTCTTTAGACGTGCTGAGTACGAGCTGTTTTATTAGCACTGCTAAACACAATATCACACATTCGCAGGTAAAACACTTACAAAACTTTATCATGTGATATCACAGTGTTGTCATATTGCCCTTCCACGGTAAGTTTGTTTTTATGCCAATGAAAACATTTATGTCAAGCATGAACAACACAACCTTTTTATTGCAGTCAGTAACGAAGTTTTTTAAAGTAGGATCCTGATTTTTTAAATCAACATCTTTGTATAGGGTTTTGTGTTTAATTCATTTTCAAAACAATGCTATATGCTCTTTCTGTGTCTAGGAAAATCATAATCATCAAAATGACAAGCTTTACTTTTCTATAATGTATTTGTTTCTCAAATTAACTTGTATAAGATATAAGAGAAGTCATGTGTCAAATGTGTCAAAGAACAAGATAAACAGACTGATAATTGAGATGAATTCATTCTGACCTGGAGGTTTGAATTCTGTTAAACTGATTTGTCTCTCTGTCATTTAAATAGATGATGTATAATGCAATATGCTTGAGGAAAAAATGTTACAACATTCATTCATTCATTATCTCCCGCTTATCCTCTATTAGGGTTGCAGTGGGGTTCCCCATGCCCATCCAGGGGAGAACGTCTCGGGCGCTGGGCAGATAGACCCAGGACAGGGCGCCAATCCATCGCTGGGCACACACTCACTCACACAGACACACTCTATAGGGGGCAATTTTGAGAATTCAATTAACTTGTTCCATGTTTTTGGACTGTGGGAGGAAACCGGAGAACCCGGAGGAAACCCACGCAGACACAGGGAGAACATGGAAACTCCACCCAGATGGGGATTCGAACCGGGAATCCCTAGCGCTTTGAGGCGAACGTGCTAACCACTAAGCCATCGTGCCGCCATGTTACAACATATTTATGTTTAATTAAGTTAGATTATACTCATTTATCAGACTTTTTAGCAAGTGATACAGCTTGATCTCTATCTCTTTGTATATTAATTTATCATACTGCAATTCCCATATTGTAGGTTAATACACTAATTGCAATGCACTAGAAAACAGAAAGTTTCCTTGTTAAGCAGTTATGGTTTATTATTTAGCCCACTATTATAGGGAAACACCATGCACAGATTTTTAGTCAATCACAGGGCAGGGATGTGCATGTTGCGTGTATAAAAGTCATGATTTTTGCAACTTATTTTGTATTAGTTTATTTAAGCAATACTAAGCTAATCGATTTTTACAGTATAAACATGTCAATTCATTGTGCATATGTAATTCACTGTCATTCAAGTAAAAAAGATTGTTACCCTGGAATATTTTGACTACAAAGACTTAATGCAGCATTTGTTTAATGTCACTATTGCTTACATGCTGCTTGATAACATTCAGTATTCATTATTAAGACATGACCTGACTGTCACATCTCTAAGAACATTCTACAGTGGGATAGCTTTAAAAAAAAAGCATTTCATACTTGAGAAAGATGTGTTACTGCAAGTCACTCAATCAGTTATGTGAAGTCATGTGGCGTGAAAGATGATGCCGTTCCCGAAAGTATTCATGGCAGATCGGACAGGGAAGCTTCTCCTCTCTCCTCCTACACCCCTGCGCCTCAGCTGTGAACTCCTTTTTGTGATGTGAGCGCATATGAAATACCAAATCTGAGGTCATTCGGAATGAAAGGTTACATTTGGCGCACCAGTTCTGCACTGTAACAAGGGGTGAGTTAAGTGTGGGAGGAAGAAGAGGTAAAGAAGAAGGTGAGGAAGATGGGTGTAGAGGCCCAGTGATCCCCCTACACCAGTGATCAGGCACATAATGGACAGAGGCAGCTGTGCTCAACGAAGCTGACACTCCTACCTGAGTGCCTGGCAAGTCACCTTGGACATGAGATGCTAGCAGGTTCCTGTATCCTGTAACATCCTCAGGGACGTCCTGGGGGACACAGAGAGGAGGCAATGGAGGATGAAGGTCCTGTTTGTTTGGCTTGCAAAAAGCACTTTTTTGCTGATCATGTGGACTCCAAAGCAAAACAGCGCCTGAGTCGGAGTGCACAACAGTCGACCTGTCTGTATAAGAACTCTGGGATGACAGTTTCAGTTGGGTGATGTTCTTAACCTGGGCTTCTTGTTCCATTTTCTGTCCATTTGATTTTTTAGGCTCTGCGAATGCACTGTTTTTACACTGCTTTAATTTAGATGTTGACCAGCTCTCATTTGGCAACCTTATATTCTGTTCTGTTACATCGGGTCCATTGCTATAGTTCTGGGGGAAAGCAGAAGCCATATTGCTCATGTTCTTTTTCTCCAACAAAACAGGCTTTCTGTGCAGACTCAAAGGGCTTCCATCATGTTTCCTTTTGCGGTCTGAGGCTGAATCATCAGATGATGACACTTTTTTCTGCTCCATGTCTCTTGCAATATTGTGAAAGTCAGTGACTTTGCGCAGTCGACTCTCTTCGAGAGGAGTCTGCTCGCTGTCATCTTGGCTCATGGCCACTTTTCCTTGCGAGCATAAAAAGCGACAGTGAGCAAGAAATGGATTCTGGTGCTTGAATGTCTGGCCACAAGCCCGGCACGAGAAACCTGTGTACAAGAGAAGGTGGCATGATTAGGGCTTTTTTTTTAATAAATCAGGTAGTTCTGCCCTTAAATCTGATTGGCTGAGTCGTTTGTCCTATGACATTATTGGCAATAACGCACACGTCTGACCGCTTTGCATTTGTATTAATGCCTGAAGAATAATAGGCTACATTATTTAAAATTGTATACCATAAATGTAAATACAGATTAATATAAACGAGCCATTTCATTTAATATAAGCGAGCCATTATGTGATGAACACTAAGACAACTGTTACTCAGCAATTAATATTCATTTTAAAAAAACTGACTAGATTACATTGCAGAAGACCAGGTAAATTCATTCATTCATTCATTCATTTATTTATTATCTTCTGCTTAATCCTCAACTAGGGTCACGGGGGTCCCATGCCCATGCTCATTCAGGGGAGAATGTTTTAGGCACTGGGCAGATACACCTAGGACAGGGAGCCAATCTATTTTTGGGCATACTCATTCACATAAACACACACTATAAAGGGCAATTTTAGAGCATTCAATTTACCTTGAATCCATGTTTTTGGACAGTGGGAGGAAACCAGAGAACCAGGAGGAAACTCACGCAATCAAGGGAAGAACATAGAAACTCCACCCAGATTGGGATTCGAACCTGGATCCCTATAGCGCTGAAAGGCGAACATGCTATCAACTAAGCCACCTTGCTGCCCAACAAGTTAAAAAAATGACATATCCTAATTAAACCAGTTTAATTAACCAATACCATTTTTTACTATAGTGTTTTTAGAATGGTTTCTAAAAGCAATAAGTTGTCCTGATTAACAACATCCAGTGATTTATTACGATAATGCACGCCCTTTCGTGCTATATTGCTATAATAAGTAACAAACACACACAACCTGCCACAGGCGTTACAGCCAGCAATAAACAGACGTCAATTATTAGTATAAAGCGAGCTTCTTTGAGACCCGCAGACAATGCAAACACTCCTCACCATCTGTCATGGCTCTTGTTTTGATGTCGTTGAAGCCCAAAAGATGAGACAGCTCCGCGTCGTACCATACAAACAGTTCTTCGCCTTGGTTAATATCTCGGATTGTGCGGAAATACAACTGATCACCCTTCAGATAGGCCTCCGTGTTCTGCTCCTGTTTGTCCATCGCTGCCTGCACTAACCTGAGCCAGGGAATCATCAGTGGTGAGCTCTGTAAAGCATCCGCATCTACCTGTTGATAACCATGCATTCAGATTAGTAACACAAATCACATCAGACCCAACAATGATCTATGGTCAACCTGCACCAAGGGCGGCACGTGCTTAACTTGTTATTGTAGCCCATAAAATAAACTATAATTTAATCTCCTATATAGCAGAAATTTGGCAAGACATGCGATCCATGCATTTTTTTTAATCCGCGTAGGAAATTAAATGACTACGTTAGTACAACCTACTCACCCGAAAGACGTAGGGCTTTCCTCTTCTTTCAAACGATTTTAAGGCGATGAAGGCGATCGTATCGTAAAACGTGTGGTGAAGTACACAAGGCCCGAAACTCACTCCAGCGAGTAAATCCTGACTAACCTCCACACTGGTGAAAAACTCAGGGACTTGATGATGGAGGAATTTACTGTCATTACTCCACAAAGAGCGGGACATTAGACCGTACTCCATAGTTCAACTCTGAAAAGATCAATTATACATAAATATATTACGACTAAAGCAACAATGAACATATATTAAGCATTGTAACAATATAAACAATTTAGGCACAAAGGCAGACAAAATAAATAAGCCAAGAACAAATAATCAACCTTTTCTCGTTAGGTCTAAATGTAAAAGTCTAAAACAAAAGATGTGCTCAGTAAAGAAGTGAGAGTTTATCTTACACACTTGTAGATGGCCGCTGGATGATGCTCCAAGCTTTAACACTGAGCGCCAGATGCTGAGGCGCGCTCCTCTAATCTGCTCTGCTGCGCTTTCTCTATGCGGCTGGTGTTTTTACAGACGCACACATTACGGCCGCAAGGGCGGGGGAGAGGGCTATCACACTGTCCACTGAGAGCACATGTCGCAAATAGCGAATTGCTCCAGGAAACATAAGCTGTAATTAAAAGATGGAATACACGTTTTTTTTTATTTGGTATCAAAACAAATAGTAAATAAACATATATTATTATTATTATTATTATTATTATTATTATTATTATTTTACTTTACCTTGACTAACGTGTCAACCAAAATACTTTCATTTGCATTCGTTTAAGAATTCCCCTTTAAACAACCTGCCAATATTTATAGGGACCTATTCCTTAAACTAGACATGTTATGTTTTTTTTTTACTAATTGCATATTTTCAGCCTAAAAATAAATATTTAAATATTTAAGAAAAACATATTTAAGAAATTCTGTTTATAATATGAAAATGTTTATTTTGCGTTGATCAATTTATAATTTATCAATATCAATTTATTTATTTTGACCATATTGATTAGCAACATGGTCTATATCTAGTTTTTCATGGTAGTTCATTCTATAGCTCTCTGACGCTTTAGTGTAGTTCGATTTTGGAGTGTCTCCTTATTTTTATATTTCCCTAAAGCAAGTGTTAAAAAGTCAAGATTAAAAGTCAGTGAAAAAGCTCACTTGCTGCAATGTATGAAAACAGTGACAATAAACATTGTTTAGTAGACTGTATGCAATGGGCTCAGCCTCGAACTAAAGAAACTGTGTGTGTGTGTGTGTGTGTGTGTGTGTGTGTGTGTGTGTGTGTGTGTGTGCGTGACTGGAAAGTAAATGACTATCAGTACTTTTCATCTTCATATTATCAAGAAAAAGAGTGGAATCGTTGTAAAGTTTAGATATGCATCTTAATTTGTCAGACTTATTTCAGTATTTCTCTGTGTATGGTCGAGCTGTTGCACAAGCTTCATTTCTGAACAATTTTCATCACTGATGTAAAGCTGCAGGTCGGAGAGTGGAGCTGATGGATTTGGGTGGATGTGTTTAGTGGATGCACTGTGTCTGTTCGCTCTGTTTACTAAAGGAGGAGCGAGAGTCAGGAATTTTACTTGGGCTTTTATCATACCGAAAAATCTCCACGTCATCTAACTGGAGCGGTTGCTATGTGAAAGAAAACGGTGCCGTTTGATTATGAAGGACTGTTTTTATCGCGTGTATTTGAGGGAATGAATAACTGATTTGGGAGAAATATGAAGTCTTCAGTGCTGAGGTCCGCTCTGGCTGCGCTTTTGGTGGGAATGGCCATGTTCAGCGTCCCTGCTGGAAAAGCCAAGAACATTGCTAAAGAAGAGAAGTGTCAAGGCGCATTCGACCTGTACTTTGTCCTCGACAAGTAAGTGGTCACTGACACTGACACATAAAGTGTCGTAACTCCTCAAATACATAGAAAATTAATTAAATCACTTGATTAGTAATAAATCATCTTAATTAATTTGTGTAGGCTTAACGACATTTAGGTCATGTATGTCTTGGTCTAACACTTGTTTTTAAAAAACAGACAAAGCAAGACATTGCCCAGTATTATATAACATAAAGCAACTGGATGAGTGAATTAAGTTATGTAAATAGCTGCACAATGTTGTAAGTTTTATTTTATGTTTTCCTAAATGTATTGTTTCTAATCTGACAGTGTTGTCTATAAAACACATATTTACTTCCTTTACTTGATGGAAATATTTTTATATTTTTAAACCTGGACTTTTTTTTCCCAATGTTTGAGTCCAACAAAAGAAGAAAAGCAATGACAATTGATCCAGTCTGAAGTTAGAATGCATAAACCAACAACTACAAAATGGTCAAACAATACCATTCTAAGGGGCAATCACTCATGTCAAACTGACCCACTTGTTTTTGTAAATGACAAACCCATATTGTTATAGGTGGCTGATTGTAGGATCTCTGCAGATAATGTTTAGTGAATGTTTACCTCTGCAAGTTTAAAACAAATGTGGAAATAATCTCTGCATTCACTGTTCACCGATTGAGCCTTGATTTTTAAACATTATCTTTGATTAGAGCAAATAAGTTACCATGACATCATCAAATTCTACATTTTCTCTTCCCTTTTAAGTTAATTAAATATTTGTTTTGTGTAGAGAAATACTATAAATAGAGAAATCATAGGAAATGTGCTTGGCAGTGATGGATTTTTCTTTTCCTTTTTTTTTTGGTTAGTGATTTTAAGCACCTGGGTGCTGTTAAGCATAGTTTAGCTTGCCCTGGCTTGTTTAATACTTTCTATAATGAATGAACATTTCCTTTTTTTCACTGTTCAGTTTGTCCGAGTTCACATGACCAGTTAAAACCATTATAAGAGTAATACATACCATTTTATATATAAATATTGGTCTATTGATTTTAAATGTATTTGTTATGTGCTGCATTATATGATACAGTATCCTTAGATCATACATTAGCAACTTTGGTGAGATTGAGACTTAAATCCATGACTAACCTACAACAAATCAGCCCAGCCCCCTAACCACTAAGCTACCATGCCCTGCTGATAGATTCCTGTTCTCCAAATAAAATAACACCTCTCTCTTTTGATTTTTAGACCATTGACTATAAACACATGACATTAATGTTACCTTTAAATTTTCTCCTAATCCTTATAGTTCACATACGTTTGCCACTTACAGGTTTGTAATATTGGATAATTACCAATAATAAATAAATGGCCATGGCTAACATTTGTCTCATTTGTTTGATTTGGTTTTAAGATAAATATGTTCAGAAAATCTTAAATGTTTTCCAAATTTTAAGCACCACTGTACATAATCAAATCTTCCTGTGATTAGTTCTCATGAACCTTTTGAATATTTGCTTTTTCCAAAAATGCAGAGTTGGGCTTTATTCCCAGAAACTGTGATGGGTGATATTACAGTTATTACAAAGCTGGTCCCAGAGCAAAAGCAAATCTTAAACCACACCTAAAAGAGACTATGTTCAGTACATGGTTTCTTGAATTAAGTTACATTGTTGCTTTCTTCTGAAATAAATTTCACTGATAAATTACAGATTTGTTCAATTATGCATAAAACGTACACAAAGCTTAATACAATTTACAGATATAATGTATCATATTTGAATATGCAGTCAAAGTTCATTCTGATCATATATTATTTAATTTATATTAATATAATAATTTATGTTGACCTTAAATTTTATGTACTATGTACAGATTTTAATCCCTGTACTTTGTTGTTGAAGTGTTAAATCTTGACCTGTTACACTTGGTCTTGTTCCAATTCAAACTAGAATGAACTGATGTACGGTCTTGCTACCTGTTAGCCAGGGCAGTGACACACAAATAATCCTGTTTGTCTAGAAAGTTGGCTTACATAAATAAGTACTGTATGTTTTTTTCATATAAATTAACATACCATAATTAATTAATTGTTTATTATAATCTTTTTACACTGATAAAAACAAAAGTGCAGATTATTACCAGAGGGTTCAACTGCTTCATGTCTCTGCAGATCTGGAAGCATTAAGAATCACTGGATTGACATCTACTCATTTGTAGAACATCTGGCAGAGAAATTCATAAGGTAATTACTCTTTGATTTTAGTTTGTATGTTTTATGGTAGTTGTATTAATAGTGATGTTTAAAAATATCTATTTTAAACAATCATTCACTTTGCAGTCCAATGCTGAGGATGTCCTTCATTGTTTTCTCTACACATGGAAATATCATTATGAGACTAACAGAGAATAGGTAAGTACATTTTTGCTATTAAAATAAGCTGCTAACATAATTATAACAATATTTTTGTTATCTGTAGTTTTGTATTGTATTTACATGAATTTTCTGGTCACTGATTAAAAACGGTGATCAGAATTGAACAGTGATTATGTTTGGAAGTAGATGACGCTTTGTGCATGACATTAAGTTAACTAAGGTTTCTAAACATTTGGTGTTTCTGACTATGGCAGGTATGGGAACACTGTTTTCAAAGAGGCAATTTTCAGTACTTATACAGTATTTTAATTAGTTTGCTAAAATCTAAATGCCTAGAAATGTATATTTATTTTATATTTAAATATTTATATTTACATTTCTACATATTGATTTCTTTAGACAGTGCAGTTACAAATGTACAAGCTAGAGGAGCACAGGAAACTAATTTAAGTACCAATCTGAATATAACACTAGTTAAGTCAGATGTTAAGTCAGAAGCAACACACCTACAAACATCAAACTTCAAATTATGCTTGTTTTTCAGATTGCACATAGAAAATTTATATCATATTCTATGCATTCAAAACTGGATTAATTTTTCTGCCCCAGAATACACACTCAAATGATCTTCTGACAATTTAATAGCTTCATCTAATGATGCTAATTGGTGGCACTAGAACTATTCCACAGTTCCCCTTTACAGTTGATGGACAAACTGATGATGGTTTCAGATCTGAGATAAATGTAATTCTTGGTATCTATCATGTTGGCAACTGGAAGCAGATTGGGCACAAGCTTGACTATTTCTGAATACAGAGCTTAAACTTGCTCTCCAGCTAACTTCAATGTCTCTGTGGTTCAGTTAAATACCTGGAGAAATGCTTCTGCCAACGTTTGGCCATCTTCATCAGAACTGGTACCAGTCAAGTGGTGTTGTTTGTGTAGTTGTAAGCTGAAATAAGTCCAGACAGCAGATATTTCTGCTGGCACATTATTTTGATGCTAAGAGCTAAACGATAAAACTGTACTGTTTGTGGCATTAATACCGATTAATGGCACAAATAGTACAGTTTAAGTGTTTAGCTCTTAGCATCAAAATAATGTGCCTTTGACACTTCTTAAGTGTTTGATGAAAAGAATTGAATTATAAAGGCATTACTATTCAAATGAAATACTAGTAATTTACAGTATCACCTGAAATTAAAATGGTATGCTTCAACCCTTTTTCTAAGAAAAACATTTCTAAAAATAGATTATTCATATATTTAACTGTATGCACCAAAATGGCATTGTTAAAATCAAACTGTATTAGATATGTAATTGAGAAGACATGTCATTGACATTTCAATTGTATCTCTCTATCTTGCCACTACACTTTAGTCATACTTTCAATATTTCCATTCCTTTAACAAATATGACAAAAAAGCATTTTGTTCTTAATTAAAAGAGAAGACATTACCAAAGGCCTCACCATGTTGAAGAGAGAAGTACCAGGAGGTGACACATTCTTAAATCTTGGCTTACAAAAGGTATTTTAAAACACTTATTTTACTTAATCATGTAAACATCATATCAGTGACAGCAATAAGTTTGGTTCTAATTTTATCTTTAATCCTTAATTAGTTTAAGCGTTATTTACGCTTATCTTGCCATTTCAGGCAAATGAACAAATAAACCATGGAAATGTTGGTAAGTGAAATTGCCATCACTTGATGTCCTTAATTGGAGGTTAGTGTAAATGATGCAACCATATAATTTTTGTTTTTCTTAGGTACAGCTAGTGTCATCATTGCTTTGACAGATGGAGAGTTAAGTACAAATCAGTATGTCACAGCGCAGCAAGAGGCAAGTAAATAAGCTAGTGGTGTCATGCTGCATGCTGTCTTTGCTTTGGTGAATCCCTAATTGTACATGACATTAATGCCTTATCAAATCTAAGTGTGTGTGGTTTTTCTGTGTGCAGGCCCAGAGGGCCAGATCTTTAGGAGCTACAGTGTACTGTGTTGGAGTAAAAGATTTTAATCAAACACAGGTACAAAAGACAACCCTTCATGCTTATTTTTATTAATTTAAATTATTTAAATACACATGCATTTTACTATTTAAACTATATACTGCCTTTTTGTTTATCCACCCATCTGTATATTTCACAATGTATCAGCTGGCCACCATAGCTGACACCGTTGAGCATGTGTTTCCAGTTGTGGGAGGTTTTCATGCCCTCGGGGGTATGATTGATTCTGTAAGTTTTCTGCGAAGGTTACCTTTGTTTATAATATTACACATTTTTATCATTTAATTGTATTGTCTTCACTTTTAGATAATTAAGAAGTCATGCATTGAGATTCTAGCAGCTGAGCCATCAAGCATATGTGCTGGAGGTAAACAACTTGCAATGTTAGTTATTGTTGTGTTGATAAAATTACATAGTACACATTATTTGTCTCATTAGTATAAAACCATACTGTGTTCATACTAATCATTTGATTTGCATAAATTAGGATACAAACCTACATTAAATAATATAACCTGAACATCTCTGTGCAGCATTAATTTGCACTGCTCTGTTGCTATAGTAACTGTGCTATACTCACTTATGCAGTAAGTGCATGCTGAAAAGGTCATGTCAAGCCTCATCCGTCCTGTGCACTTAAAGCAAGTGAGCTCAGCATGGCAGGCTTATCCACCGAGCTGTAGACAATTACACAAATAGGCATAATAGAGTTAACAGGAAGACTGGGATGCAGCAAGAGCATTGAGCAGTGCAGAACAAAGACATCTGATCAAACACAGCAAACTAGGACAAATCAGCCAAAAAAAAATTGAAATAAAAAAAAAAAACACTGCTTTCATATACTGCTCAATTATCATTTCCCACAATAAATTCTATCTGAGATGTTAGATGCTACAAAATGGAAGAGTACCGATCCACAAAATCAGTGTTTTTTCACTATTGGAAATCATCGTAGTTTAATACTTTGTATTATATAATAGCTATAAAAAACATTCTTACAAATATTAAATCTGTGTTTGTTCATACAAATTATTGTAATTTAATTTATTAACACAATAACAATAGCATTGGTTTTTTTTTTTGGTTTTACAGAATAGAATTCTTAGTCTGATTATTTAAACTTAACCCATAATTGATATCTTACCAAGTAAATGTCATTTAAAATACTATGCAATATATTGTCAGTATTTTCATTTCAATTGTATTATCCACACTTTCGTCAGATCCAGTAATGTCATACCAGCTTTAGTATGGCTGGTTTTGAGTTCTCAGGTGTGAATGAATGTCTCTAGTGTTTTTAGGTGGTTTATATAGTGTTATTTAAAAGTGTACCAGCCACTGCCAACTACATTGCTGTAAGCACTGCCCAGTGCTGACCTTTTCTCTCTTTGTGCTGCTCTGCCATTCAGCATGCCATTTATGACAGTGACACAGAAAGGCAAGCAAATACCATAGATGTCACATAGCCTAAAATTAAATGAATTGAAGGTTATAATGATATAATGATTTAATTACATTCCTGTCAGCCGCTTTGGTAAATAGAGGTAAATACGATTATTTGTTTTTTGGTGACCTATCCCTGTACAGAAGAAGGCAGGTGAGTTTATGTATCACAGCATTGACATTATCCTGACATTTACTCAGTGGCACTTCCCTGGTGACATACTCTCTCCAGAAATTTTTAGATTATTGTGAACTTTTCACATAAATGTTAAAGGTCTAAAGAAGGCATATTGATGAACCCATATGATATGCACAAAAATCTTTTTACCTTTTTACATCCTTTACATTAGGATGCTTACACAGTGCTATAGATAAGGTCATTGTCACCTTGCAACCACTAACACACTGAGGCAGGTTTTAAGTGAGTGTCTTTTCCCTCAAACATATGCTACTTAGCAGCCATCAGAAGGTATGTAGCATCGCCTAGGGATGCACAAAGGTCAAGCATCAAGATCTGGCAGCCACCAACACACTCCTCAATAGCCAATGAACTTCCAGACATTTTAGACATGCCTCATCCTTACTCACAGGCAAGCATATGCTGTTTTCCCTGATTCCTTCTGTGAGTTGAGTGTTTCTGAAAGGTTAAGGATGGAACAAATAAATGGGCATGGTAACAGACCCTCTGGCCACTGACACTTTATACAGTACATGTAAAAATTTTTAAAAGGTCTGTGACAAAAGACAAACCAGTTCCCATAATATCAATGAGTACATTTCAAGGTACAAACAACTTAGGCTTGCATTAACTATTATAAAATGAAAATTGAATGCATGTGCATGTTTGTTTTTAAATGCATGTGTGTATGTCCATGCTTAAGTCCAAGGTAATACAATTTTTTTAGAATATTGAGAAATAAAGATATTTTAGTGATACTACGTATTTATTTATACTATTACTATTAATACTATTACTAAAATTTCTATTTTGCAGATGAGTTTCAAGTTGTAATCAAAGGGAATGGCTTTTTACATGCAAGAAATATTAACCAGGTCTTGTGCAGTTTTAAAGTGAATGACACAATCACTATAAGTAAGCACTGCATAAATTTTTGTTCAAGCTGTACATTTATGGTAGATTAAATGTACCTCTGTGATCTTGTATAAACTGCTATAAAACCATATTGTACACATTTTAATATAATTAATGAAAATTAATTTAACAAACAAAAGTTATTTTTAATTGTTTTGTCAAAACAATTGTTTTGTCAATAATTGTCAATAATTGTAACAGTGAAGAGATAAGGACAAAATAAAACTATATAACCATTTGCAATATTTTTAAACGTTCTTTTAAAAATTTAAACAAAAGATGGTTTAAATTATATTTATAAAATTGATTTTGTTTTATTTCTGTTTATAGATGAAAAACCAGTAAGCGTTGAAGACACACTTCTGCTTTGCCCCGCACCAGTTATAAATGACATTGGAAAGTAGGTCCCAAACACATCACTTTCGCGCACGCACACACGCACACACACACACACACACACACACACACACACACACACACACACACACACACACACACACACACACACATTGGTGTTGACCATTGATGTTAATTACATGTTTAATGTTAAGCATTAGTAGCCTAATACACTATGGTATTGGAATTGTAGTATGTTGAATGACATTGTAAATAGGTTGAACTATATTCAGTTTGTGCCTAGAAAGAGAGACTGGGCAGGTTAAATGTGGAGCCTTATATTTTGCACATGAGATCAGAGCCTTGAAAAATAGCTTCAGCTCTTCAGCGATAAGCTGTGAGCAGTTGCATGTGGTGCTTCAAGCTTCCAGCATTGTTATGAGCACTGCTGGCTCTAAACACCTTAAGGAATGCATGTCTTGTTCTTGTCAAGAAAATTTCTTGAGATGGTTTAAACCCTTCTTGTGTGCTAGGCTGATGCTAGCAATGCTGATCCTGAAGCCACCATAAAAGAGTAAAACTGGCAATTTTACCATGGTACTGCTGGTATTAAAAGTATAATTTTCTGTAACAACATGCAAGTTAAATATATAACTTGCAATATATTCACAAGTAAATTCTCCTGAAATTGTCACTCAGTGTAAATGAGATCTTGTCGAATTTACATGTACATTACTGTCAAGTATCAACAATAGGTCCTGATTTAGCTCTCAGCAAAAGAAGAAGAAAAAAAAACGTATAGGGAGAAAGAGAGGAGACACCTGGACAAGTTCATTATAGAACAGACAGTGACTTTCACACCTGGATCAAGTTTGTATCACTTGTTTACCTGCTGCTTATTGGACTGTCCTACTCAGAACTTGAACTTAAGATATTGTTGCTGTAATGTGTAAGCACTAGCAAATGCACCTAATGTGCATAATGGAAAAGGGCAATGGAAAACCAATTCTATACTGTACAAACTAAATCAATTTAACCAAACGAATAACTGTTAATATAAATCCAGAAATTAAGACCATCAGGTCAGAAGGCATTCATGTCTTGGAAAGACCTAAGAATTTCTCCAAACAAAGATTATAAAAAATGGTGCAGCTAGGTTAAGCAAGACCTTCTGGACGCTTAACTGTTGATGCTGGCTGGAAATAAGAATTCAAAGCTGCTAAAACAAAATCAGCAGTTCATCATTGTTGAATAGTAAAATGTTCATAGTTTTAATCATGGCAAAAATGGAATTGTGAAATAGAGATGGATCATTCACACATCAGCATCTTTGGATTCGGACACTTTCACTTTAAGCATCAACAAATTGATTGAACAAATTTATGTTATTTCACTGTAAACAGGGTTGTCAACAAAATCGTTGCTGAATAGAATGCTGTGGATTGATAGACTGATGTCAATCCAATTTTACACCTAACCTTTTAGTGTTACAGTTTTTCAGGTTAATTGCCTAACATGAGATACAAGTTTTTTTTTTAAATATCTACTGAGATTAAATTGAAATTGACATGCCCCATAATCAAAATGTTTGCTGATGTTGGGAGAATAAAATGCCAAAGTGATAAATAATAATAAAAAAAAAATGGTATTTTGTATAGTTCTCAATAGGTGTAAAAGCTGGGCAATAAAATGCAACACAGAAAGGATATCAATAATTTAAAACTGTGTGATAATTTTTTTTATTGTAAAAAAAAAAACATTACCTATCAATTAAACGTTTATATGTTGTGGTAATGTGTTCTTGATTGTCCATACAAAATATGATTTCTAAGACTGACACATCCTAATTTTAGGGCACAGACTGTCTTGTCAACCTTTCTTTCCTTCATTGGTAGTCATGTCTTATGGGATGAAGTCAGTGTTGTCACCCAAATACATGATGACTGAAAGGCTCTCCTAAAATGTGCTTGAAAAGGGCCAGCCATTGCCTGATTGATGGAGGGTATGATGGCTCTGTCACCGGACCCCCATCCTTCTGCTCCCATTCTCCTGCCAAAGGGCTAGCAAAAGGGAGAGCAGGCTTTTCATGGATCAGGGCAGAGACAGAGGCATTGAGACATGGGTGGGGGCATAACCCCATTGTAACTTATTTACAGAACTGTCCCTCTGACTTCTGTGCATGGAATAGGGATACAACAGTAGGGAATGCTGTCTATATCTCCACAAGGCTTAAACGTTAGTGCCAGTTGTGAAACCAAACATAGAAGCCTCATGTGGAGATATATATTATAAAAAAAAATACTGTCACCCAGAGGTAGATAATGACAGTTTTGATATCTATTAAAATAGACTGTTAGTGCCAAACTTAACTCTGAGACAAATTCTCTGCATTCTTTTATAAGAAACCCACAAGCTAACTGCATACAATATATCTTAAAGCAGTTGATCCCTTAAAAAATATAAACATTTATTTTTAATTCTGTTTGAAGTTTCATTTGCTTGCTTTTCTTCTAAATGTTATGTTCTGTTGTTCTGACTAAAAGTATAGGGTGTGCCTTATACTTTACCACATCTTATTATAATCCAGGCTTAAGCAGACTTTTTCATAATAAGATTTGTTTTTCTTGATTTGGTATTTATGTGGGTGTGTGTTTGGACAAGTCAGAGCATGTCATTGTGCCTCTGGTTAAATATGTTAGGACTGAATGAAGCATGAAACTTCATAAAATTGGTGTTTTTTATAAAAGCTAAACAATTTTAAACAGTAAAAAATACATGCATTGCCAAGCATCTACAAAAAGTGTAATCATATGTCAAGATTACTGCTAATATAAAAATGAACAAAATATGACAATTTCAAAAAGTTCAAAATGTTAAAAAAAAAAATAATGTAAGAAGCAGAAATAATCTTCATTTACAGTTAAAACTTTTGGCCAAACATTTAATAACACTGGGCGGCATGGTGGCTTAGTGGTTAGCCTCTTAGTGCTAGGAATCCCAATCTTGGTGGAGTTTCCATGTTTTCCCTGTGTCCCGCGTGGTTTTCCTCCGGGTTCTCCTGTGTCCTCCTACAGTCCAAAAACATGGAATTAATTGAATTCTCCAAATTGCCCCATATAGAGTGTGTTTGTGGGTGTGTCTGTGTGAGTGAGTGTGTTCACAGCGACAGATTGGTGCCCTGTCCTGGGTATATCTGCCCAGCAACCAAAACTTTCTCCCCTGGATGGGCATGGGGAACCCCCCTCCCCCCTCCCCCCTCCCCCCGCGACCCTAGTAGAAAATATAGTACAATATAATAGATGGATGGATTTAATAACACCCTCTTTAGCAGGTATCGGTTATTTTGTATCCTATTAAGAGTATCGGTTCCTGTTTAGAGGTTTAACAATTATTTTTCTTTGCAAAAAAAACTTGCATGCACTGCTCTATTAAGTTATTTGCATATTATAAGTTATGCATAAGTTATAAGTTATGTTAAGTTATTTGATAGTGTTTAGGTTGAGAGACTAAAAAGGTGATCGCAAAACATTTGAGAGATGTAGCTATTGTGGATTTTCTGGTCTGTTTAGAATAATTATAGATTTGTCATTTTTTCATTTGTCATTAGAGATGCCATTTTTATTGTGCCACTACTTTTGTTAACTGCTATTCAATTCAATGCCTAATTTCAGTACCCAAAAGAATGCCATTTCTCATAGAATTATCTATGTTTGTGGGCATAAGGTTTTAAGCTTTTAAAATGTGCATCATCTGGGATTTCATAGCAATGATTCTGAACTACTCATAGACTTAACATAGGTCTGGCGTACTGAAAGCATAAATCTCTTAGGAAGCTCATCATTTCAGTTTTTATCACTGTAACAGTACACTTAACAAAATAAAACATTGATTTATGCTTACAGAATTAAAAATAATGTTTACTCTATATTGCCATTGACTTATTGCCTTATAATTATCAAGTTTATTTATGTAGTATTTTTGTTTATTTAACTTTGCCTTTTCGAGATTGATTTATTGGCTATTACATTCACTGCAACCTTTAAATGAATAATTTACCAAATCCCCAGAGACCAGAGTAGATTAGAGTTTTAATCTAGTCAGTAACTGAAGTTGAGAATTTAAAACAAGAAACCCTTGAGCTGTTTACTGTCCTACATAACATGCAACATATCCTTGTAAAGTGTAATAAAGACTGTTTAGTGATGAACAGGTAATAAGGCAATTTGGCTTTTTCCTTGATCTCTTTTCTTAGTCATTATCATGTTAATAATCACTAATTTATTATACATGCTGTCAATTCCAGACCTTTTATTTAGCCACTTAAGCTTCTGTCTGGATCTGTCTGCATGTCTGAACTGAATGGGAATTTATTGCCCAAGCAGGGTCACAGTAATATCAGTTTCCTTAGAATTCTGATGGAAAATTTATTACACAGCTGGCAATAATAATAATAATAATAATAATAATAATAATAATAATAATAAAAATAATAATAAAAATAATAATAAAATAATAATAATAATAATGATAATGATAATGATAATGATAATAACAATAACAATAATAATAATAATAATAATAATAATAATAATAATAATAATAATTATCATGGCGGCACGGTGGCTTAGTGGTTAGCACGTTCGCCTCTCAGCACTAGGGATTCCCGGTTCGAATCCCCATCTGGGTGGAGTTTCCATGTTCTCCCCGTGTCTGCGTGGGTTTCCTCCGGGTTCTCCGGTTTCCTCCCACAGTCCAAAAACATGGATCAAGTTAATTGAATTCTCAAAATTGCCCCCTATAGAGTGTGTCTGTGTGAGTGAGTGTGTGCCCAGCGATGGATTGGCACCCTGTCCTGGGTCTATCTGCCCAGCTCCCGAGACGTTCTCCCCTGGATGGGCATGGGGAACCCCACCGCGACCCTAATAGAGGATAAGCGGGAGATAATGAATGAATGAATGAATGAATAATTATCATCATCATCATTGTTTCTAGTTGGATTGAAAATGTATTCTTTATCCTGCATCATATTTCTTTGCAAATGTGAAAATGAAAACTGATGAGAACTAAAGCATTGCAAGCTCACACAAACCACTAGAGGAATTTTTTTTCTTTAACTACTAAATTGAAATCTGTCCATCCTTTTTTACAGGGTGATATATCTGCAGGTCAGCATGAATGATGGTTTGTCATACATTACTAGTGCAGTGCACATCATTACCACTCAGTGTGTAAGTACAATTAAGTTAACAATATTATAATATTAACAATATCATATATGGTGTAACAATATTTTACATCTTAAGTGGAAATCGACTTTAACCCAGAAACTCAACTACAACTGTGACTCAACTACTAAATATGTTTCTCCTTTTTTGTTTTCCTTTTCATGTCCTTTATGTTATTCAGTGCACTTCTTATGCGAACTGTTCTTTTTTATTCTTTCTATTTTCTTTATTCTTTTCTGAGGCCTCCTCTGCTTTCTTTCATAAGAGGAGTCTGTTATAATCAAGTAAGTTCAAATAATCTGTCAGCCTTGAATTCTAATATAAAATATAAATATAAAATATAAGACACAAAAAGATGACTTTTTTATACATTATGAACAAAAGTATCATGACTTCAATGCAGTTGTTTATTGCAACAGGTATATAGAGCTTTCAGAGCTTTTTTTTTTTAATATATAGAGCTATATTAAGCTTTCAGTTTTGTGGAAACAGATGGGGAAAGTTCATTTTATGATGCAATATAATTGTACAAAGCTAGGTCCATAAAGGGACAGTCTGTCTATATTTTTGAAACATTCATAAAATTGGTAAATATATATATATCACAGATGAACCAAAATACTAACCATAGCTAGAGTGTATTTTTTTGACCTTCCAGCAGACTAGATCTGTCTGATTTCAAAAATGTATAAAGAATTATGAAGTGTAAAGCCAGACAATAATGACAATGGAAGGTTAGCAGATGTCTAGTGCAGAAAAAGGCAAACAATTCTACTTATGCAGTGTAAAGGGGAAGGCAGTAAAAAATCATTTTAATACATGCCCCTGTCCAAACATTGGTAGTGATGGTAGTCAGTAAAGAATAATTTAAAAAAATCCTTCATATTAAATCATATAAATACAGATTTGGCGGTACGGCTGCTTAGTTGTTAGCACATTCGCCTCCCAGTGCTAGTTTCCATGTTCTCCCCGTGTCTCCGTGGGTTTCTTCTGGGTTCTCCGGTTTCCTCCTACAGTTCAAAAACATGGATCAAGTCAATTGAGTTCTCCAAATTGCCCCGTATAGAGTGTGTCTGTGTGAGTGAGTTTGTGCCCAGTGATAGATTTGCATCCGGTCCTGGGTGTATCTGCCCAGCGCAGATAGAGGATAAAGCGGAAGATAATGGATGGATGGAAATACCGAATGCTTCTACTACACTTATTGATAATTCTTACTCTACTTCTGTATATAACACTACAAATGGAGCCTCTGTAAAAACTTAATTTTCCCTCCAGGGATTAATAAAGTATTCTAATTCTGATTCCAATTCTATACTCTTACTGAAACTGTGATGTGCTTTCCTGTTACCTGTACCGCTTTTTTATTGATTGTTATTGATTGTTAATGTATAAATCGTAAAGTTAAATTGATATGATGAATTCTGTGATTATCCAAATGCAGTATAATGGCGCCATCTTACTTGTTGCACTGCTAGTGATCTTCCTGCTTGTTGGCATGCTCTTAATGTGGTGGTTCTGGCCTCTGTGCTGCACTGTGGTAAGTTTCATGTAAAGGTATTCAGTAGTCAAGATTAATCTCTGCTAGTGAGACTATTAATTTCCAGTAAAAACAACTTATTATTAGCACGTCACATATTCTACAGCATATCCTTAATGTAAACAATGCATTTTTGTGTGTTTTATTATTGTACCTTTTTATTATTAATTTAAAATTAATTAAACAATTATAACATAAGAAAACTATTAAATGTAGATTCCAAACACTATTTGCTTAGAAATGGACATTCTGAAACGAAATGGTAATTTCTTTGAATTTGTTGCATGTGTTAAGTTCACTTTACCACTGAAGAAGAATTATTATTTGAAAAATTATTTAACATAATTTTTTTTGTAATGCTGGATTATATTTTACAAACAGGTCATTAAAGAACAATCTCATCCTTTACCACCAAAACCTGTAAGTTCCCATTTTACAATTTAAACAACCTTTTCTATTACCTGACATTTAAATTAAACATTCAGGATTACTTAAACAAGTTGAGTCATGTTGTTTACAACACATTATACATTCAGACAGATTAAATCTCTTTTTATTTACACATATAAATGTCCATAAATGTAAATTAGATATTGCATTGTACCTACTGGAAAGGTCCTTTAGTTTTATAAACCATGAAGAAGATGAATAGAATTTTAGTATTCATATGGTTCACAGGCATACTGCAGTCTATTGGTTCCTTGTGACATTATAACATGTGGTGGCTGTAGCAGAAACACAAGTAAACTTGTTTGAAGAAAGATTAGAGCTGCAGCTCAGCCAAATGACACACAGACACAGCAGAGCAAAATCACAGAATGTCTCTCTTGTGCACAATTTGTATCCAAAGGTTAATGGCAAGTAGCCATCAATGCTAATGGAAAATAAAAGATCTTTTGTGGAGGTGGCCTTAGTGTTTGTGCATCTGTGACACTTAACAATGACTCCTCAAACAAGGAGCTGTGTTTCTGGAGTTAAGCATTTAACTATGCTTTCTGAATAAAACTGCTATTTTTTGTCTTGAATTGTATTTTTTGTTGTTGTGATTACTATATTTGGAACTCTAATCTAAATCACATAGTATTACCAGTGTCTAGTTGTCACACACACACACACACACACACACACATATATATATATATATATATATATATATATATATATATATATATATATATATATATTTGACAATTTTTTTATTTTTATTTTTTACACATTGTGTGATTAGGAGTCTGACGATGAAGATGGGATGCCTAAGAAGAAGTGGCCAACTGTAAATGCTTCTTATTATGGAGGCAGAGGAGTTGGAGGCATTAAAAGAATGGAGGTAATAGATTTTGAAACATTTGTTTTTTTTTACTCAGACTTTCCTGGGTTTAATTGCCAGTTAGAGTGAACAGAAGTCTTTTCTCTATGGAGTCTGCTTGTCCAGGGTTTTCTCTGGGTGCTCTGGTTTCCTCCCACATTCCAAAAACATGCTAATAGGTATATTGGATATATTAATTAAAACCTGATTGTACTGTTTATAAACTGTAGTTAAGTACAGATCTAATGACCGACCTCATAAGAAAATCACCATATAACTACATATAGTTCAGATTCATTGTAAACTGACCTATAGAATATCTAAGGTATAACACATAAACATTATTGTTGTCATTATTGGCTATTAAATGTCATATTTGGGCTGATGTAGGTGCACTGGGGGGAGAAAGGTTCTACAGAGGAAGGGGCTAAGCTTGAGAAGCCAGAAAATGCAGTGATAACAATTCCTGACCAGGAATATGAACCATTTGATCCAAGACCAAAAAAAAACATAGCACTGCATGCACAACAGAGGAGATGGTACACCCCTATCAAGGTAATACTTTAATCTTATTGTAAATATTCTTTACCTAAAACATGACAAAATACATTTATTTTAGCCTCAACCAACTTAAGAAGAGGCGCAGTAGTTATGTGTTTGGGAAATTGATTGTGTTAAATTGAAGTTAATTTGCCAAGTGTAAGCACCTAAACAAGTAACTTAAGCCTCTTTGTTCCATGTTTGCTGTATTAAGACTTACCCTGTGCTCTGAGCCCACACTCTTCAAGAGTTTTCCATAAATATGACTTTTTTGACCAATCAAATGTAGGAATCAAATCAAAGATATTGATTGTGCAACCCAATGCACCACTATAATGCTTTCATAAATACTTCTAATATATTTTTAGTAAATAAATTAATAAATATAACAGTCACTATTCAACAAAAATACTCTTAAATGTTCATTTTCATGTCTCGCTAAATCTAAGGTTTGTTCAATTTTAGACTATTTTAGTACTGTACAACCCTCAAGTAGGTTACAAAAACTTTTCTTTTGCCCAGGGGAAACTAGATGCTTTGTGGTCTCTGCTCCACCGTGGATATTTTCAGGTTTCTCTCATGAGACCCCAGCCTGGAGAACAGGTACAAATGGAAATTATATCTGTAATATTGCTTTACATTTTGTTAATGGGAGAAAAGGACAGAAAGATATTTATAACATTTTTAAAGGGCCCATGTTTGGAGTGCTGTAGTATTTGTCTGAAATGCTGAGAAATAGTATTCAGCTGTAGCACAATTTAAGGCTTGTATTTTTGTTCTATAAAATAATAGGGCATTAAAATGATATTTTTAAGTGTATTTGGGAGTAAAGCCGATCATGTCCATGTGGCTATATTGTTATGATCTCACAATAGGATTTAAGAATCAACAAAATTGTCAGTAAAAATAAAATTATTTTAAATGATATGTAAATCATTTTTAAATAGGGAGTACATTTACTTTACAAACATGAAAGTAAATATTTTCATTTGTGTTAAAGTTCACACAAAAAAACCCAGTCCACATCATCAATTTCTGCAATTTCCTCCCGATTAATAAAGTATTCTGATTCTGATTCCAATCTTGCTGTGAGGTGACAGTGCTATAGATTAAACTGCTACATGCAAACAGACTAATTGTATAATGAATAGTTTACATATTGTGTTTTACTTCAAATTCAGCAACTAGTATACCAGTTCACTGTTGGTTTTAAATTTATTCTTTCAACAATTTATTTATTTATTAAATTATTATATCTTCTGGCGGCACGGTGGCTTAGTGGTTAGCACGTTCCATGTTCTCCCTGTGTCTGCGTGGGTTTCCTCCGGGTTCTCTGGTTTCCTCCCACAGCCCAAAAACATGGATCAAGTCATTTGAGTTCTCCAAGTTGCCCCATATAGAGTGTGTATGCATGCGTGTCTGTGTGAGTGAGTGTGTGCCCAGGGATAGATTGGCGCCCTGTCCTGGGTGTATCTGCCCAGCGCCCGAAACGGTCTTCCCTGGATGGGAATGGGGAACCCCCTCGCGACCCTAATAGAGGATAAAGTGGAAGATAATGAATGAATGAATGAATGAATTATATCTTCTCTGATGGCACTAGAATAATCCAGAATAATAATGCAAAGTTATAAATTTAAGTTATAGTACTTTTTTTTACTATGTGGCATTTCCTTAAAGCTGCTTTCTAAAGCCTGAACCCCTTGTGAACAAGGTAAAATGACATTGAAAAGAAAAACTCACTGATGTTTCCAAAGGCCCTATATTCAGTGGGGACTCTCCTGCTTGGGTGACCTGGTAGTCTTATGACACATGGTAAACATTAAGTATAGATTATATAAGGTGTTCAATTTAACAGACATCAAATACATCCAATGTATATATCTTTAACAGTAATTCAAATTAACTGAGTTCAGTCATTAAAGTTTTGTGAAGGACCCAATTGCTAAACACAGCAATAATGAAGAAGAGCTCTGAGTTCATCACTGTAGCATCACTTTTATGTTAATCATGCTTTAATCCAAAGCAATTTAGTAGTAAGTGAACAACACAATTTGATTGAGTAATCTTACAGAAAGAGAGAGCTATCAGCTGAACTGCAGTATCATCAAATACGGACCAATTAGGTGCAATGTAAATGCCCTTATTCATTCATTCATTCATTCATTATCTCCCGCTTATCCTCTATTAGGGTCGCGGTGGGGTTCCCCATGCCCATCCAGGGGAGAACGTCTCGGGCGCTGGGCAGATAGACCCAGGACAGGGCGCCAATCCATCGCTGAGCACACACTCACTCACACAGACACACTCTATATGGGGCAATTTTTGAGAATTCAATTAACTTGATCCATGTATTTGGACTGTGGGAGGAAACCGGAGAACCCGGAGGAAACCCACGCAGACACGGGGAGAACAGATGGGGATTCGAACCGGGAATCCCTAGCGCTGAGAGGCGAACGTGCTAACCACTAAGCCACCGTGCCGCCCTGCCCTTATTCAGGATAACAAAAAAGAACATACAACAACAGAATGAAAAGTTATAATCCCTACCTGAAAAAATATAGCAAAAAGGCCTTTAGTTGGAGTAATGCATACCAGTAAGAATGCATCATGTCTTTCTTATTGATTTTTTTTTCCTTAAGCATTGAATATTTCAATATGCTTTATACATTTTGTTTGTGATTGTGCTATTTTAAAGATTTATACAAATATTTGAACACTCCTGCTTTAATTACAGATTTTGTCAAAATTTCTAAATGGCAATTAAGAAGTTTCAAAATGTGTAAGTTTTATATATTGAACATTGCAATACTTTTTTAATGGCCACAGTTTATGATTTTCCCACAATATTTTAGATTTAGTTAATAAATAAAATGTACATTAAAACAAGCACAAGTTCATTCCCTATACAGAAAATGTTATCCTACTATCACTTGGAAAATCAAAATTACATGGACTTTAACCATGGGTACCCAAACTTTTGCATAAAACTATATGTTCATACAATGATTCTTTTGTTCATTGCTTGAATTCCTGGAATAGGAGGGTTTCAGCCCCTGGCTTAGGAAAAGAAAAAACAGGAAATGCTCTGCATTGTACAAGCTGGTGCTAATTTTCTTGCCCATGGTGCAGGTTTGTTTTAGTACAATCTTTGTTTAAGCTCCAATTCTGTTCAATAACAGTGACAAAAATCTTCTTCTGTGACATGTCACATTATTTCTTTAAAACTAAGTGTGTCATAGCAACACATCTGCGTGGTTGTGAAAGGCTTCTTTCTCAGGGAAGAAAGCTCTGCACTGCATACAGTCTAGTTTCATTGAGTTGACTATGCTTGTGCTCCACTTTCACTGTGGATGGACTTATCTTATTGAGCACTTCTGCAGAATAGGGTGTTTGTTTGAGCTAGGGCAGCACCCAGCTGCTCTATATACTGTGCAGGGGTCTTAAAAGGCACTGGGAAAGACAGCAGATTCACTAAAGAAAAGGATTTGGCTGATAACAGCTGTAGCATTCAGACTGGTTTAAGCATGTTCACAGTGAGCTATGTGTTTCATGCCCACCTGCAGGACAATACCCTGTAAAAATCTGTACATACCACAGTGCATATCCCCAGTCTTGACCTCTTAACTTTCTTCTGCTAATTTGTATTCATCAATTATTCTTTTCCTCTTCCTTGTTGCACTACAGCATATTTTACCGTTTTTGTTTCTTTGTCCATTATATTCCACAAAGCCTTTTTTGGTGATTTTCCAACAAGAAAGACAAGTAATACAATCATAGGGGGTCAGTGAATTTAGTATCTTTACCTATCAGCATGTCTTGGAAATGTGATAGAGAACTCATAAACATATTGGACCTTTGTTTTACACAGCCTGGAATCACGATTGACCTGTGTCACTGTGCCACCAACAAATGCTTGAATAAGGATTCTAATGATGAAATGCATGTCAATAAGGATGTTTTAATGTTATATATTGTTGAAAATGTGAAACAATTTAAATGTTTGTTTTAATATGCCATTACAGATTTTATAATGGTGCTTTTTATCCAAATAAATATGTGGGGGGTTTGCATACCTTCCCTGTGCCTGTGTGGGTTTTCTCAACAAAAACTAGTATTTTCCCTGAATCCAACAACATGCCGATACATGAACAAGAGATATCAAATTTCCATGTGACACTTTTTTGCTGTCCTGGGATTACATTTTTTCAATAATTAAATAAATAACAATCAATTTAAACAATGGTGTATTTGAAACTACATTTGTTTGCAATGCAAAAAAGAAATAGCACACTTACAGTGGAATAAGTGAAATACTAAAAACATTTTGCAAAATATGATCAATTGTAAATTCAGAATTATGAAAAAAAAAAAAAATTTAGGATGGAATTAGCTGTGCTTTTAACTAACCTTTCCCTTGTGATATCTTAAGTGAGAATTAAAATTGGAAAAATGGCTTGGTTCAAGTTAACTTTAACATTAAAGTTAACTTATAGTTAATGTGTAACCCAGAGGTCAATCAGGTTAAACTCATTATGTATAAGCTTCATCACACTCATTGTGATGAAAATGTGGTGGGTTTGTTTTATTACTCTGTGAAAAAAGGCATGCTTTTCAGAGAAAGTTTGGGTTGAAACTTGTCTGACCTGCTTACAAGGCCATTCAAGTTGAAAGTGAGTAACCATGTATGGCATGGTTCTGCCTATTTAGTGCTAAGACAATCTGTGAAATCTGTTTTTTTCTGTAATGACTAGATGGAATGTGAGAGCAAAATGGTAGAAGAATTACCAAGTCAACATATTTTACAAGTGGGGAGAAAAAGCAAGTGACCCAATGTTTTCTCTCACACTAGATCTTGGTAAAATAATGATTTCTGAGGCAGAAACTTGGTGGTCTGATTTACCACCTTATTAAAAAGAGAGCTCTTCAGTGTGACATGGGGCAGTGAACAGCGTAGAAGCTGAATTTTATTGTGCTTGTGCATTGTCAGTTTGGTGTGGGGGTTATGCAGATTTGGTTCTGGTTTGTGTTGTTGGGTGTGTGAAGTCATCACTCTAGTAGTCATGTGTGGTGAATGGGACAATTTGGTGAGCAGCAGAGCAACAGTCCTGCACTGTAGAGGCCATATGGCCCGAATGAGAATAGGGCCCTATGAATACTGTGCAGATGTGCTGAGGAAAGATGCAAAGGGGGTGGCTGTGAGAGTTTGCAGAGGAAGAGAGAGAAATTGGTCCATATGTTATTTAAACTACTGTGACAGGCCCCCAGTAGGCTTCAAGCTTCTGTAGCAGTTGAACAGCAGGTTCTGGGGAAGACAGAAAAGAACGCAATGCTTGCAACACCACCCACTTGGTGCAATGCTGTATTCTCTGTTTCTAATCTTTTGATTGAACATGATTAAAACTTAAACACAGTTTTAGATATTATATTGTATTTATTATTGTATCAACTATAAGAACATTAGTTTTATCAGAATTTTGTTAAAAATAATCCACCTCTTGATTTCCTTACTGAAGTCTATTGATTGTGTAAACACCATTCGTCCCTCCATCAATAATCTTCCGGTTTATCTTCTACTAGGGTCGCGCGGGGGTTCCCCATGCCCATCCATGGTAGAACGCTTCGGACGCTGGGCTGATACACCCAGGACAGGGCGCCAGTCCATCGCTGGGCACACACTCACTCACACAGACACACACTATTTGGGGAAGTTTAGAGAATTCAATTGACCTTGATCCATGTTTTTGGACTGTGGGAGGAAACTGGAGAACCTGGAATAATTAACTACATTGGTGCATTTGTAAGGAAAAAAGGTCCTTATTGTGATTATTGTAGAACATTATAGATTTCTCTTTAGTGGTAAGAACATTGATTATTTATGACATTATATGCAGTATACAACCAAAAAAAATTTTACTTACTACAAGTTATTAAAAAAAGCTGGACTCCTCTTGTACTATGGCTGGTGATCCAGATTCTAAAAGATGTGTTGCAAACTATTAAGTGCACTTGTGCATAAACTAATTGCCATCAACTGTTTAGGCCAAACATTCTCTTCAGGTTTTGAACCACTTACAACAGACATAATTAAATATAAAGTAAGACACAATACCTATTTAGGAAAATTACTCTAGTGGCTAAATGGATTTTTTTTAAAGAAAATGTGCAATAAAGGGTTAAATTGGAAGCCAAATCACTGATGTGTTTCCACCAGAACATTAAAAATAGGTGGTTGAAGTTATGAACCACTTCACCTCTCCCGTCACCTGTGAGTAAAACTGTCCACCTTACTTTGACTTGGGAAATGTAAATATTTTTTCATTGTCCAGTGCCCTAAGACTGATCCAGTTCCATAGCGAAACAAAAGGGGAACCTTTCCTGTCATGGTCTGGCTCATGGCCTTTAATCTCTCCATCTGTTTTGTTTGACAAGCAATCACACGGCATGGCAGAAAGTGGCACCTCCCTGGCGGCTGCTCTCATTGCCACTGAACTGAAAGTAATTTAAATGGATTTAAGGAAGAATCTGCCCTTGACTGTGAATTCAGAACTGAACATGTATTTTTGCATTGAATTGCATTGTCTCAGTTTGTCAATTAAAAATGGTACGTTAGTGTAGATAGGCTTAAATGGGTTTAGTTCCAATAAATGGGAGTTCCAATATTACTCATTTAGTAAAAAGTAAAAGTTTTTTTAATTATTTTTTAACAGACAATATATATCAACCCGCTTGTTTATCTTATTTTTTCTGATGCCTAAAATGAGATGTGAGATGCTTTGGTGCCTAATACAACTATTCCTATTTGTTTATAATTCAGATAAGAGTCTGAATATATTTCTGACTTCATTTTAAATTTAGTCTACATTTATTAACAGCATTACTGCCTGCTTCATTTTCCACTTTTTTTCCATGATCTTCATGACAATAGTAACTGAATGTGTAGCTTTCATGGCAATGATGCATCACTGTGCTTGTAAATATGCAGTTTCTTTTATAGATGAAGGGCATTTGCAAGACTACCCTTTTCTTTTCAAAGTGCAATTCTGCATCCCTCAGTCCCACCCCTATTATTTAAAGGACAGGATTATGAATGAATGATTATGAATTATGAAGATGTGTAATGTTTAATAAATGTAAAAATATCCCTAGAACAATGTAAGATTTATAAGATGACTGCTGCCAAAATAGAGATTAGCTATTATAAAACCACTGCACCTAAAGAGTTTGTTCTTTCTTTTCAATGGCTGTTAATGCAATCTGAAGTTCTACGGTTACAAAATCTGTGGTTCTGAACATCTTGTTGGTCCCTTTTATTGTTACGTAATAGTCGTGACCTCCCACAGGGGAGTGGGCATAGCACATGAGCTACTGTCTGTTTCTCTATCAACAACATGGTGAAATAGTATCTTATAGAGTGCAGTCAGTAAAAACAGTATTTTAAAACTGGAGCAGCACTGGAGCACTTGTCACAGTTGCATACTGAAGATCATCTGTTGCTGTTTCTATAACCTTTATATTGCAATGTATTTTGTATTTTCCTTTTATAATAATGGCTATAAATAGCAGTATTGCACTTAAATGTCAAGCGATGACCCTTTTTGTTTGTTACAGTAAAAAAAAATATTTAGAGATACAACTGATGAGGTTAGGGTTAGGGTTAACCCTAACCCTAACCTTGTCAGTAATTCAAATTAGCTCTCTAATTTTGCCATCTGTTTTTGCAGGGGAGATGCGTTAACTTTAGACGACTGAAAAAAGAGGCAGTCAGGATGCCACCACGCTTTCCTCCTCCTCCTCCACCTCCACCAGTAGAGCACCGACCTCTGATCCGCCCCTCCATTTCAGTACGCCCCAACATAGTAGCCCCTAACATACTACCCCCACCAGCTCGTCCACCACACGGCCCACCACCAACACGATCAATCCACGGTCCCCCACCGTCTCAAGCACCCCCAAGACCCCCTCCGTCTCGCCCCCCACCATGCCCTGGGAACCGGCTCTGAAAACAATGCCAAAACTTCAGCACCCTAAATTAAGTCATGAAATAGTCAGCTTTAACTTGTTGCTGAAAAGCAATGAAAAAAAGCTATAACTTACACCAACACCAACAAAAATTTTATACATTTTCCACTAGTGACACAGAAATGGTCAACTTTTACAGTACATTTGCCTTAAACGCCAAAGAATATAGACCCCCCCCCCCCATGAACATTTCAAATAAGTACAAATGATAATGAAGTGGTCTATTTCCTCTAATGGGCTAACATTTGTCCTCCACATTTAACCCATCTGTGCAGTGAACTACACACATATTTGCAAACACGTGAAGTGAGTATAGTGCCTGGGGAGAATTTGGTGTTAGGTGCCTTGCCCAAAGGCATTTTAGCCAAAGAACTTGGTGGGACCTGGAACCGAAGAGTAACTTCAGGTCGCAAGGCTGATTTCTCAACCATAATCCCTATCATTAATGTGTTTCTCTACAATGTGATAGCAGTAGATTATTCATTTATTCATGATTTATAAATAACAACAGCTGAATTATGTAGAAACAATTATGTAGAATCAAATTCTAAGAAAAATCTTGTCCAATTGTTGGAGTTCTTTTGCGGCTCTCTGAGGATAAAACACTTGGCAATGGCATGTATTTTAACCAGCTTCAGGTTATTTTCTCTGTTTTTAAGTCAGAGTTTTTAGATCACCTATTTGCGTGTATAAAAACACAATGGCAACTGCAGGGCAGTTCTGTTGTTTTACTATTTATTTAGCATTGGTTTCCTGGAAAGCACTTGAGCACAGATTGACAGTATGTACACTCCTTAAATGCTTGTGAATTTGTTTGTTTTGTTTAATGAGCATTAATAATTATGTTTTGAGTGATTTTTCTGTATTCATTTTCTAGTTTCACATTGTGAAACATGGGCTTTTGGGTGTAAGGGATTTTTTTCCTGCAAATTATATAAATAAACCTAAAAATAAACGTATTTATCAGATCTCTTTTTAACTATCTTATTTACATTTAGTCATTTTGCAGACACTTTTATCCAAAGCCACGTACAAATGAGAACACAAGCCAGAAGTTATGGAAAAACCCACGTTACAACGTTACACGTTATAATTATCAAACCTGATCCTTAGCCTATCCTGTACTACCACCCCATATTATATCAGGTGTAAAAGCGATGTTTTTCATTTGTTTCTTACAGATGCCAAGTGATTCCACCTAACGAAAAGAGTTGGCAATGTTGTTCCACCATTTTGTAGTGGTGAGCGCTAGAGAATTAGCGCCACCGTGAGGTGAAATTACCAGGCGAAATTTATCAAGCTTTAATTGAACGTTGAAGTGAATTTTAAAAAAATAAAGTGAAAGTAACAGCTACAATTCACACTTTAAATCTGATGAACTTCAAATTGAATATTTATATGCATCAAAACTTTTCAGTGTTCATAACATATTAAATATACAGTATGCAGCATACCTTTTAATTGACTGTGCAAGAGTTTGTGTGTTGTGAGTTCTTGCTCATACCCTCTCTTCTGTCAGGCTTTAGATATCTTTGTATTCTCTTGCCTTCCCAGAGATTCATTTTCTCTCATTCACACTATCGATGAGACTTCCACACTGAACCACAACTCAACTCAAGTAGCCTTTTAAAAGCCAATATACACCGTTTTCTTTTATCTGAATAAAATGGTAGTTCAAAGAGTTCCTTTGAAGTCATAAAAAAATGAAGCATTTTGACTAAAGCTAAGAAAATCACTGGTATAAATATGCACATTTCCTTGTTTGGTTTGAGCCTGAACAAACTAATACCAGAATCCAGTTTTCATTAAACAATAACAAATATATTAGCAAAATAACAAGGTTTTTAGTGAACTGAGTGACTTATTGTACCATGTAGTATGTTTGCAGCAGATTTACGGTTTCATTTGTTTGAAAAAATACTTTCATATACTTCGCAAGTTATATACGTACTACTGCCCAGTTTGATTATCACACAAATTATTGTAACC
The DNA here is from genome assembly GCA_019802435.1 of Corydoras maculifer. Lineage (NCBI taxonomy): Eukaryota > Metazoa > Chordata > Actinopteri > Siluriformes > Callichthyidae > Corydoras > Corydoras maculifer. Next base: position 357,411 of record JAFMOD010001706.1, read on the forward strand.
ATTTGAACAATTTGCAAAGATGTTTTGGTCATTACATAAATTAAGGTGATATATCATTCCAAGCCTTGATGAAAACAAGCAACCCTACTTTATAACACTCAAAAGTGTACAGATTTATATAGTTTGGGACAGTTATAAGTCATAAAATATTTTCTTAGCATTAATTCTCCATAATTCAGATGAAGTATGAAGATCTACAAATAGAGAATTTGTTAGTTTTGTTTTGCGGTTTAAAACCATGTAAACTGGCAATTTTAATAAAATGACCGATCAGCCAAATCATTTTCAAAAGAAAACACTCCCCCCCCCTTTATTGAAAAACAGTATGGTTTTAATGTACGCTTTCTAATGGATCATACTTTATGTGATGCCAGACATTCCTTCCAACTTCTCCTTTTATATTTGATTTTATTTTAAAATCAATTTAAATAACCCATAATTTTAATACATTAGTGTTCAACAATACAAATTGAATTCCAGTCGTTTTCAGCTGTAACCAGTTATACAAAGCACATTACTTATCACTCATTAAGAAAATCAAAATTTTCAAAATTAACTAAATGCTTTGAACTTTAATTAAGCTGGAGCAAGCCACATAATTTATGAAAGGAATTATTTTTTTATTTAAGTAGTATTTTTAAAATATTTTTTAAAGTTATTTTTGGACTATTTAAGGTTTGATAGGGAACTTACTCCTCCTAGTGGAGGAGTGTACCATAAGAAGTGTACTATAAAGGGTCAAATTAGGAGCATGAAGACATGTACTGTATACTTAATATCCTGAGTTTTGGTGCACCACATACTCAGCAAAAGAAAAAAAATACTTTTAACAGCTTAATTAAACGAATAGTAGTTTAAATATAGGTAAAACAAACAAAAAAATACAAAAACATGAATCATTTTCTTCATTATTTACTTTACAAGCTGTTTCCATTCAAGATATAAATACATACAGACCATCATCAATTTAATCACTTATGTGGGATTTGAAGAGGACTACACATGAATAGTCATTCATTAATACTGAATGTGCACACCTTAAACTTTTTTCTTGTTCTTGTGCATGCGCTTTCGAGCCAGTGCACCTTTCTTTGCTCCTCTCACCATGCCTTTGAACTGACCCTGCAGCTTGGCCTTTTTCCTGCCAACACAGATGTACCATATTAACCTAAAAGCAAAACATTTGATTGCCAGGATCTGCTCCACAACGACCAGTAGCATTGTTACCTGCGATTTAGCTGAGCCTTTTTCAGAGGAATGTAGGCGTAGGGGTCATGTTTTCCCTTTTTCTTAACGTCACCTTTTCCTTTCTGCAATAGCAACATGTATTTTATAGACACAGCGCTAGAAACACAAATCATTTATCATCATTTTTAAACTTTTGCAAAGTTGTGCAGTAAAATAAGCCACCCCATTAGCTCTAAATTAAGTAAAATAAATTTAAGATGGGTATAATTGTATGTTCATTAATGTCTTAAATCCATAAAAAATAAATAATAATAATAATAATAATAATAATAATAATAATAATAAAAATGGTGTTACTCCAACAAACGAGATATATCCATTTCCTTAACTAAACAGTGTATTCTGGGTTAAAAATTGCTTCTTCTATAAACTAAAAGGCTCTGACAAATAATAAACATTTTATTTAAAATTAACATTTAAAATGTCTGCAAGCTGGCATTCACTGGTAAATAGATTTTATAATGACATTACAAAAACTTTTAAAGTAGAATAGAAAAAGTAAGCAAATAGCTAAAATTGGTAATTTAATTGGGTAACTTTCTAAATAATAGCCATAAAAAAATTAAGCAGTCATTCCCTACAGTATTTATCCTCAATCAATTGCACTACATACCGATCATTAAAAAAACATGAGCTGTATGGAAAAAAAGGTGATTATCTAAAAATATTCTCCAAGTGTAGTAGTTCAGTGCATTTCATTAAGACAAACAAAAGATCCAAAATGTACCTTTGATTTATAATCCGAGCCCGATTCTTCTCGTCTACTTAATGGCCTATGGATTCCAACTCCACCAGCTGATTTAAAATAGGCATATCATTTTAGAGGAGGGATTTTATTTTTCCATTTATATTTAATGCTAGGAACTTTCTTATACCTTTGTATTTCAATTGTGGTTCAATCTCCATATCGTCATCCAGATCAACTTCTATTTTTCTTTTTTGGCTCTTTTTCTATTTGGAAGGGAACACATTAAATATGTTTAGTACTTTCTTTTTATTTAGATCAGTGCCGCAAAAGGTTAAATAAGTTGACTTACACTTTTGGCTCCAACCTCTTTAAGGATGTCATCAATTTCATTGTCAGCATCTAGACAAATCAGAGCACACAATAAGCTTAGATGTTTGGTTTTAATTTTAAATAGGTTATAAGTTTGCAATCTTACCAGGCTTCTCATCTTCATCTTCTTTAATGATCAATCGTCCATCTGACGTCACCTTAAACCCATGCTCAATTTTGGCCATCTTCTTACGGTCAGGGTTAGTAGCTGCCACATAAAAGACAAGTGTGTGTTTAAAAGAAGACTAATTCTTTTATAAGAATAATTTTTTTTTTTAAAAAAGCATCATTTCATACTTAATTTCATTACAGCTTAAAGAGGACAGCACTTGTGTGGCAACATAAAGGACCTCAGCATGAGTACCCTACTATTCATTGTTTTGTATGTGTGGAGATGAACTTCAGTCTACACATGGATTTAGCACCAATAAGACTCATTACCTCCAAACTAGTGCCTGATTAGTGGTGGGACAAATTTCTGACCACAGATAAATGGAATAAAGGGTATTAAAGTGTGCAGAGACACATGTTCAATGCTTGCAACTGTAAAACGGTAAAGTACATCTACATGATAAGTAAGTGAGATTAAACTGAAAATTGGTGTAGAAACAAGATAGCATCCCAATAAAGTTTGCCGCTGGGTTATTATTTAAAAAAAAAGGTATTTTGCTTTTATGTGATCAGACATAATGCTGTCCATTAACAGTGACTAAGACGCCCATCAAAGTGTGATCAGCACCTACATGAAAATCACTGCTACTGAAAAATGTTATGTTAAAAGAACCATCAAAATAGCTTCCTACCAAGGACTCTTTGTGCTGCCTTAGGGTCCAGAAAGTTAAGTGGCTCATCAGACACTCCTTCTTTTAACCAGGCTTGCCCCTTTGGCTTTATAGACTTTTTCTGGCCTTTCTTTGGCTTTTCATCTTCAGAGTCATCGGAGTCGGTCTCTGCTAGGATGTCCTCAATACTGCAAAAGGAGGAAAGGATATGTGAACTGGTCGATAAAAATCCAATTACCTTGTATATCTAGAAACATTTAATTTATATAAAACCTGTCAGTCTTGGCTTTGGGAACATCTTCCTCACTTTCTGACTCTTCATCCTCTTCCTTGTTGATCAGCTTGCGCCTCTTACTTCTGGCCTCAACTTTACGGATGTTTATCAAGACTTTGTGATGCTCTGCAGGCAGCATGCTTTTTACCAGCTCGAAACTACATTCACCACAATGAGTGAAACAAAACTGTTAATTTGTACACATTATATGTAAACAATAGCACCATGATAAACACTGAGATCAGGGCTTAACATACCCAAACTTGCGGATTAATTTAGTAAAAACACTCTTTAGTTTTGATCTGCAGTGTCGTCTCATGTCATCTTTCATTTTGGCAATGCTCTCCATCTAAAAGAGGCAAAAGAAGACACTTAAGTCAAATATCACTAACAGCAAAAATAATGCATCTCTTAATGTTATAAATGTAACTTCTGTACTTACAATTACTGTCACATGACTGGCCAGAACTTTAACATCGAGTGCAAAGAGAATGACTTTAATGAATGCCATAGAGGCTTTGACAATCTCCCGTGTCCTTGAGCTTAGCAAAATACAAATTTTCTCCAGCAGCTGTTCCACTGAAGACACGTCTATAGAGTCTAAATAGTATTAACTCAAGATTAAAACAGTGACTACTTGGAACAGCGCCATCACAAATTAGAAGTTACATACACTGCACACTTTATTTACAGCACTGCTTACCTCTGTACTGAAAAACAATTCGAGAGAGGGCCAACACGGTGCAGGTTATCATTGTCACTGATCCACTGAGCCCAATGTAAACAAGGGACAAGTACTCATTCAAAGCATCTGAAAAACAAATATATGTACTTAACACAATAAACAATCAAAATGACAATTTTCCATTCTTATTTTGCTCCCCCCACTAACGGCAAACGTTCCTTGAGAAAGGGGGATATTTTTGACCCCTAATGCAGAACATAATTTTCAAATGTCAGACACTAAGTTTGGAAAAGAGTGAGACAGAATTGTTTACATAAAAATGTATCTGTTAAATTTAACATTACATTAGACACTCCTTAGGAACAATTACCTTTGGTGTTTCCACAGAATCGGATAAAGGCATTACCAATCTCAACCAGCAGAGAGTAGGCATTTTTACGTGCTCCGATAGAAACCTCCTTGGTGCAAATAATGACCTAAAAGCAGACAAAAAAAAAGTATTGTTATTGTGAAAGTCACAATAAATTAATTTAAGGATTTTTTGCCATGTGCAAGTACCTCAGGGAGAAGGGCAGTGATAAAGTCCTTGTGTTCTTTATTCAGCTGTTTCACAATGTTAATAAGACACTTCAGTCTGGGCTTTAAAGAAGCAAAGGAAAGAGAGAATTAGGAAAAGCTAAAAATCTTTGTATTAATGAATATTGAGCAGTAGCAGTAATCCAGGTTACAGTAGGTCTCACCCTCTTGGCAGGTGAGGATGCACTTTTAAGAGTGTCCAGCAGAGCAGCTTTAAGATGTTCCAGATTGGAAAGGACAAACTGTTTGCATGATTCTCTCTCTACTCCACACATCTCCTCCAACACACGGTATGCTTTCTTCTGAATACCAGACTCCTTACACTGACCAAGCAACACAAACACAATGATGAAACATTAGCTGAAATTCACTGAACAAACACACTGAGTAAAATCTATAAGCATAATGAAGAAATTATACCTCTAAGTGGGGTTTGACTTGTTCATAGATTTTGTTCATAGTTGCCACATCCACAAATGGAGCCATTGCTACCACCAAATCCATTACAGCAAGTCTGGGGGGGATAATAAATTATGGCAAAATAAAACAAACCCAATTGTAATAATAACTAGCATTCTGTGTTCTTCCAAAGCAATTAATGCAAACAACTGCTTAGATGATCATTTACCTTATGAATTCTGAACTATCTGGACTGCTGAGCCTCTCCAAGGCTTTCTCTATGAATACATTTACCATCTGCATCCAAGAAAAAAAAAAACTTGTATAAATAAAATTGAAATAATAAAGTTGATGAATTCTCAAATCACAGTATTTAGTGGTCAGAATTTTTTTTTTTTTTTTTATAAAATCACATCACTGAATAAAACACAAAAATAAAAACACAGCAAAAATTAAACAGCCTGTCAAGCATTTTCTGTAGTAACTAGCCATATAATAAACAGTCCAGTAACAAAATCAGGTCGAATATCAAAGATTAATTGTCATTTGTTAGAATGTTAACCCCACCTACTGCACAAAAAGCAATTGGTCAGGATGTAGATACATTAAAGGATAACTTACCTTTTGGTCTGTGATCGAAAGGTAAGCTCTTATGGTGTCAAGAACTGAAAACCTAGAGGGGTCATTCTGTCCTGGTATAGGCTGCTGTGTGTGCACATTAAATAGAATGGGCAAAAAGTTCTTAGCAAAGCGCCCCACTTCTTCCTTCTTTTCCTCTAGATAACAAAGTGAAAACAAATGTATTAAAAGCAAATAAGAGCTGAACATCATTACAACCCATTGGGACCATAAGGATAACCTTGAGTGATAAAATAAATAATTGGTAAAATATGTTAATTGGTAAAACTGTTTTTTAAAGATGTCTTTAAAGCTGACCTGTGTCACAGCTCTTGGATATGAGCGTTCGCAGAGCTTGATAAATGCACATACGGAGATCCGGACGCTCAGTGATTGCCATACCCAGTGATCGTGCGATAACTTTGAAGGCGCTTACAAGGTCAGTGGGCTTATTGCAGAACCCAGGTAGCATCGACCAGATCTGGGAAAAAAGAATAATATGTTAATTGCCATCATGAATTATTAAACATAGAAAATGAAAGTTTTAATGTTGTGAATGAACTGCAATATACTTGCACTTACCTGCAACTGTAGTGTCTGATATACATTAGCCACAAGTTTCAGCCCTGATTTTTCCATTTCATCTGCTAAAAAGAAAATAAAGTTCTTCCTATGTTAATAACTTTAATACGTAGTTGTGTTAGCTTTTTTAAAAATTGATTAAAAGGGAAGGGGGTATGGTCAGTATCATAGGCTTACATAAAGTAGAGACCAAAGAGGAGACAGACTTACCTTTCTGTTTCAGAACAGAGGCTAAAGGCAGGAAATAGGAAGCAAAGTATGCCAGATGCGTGTTCTTAACATTATCTCTAATGACAGGGATGAGCCAGCTACGTGGGAAATCCAGGTCATCACTAAAGATACACAAATAATAATATATAAATACATTAAAAAATAATGAAACACCATCAACACACATAAATCGGCATTATTTCACATAGCTGGAATATCACAGTACAGTAACATAAATTAAAACTTCAATATACTGTAGATTTGATGGGCTAATAACATACAAATAGAAAATTTTTAGTTTGGAGTTAAATCTGTGTAAAAACAAACCCAAATGCTGATAAATGGTAACTATGAGAGACCAATTTGGCTTTAAAATATCAAATTTAAAAACATGTTTGACATATCAATAGCTACTAATTACACATGAATTACTTTAGATAATGCTTCACATTATCATACTACCATTCAATTAAAATAGTATGCCTGGCTTAACAAAGCTGTGACATAGAAACAAAATGCAGTCAATATGTTAACAACTGAGCAGTTTTTTGAAAGCAGTGAGGTCCTTGTCAGCTTACAAGATCGCGATAGGTGTTGATGATCTCAAACATATTATGATTATTGTGAACATAAATCAAACAACAATCACCAAACTTATCATCAGTATAAACCAAATTGTGATGCATTTCACAATATTTTTACTTACTCAATACCAGTGATTAGGAGTGGAACAGCATTCAGGACAATCTGTGGGCCCATGCTCTCCACTGCTGCCCCTACTGCCAAATCCAGCTCACCACAAAAAGAAAATTTAGGTGTGACCCGCAGGTCACTCAGAGACTGTAAACTCTTAAAGGCAAAAACAAAAATAATATTAAGCTCCAAAACAGTAATATAAACTTACTGGCCATATTATGAGGTTAATCATTTATCTATTTTTTTAAAGCCAAATAAATGTTTTCAAAACTCACAAAATTGTCTATGCAGTGAAATGCTTACTAAACTTCAGGTTTTACCTTAATCATAATGGGATGAGCTTGTCTCCCAGCAGCTTTGTAGAAGCAGCCGAGTATCTGCAGGACAAATGGCCATGATGCATGAAAGCGATAGGACAGGCCCTCCTCCACAACACTAAACAAAAAGCATTCATTTTTAGAAAACAAGTCAATATCATCAAAAGCATTACACAAATATATTGGTAAATGAGGCAAAAGATTAAAAAAAAGAAAATGTGACCACTTTTTATTACTGAATGGATGATAATTTGACATTTATTGGTGTGAGATATCTACACACCAATGTACGATAGCTACAGACAGAAATTAAAATTAATGTAGTCGTGTATATGTTATATAACTTATTTATATATAGGTATAAAATATATTTATCATCTTATTGGTTGTTCTTACAGGAAGTTTGTACATGCAAAGACAGCTGCAAAGTGTAGAGATGAACTTACCGAAACATCTTTAAGACATACTGTCCGTTTCCAGCAGACATGTTGGGAAAAACTGGGCCAATATCAGCCATGTGAGGTGCCACACATTCACTGATCAAGGTCTGAAATGCAATTTTTTTTGAAATGCAAATTATTTACATAAACCAGTACATCAAAATGTATTCAGAGAATGCATGAACACATATTACAAGTTTTAATAATGTCCTGATCATTAAAAATGCAGATTTCGAAGCGGGTGCTTTTTATTTTCCCCATGCTTGTGTTTGTGTGTGAATATTCCAAGTAGACACACACACGTGTACATATGCACATGAGAGCCAAGGAGAAAGCAAGAAAGCAATATTGTCTTAAGTATTTTCATGTTTCTAATTATAAGCCACTGTTTTTATTTTAGTGTCATTTCTGTGCTGAAGGTGAACGTCATCTCAATTTGCAGCTATCAAGCAGAGAGCCATATATTTTCAAGACATAGCAGGTACTAAACTGTACTAAACAGAAAACACCAAAGTGTATAATTTTGGGAAGCCAGTCAACACAAGGAAACACATACAGCATATGGCCAAAAATGTATTGAGACAAAGCTCTTAAATCACAGGTATTAAAAATAAATTAATTTAAAATAAATTTCCAACTTTCAAAACAAAACTTTCACTAAACTTAAAATTTGAATTTTTAAAGGACAACATTACAAGTCAGTTTGTGAAAATTACTTCATCCCTCATATAACAACTGGAAGTCTATGTAAATGTACACGGCAGGACACGTCACAAAATCTGAGACTTTTGGCACATAAAATTCATCAACACTTATTTAATAGTTAATTTTGTAACTGTGGGATCCAAATCTCATCTTGTATCAACATTGGCACAAAACTGTGCAACAGTTGCTTTATCAATGATTCTAACCACAAGCACAAGCAAAAAAGCTTGTTCTAGAATATTCTGTAAGTTTCTGAAAGAATTAGCAAAACTGGTATAAACCACAAGACTTCCACAACATAGAGCTAACTGCTTGAACACAACCCCAAATAGGATCCTATTATTATTATAATTTCTACTACTACTATAAGAAATGCCGTTGAAAGTTTTTGTTATCTTAGTAGTTAGGGTGTTGAGCTGTCAATCTAAAGGTTGTGGATTCAAACTGTGATTCACTTTTTGTGTCTTTGCCCTTGTTGTTAAAAGTTTTTGCAGGTAACAATAATCATTGGTAATAATTTTCTTAACCTTTAGGGTCTGTGTGGCAGCAGAGACGACTTGTGTGTGTGGGGACAGAAGACAGGACATGGCTATGGAAAAGAGCCGAGGTAGATGGCCCAGACTGAGAGAACTCTGTAAACTAAAGAAAAGATTAAACACATAGCTCATTTTTCACCAAACACATATACCAAATTTAGATTAAAATTTTACCTGGATAGATGAACATGGGCTTTCTCCATGACTGAAAGCCAGGCCAATAGTGGCTGCAAATCATTTTCACTGGGGACATAGTCATACAAAGCCTGGCAGCAAAAAAACAAAAAAAAAACAAAAACACTTAAACAAGTAAAAAAGGCTTCAGCGCAGCTTGAAGTTTATTCAGGGACACAAATTGCTACCAACACAAAAGACATAAATCTATGAAATTGCCAGTGGTTTATCTGGTTTTCCACTGAACACAAACAGAGCTTTGACAGCAAGTTTACAAGTTGTTTTAAAGAGTAGTGGTGATTGAAGGTGCACGAATCTAAGCTTTACCGTAATAATCTGAGCATTGAGCTCCGCAGACATGGAAGTTGGCTTGGGTTTGCTGCTGAAAAGTTTGTGGAAAGCCTGCATTGCGCTCGCTGTCACAAGCTATCAAAAAACACATTAAACATGTTTTCAGTTCTGAAACTGTTGTAAAACAATGTCAGTATGCACAAATTAAATTCTGTAATGTTAATGGTGTCAGCTGCTCACCACATGACTCAGAGTCATCACACGAAGGAGAGTCTCACAACACAGTTTTACAGAATTAAGAGGAAATGTAGCAATAAGCTCCTTTACAAGTCCTAAAACATGAAGTGTTGTGGTGTCTTCTTTGTCACCTAATCAATGCAATAATAATCATAGACATATTTTTATTGATAGGGAACAAATCCGAGATAAACAATATATTTTTGTAAATTATAAAAAAAAGAGGACTACAAAATTAGGTGCAAACAAAGACAACTACTAGCATGTGTGAAAACATTTACCTCCTGCCTGCTCAATCTCCTTAATACAGAACTTTGCAGTGGTAGCTGCTGCAGGGTGGTGGTTTGGAGCAGTGCTGGAGAACATGCAGTCACTTCCACGAAGAACGGCACAAATGCCCTGCTGGGCTGCTTTACGCACCTGTAAGATGTAAACAAAATCAGCAATATACAGTTCTGTTGTAAGTATAACTACACATTGTCCAATTGAGCACAATTACTGTAAACATAAAGTAGACCTTTGGTTTAGAGTGCACTGTAAAGCTGAGTAGTCCATGATAGACCTGAAGTGTGGAGGGATAGCTCCACAGTGAAATATCCTGTTTCCTAAGCAAAGTGGCCAGGCAGGACAAGATCTGTTCAGAAAACATATCACAGCTTATTACAATATAGCAACATTTAGCTAATTTGTTCTAATATCTGTTAATCCATACTATTCTGCATGCAAATTTAAAAATGACAAATATGCCATGAGCAGTCACGTTTTTTTAAATGTACAATTAAATTATTATATATATTTTAATTGTAGAATATTAGAATGTCCAGGTTTGTTACAACTTTGTTAGTTAGAAATATATACTATTATTTAATTTGACTAAAAAGTGTGAGTAAATTGATTTTGTGTAAATAGAATGTAACTTATGTGAATGCGATGTGCCCTAAACATAGATAGTATGTAATTATTAACATACCCATCTTAGACAATGCACAGAGTCATCACTGGCTTGTTTAGACATCACATCCATGAATGCTTTTGCCGTGTCTGAGAATTTTTTTATCAACACTGGAGCCGGTACTCTACACAAGAACAATATAATCAAAGAAATATTAGAGTCTGGTAAAATCACAGTTTCCTAATTAAGAAGTTAACATATTGAATTTTGTAGCTAAAACAGTTTAGTTTTATATGATCCAAATGATTTATTACAGATGATTAACAACAAACACTTTTTATAAAACATCTGATAATTATAGACCTGGGATTAAGTTGAAAAATATCAGTAGCATAAATCAAGTAAAGCAGTGTGATTATCTTGCAACAATGGAAAAAAGTTACCTATAAAGCCAACAGTAGGAGAACACAGAACAGTAGTTTTAATGTGAACATTGTACATAGTTTACAGTACAAATCAATGCAATGCGTTTAAACATAAATTAAAAGATGTGTCATAAAACATTGTAAAAAAATATCTCTTTTGCATTACTAACCTTTTCATTACCAGGTTCAGCAGATATGCAACTGCAGCAAGGGAGTCACTACTCTCCACTGCCTCCAGAGTCGTCATCTGTTAAAAATAAACAAAGAATTTTTATTTTTAAATTTTTTTTATTCTGCCTAGCACATTTTTCACTCATCAGTATGTTTCACACACTATTTTGACTCGCTAAAGCTAACATCTGCAAAAGGGCAAGAACTTTTACTTTTGTATAGTAACATTAATGTTGAAAGCCAGCAAAATATTTGGTTGTATTAATACTATTACATTTTTGTATTTAAAAAAAAAAGTGCAACAAAAAATAAATAAATAAACATTAGCACATATATTCAAAGATAAGCTGTTATCTGTTGACAGAAGCCATGTGCTCATGTTGGTTGGTTCTTTAACACTTTGTTTGTACATTAGTCATTTTTATGGGTAGGTATAGAATAGGGATTTATTTTCATATTCACATACATTATATAATAGTAGTATTTGTATTGAGTTCTTTATGTTCTTTGTTTAACAGCAGTTCATTTTAAAATGAGCTCATGTTCACAAAACCAATCAACCAAACAATCAATCTAGTTTCACAAACACAGGCTGGGCAGACACAAAAAACAATGAGGAAATAACTGTGCAACCTAAAAGAAAATATTATTTTTGAAACACTGACCAAAGCTGCAAAGTATTCGGTCTCCGTTTCTTTTCCCCCTTGGGAGCGAATTACCTCTGTAACTGCTGCCAGTACAGCACAAATCTGTACATAATACAAAAAGTTATTAATTCTTAATCATTTAACAAAAATATACAAGTCAGCAAGAAAATTTACTTCACTACATTTAAACGAACCTCTTTGTGAGTGGCAGAATTTGACTCCCAGTATCGCTGGACTTTTCTAAAGGTCAGATTGGAACAGTCAGACAGTCCACTAAGAAATGTGCCAGATGTTTTTGCACTGAGGGCTTCTGCCTCCTCCATGGGATCTTCCAAGCCACTGTGACTGGTCTCCAGGGAACCTGACTGCAGCTCATTGTGCAATTTTAAAGCGTCAATTGTAAGATCACTTTTCACTGGAAGAAATAATTGTATGTTTCCTGTTAATTAATGTTGCCCCATCCATTCATGCAAAAGCATATGGTGATGTTAGACAGTGATGTTAGAAAGGAGGGCTTGACTTGCAAATTCACTAACGTTAAACGTCCACCACCACACATCACCCATCACCAACTCAAATTGACCTAATCAGGACTTCCTTGCTTTGTGCACTAGGGCACATTCAAGCTAAAAACAAAAAGGGCCTTTACCAAAATGTTAACCTTTCCATCTTTAAAAAAAATAATAATCATATCCCTATGAGAAGAGCCTATACAGTTACAAAACTGTAACATGTTTTAAGAACAGTTAACAATACTTTGTGTGTATTTTATATATATATTGCACACTGCAACATGCTTTACATTCCTAGGCTTACCAAGTAGTTTGGAGTTTATGTTAAAATAATGTGAAGTCAGGCAATGTATTATGTCAGAGAACATAATAGACATTTGCATTTGGTCATTTAGTAGACGCTTACATGCAAAACGACTTACAAAGCGAGGACAGGGTTGGTACAGCATCCCTGGAGCAATGAGGGTTAAGGGGCTTGCTCAAGGACCCATAGTGATAACTTCAGTGGACCCAGGATTTGAACCCAATAGCTTCAGATTGATAGCCCAACACCATAAACTATTTAAAACGTGTGCCAAGCTGCATATTAACGTTACTTAAGGCCGTTTGACAAAATCAGCTACAGCAGAGATATAATATTGGCAATGTATTAAATAGACCGACTGTGTATTTAGTAAAACGTAGCCAACTAATATTACGTTTTCAGGGTAAAATCACCGACACCACAAAGTGCAAGAGAGGTTAATGCTGCAGTGTGAATAAATTTATGTTAAATCAATTAAATAATCACTCATATCCTACAATCTAAAATGGTGTATTGACCGCATACAAACAATATTAAAGTCAGAATTTATATGTAGACGCTGCAATAGAGCTTAGTAAATGTGGAAGCAGAAACACGTGGTCAGTGCGTGCAGTGAAACAGTAAACACCAAACTTTACCGATCGGCCGACTGAAAAAGCGACTTTTCGCTGCTTGTCGATAGCGACTCGTCTGAGGATTTGAATCACTGCTATGTCCTTTCTTCCATCGCTTTGCTTTCTGTGCAGCTCCAGGACGAAGTTTCCCGGTTTTCCCCATTTTGTTAGAAATGAACCTTAAAGATCACAGCCACGCTTCTGTCTGGCCTCCACGTCGCACGTGGGGAACGTCATCGTCAAGCGCCAGATCCAAATGCAATGTCAGAGAGGCACCACGAGGTGGGGCAAGATGAATTAAAGACATAAACTCCCATCGGAATAATTTACTACTTTTTCTAATTAACTACTTACTACAAAACATTTAATACACAGTGAATTATTCAGTACATTACCATCCAACAGCCGAAATACTTTACGGCAGAGTATCAAACAGATTTATAATAATGTGCCAGTGACCGTGTTATTTTCTTTTCGTCACAGATTAAAACACAAACATGGTTAGAAAATCCAAAAAAAAAAACTTTGCACCATAAACAACACAATATAAACAAATTTGTTAATGCAGCAATTCAATTCACACGCTGGGCAAATACACACAGGACAGGGCGCCAATCTATCACTGGGCACACACACAAACACTATATGGGGCAATTTAGAGCATTCAATTTACCTTAAATCCATGTTTTTGGACTGTGGGAGGAAACAAGGAACCCAGTGGAAACCCAAGTGGAGAAGGAGAGAACATGGAGCCTCCATCCAGATTGGAATTCGAACCTGGGAATTCCCAGTGCTGAGAGGCAAATGAGATAACCTCTAAGCCACAATGTCCCCAATTTCAGATTTAAAAAAGATACTTTTTAAATAACATCTATGGACTGATTAAGCTAAAAAAAAATACTGTGATGGCTATAATTCCATAGGACATTTTGGAGAAAATGATCCAGAATCTTTTAAGTACTCATGTGTAAAAAAAATAATGGGTATGGGTAATAATGGGTAAAATGTTAGTATGCCTGACGGAAAATGCATTCAGTTGAACAGCAAACTATGGTAGCAAAACCAAAACATCAGATAAAAAAAATGTATATATTCCACATCTGAAATTTACATAATTGTACATTATAGAACTCAAATAGTGGCGCATGCAAGTCAGTTTAAATTGTCATAGAAGCAGAAGGCTGTTGCATAGAAGAATGGCCAAAAATCCTCCATCCAAAAAAGGGCTATTGGATGGATGCTTTTACAAACTGCAAAATTGACAAATTACATTATGACCAGCAGCGCTTAATTATTTGCCATTTAATTGTATAATACAGAACCGAGACAGACACACAGACAGTATACTGCAGTATGCAAAATTTTAGGCATATACTATACAACATACCAGAATAAAAAAACCCACATTTTTATTTCAAATATTTTTGTATAACTTTATAAGGTCATTTTAAAACATAAAATAAAATTTAGAAAAATTAACCACCATGTAGTAAACATAATTCTACCGAAAACCATTAGATAAAACCAGTATTTATTTTAGTTAAATCTGTAGGCTTGTCATGGGAACGTGCACCATAAGCAGAAAATAAATAAAGAGTATAAAATGTGGATCATTTAAAATCGCAGTTTAATGTGGCTATAGCTGACAGATTAGGAATATCAGCTCACAGAATTTCCCATACACATCCAAACACTTCAACTTTTCAAACAGCACTGAGCTATAAAAAAGATAAACACTGGTTACATGTAAAAAATAGAGATTAGTTTAAGGGCCGTATTTGTACCCTTCAAAGTTTTTTGTCATCTTGTGTCACCTGAAGTGAAGACTACATCTCTGCAGATTTATGATCCACATGTTGGTTTGTGAGATGAAATGTGTTGTATGGCATTAACTGGGAAGAAGCGAGATTTTGTCTTCTAGTTTTGGAATTCTCAAACAGGTATCAAGTCATGTTTAATTGGGTAGATATCCCAGGTCAGCCCATCCCCATAGGGGCTGTGTCCTGAAGGCAGTAAAACCCTGGTCAGCCAGTGACTGAAAAGAGATCACATTTAGAATTAGACCACAGGAATGACACATTGTTAGAATGTATGTGTTGGTGTATGCATCACTGTAAGTATAGCAAACATTACTAACATGCCATCACACATCTTATTATAACACCATGATCGCTATAGGTATGGTTTGAATGATATCAATAGTGAGTAAGAGAGAATTGTTATGCAAATTGAATCAAGGTTTAGACATGAAAAAGCGTGAGGCAGAGTTTCATGTGAATATACAGGCAGAAACTGATTAGCTAATCTGCAGCCTAAAAATCACCATGTATTTTTATGCAACTACATATGCAACTATTTAAAATTTTACCTTGGACACTAATAGTGGCAACAAATACAATCAGTCTGGTTGCAGTAAGAGGTTTTGTATAACCAACTAGTCTCAACATTGAAACCACCTCCTTATTACTGAACGGTACATTTATGTTAATTTACAATAAATGTGTGATGTAAATACATTTAAAAACAAGGCACACAAGGCTAAGGTTCCCAGTTTAAATTTGCAATTTAATGCGTAAATGTTTGCTTATATTTTATTACAGAATGACCATTTGTTGTTCAAATAAAAGTTTCTTAAATTAAATAGTTAATACACATTTAGTCAATAGTGCGATCACTAATAATTAATAATGCAATATCCACTTTCTATTTACTGAATTATATAGCTAGATAAAAGCACAATGATTTAGACAACTAAATAGGTGAATAATACAAAATTGTTTTCATATTTTTATTGTTTATGTATTTATTTTTGATGTTACCAACACGAATGCAGAGAACCTGTCAAGCAGTGCTAAACAGCTCTCTGTTTTTAATCATTTACTTTTTTTTTTTTTAATATTTGTTTTCTTTTGTTACATAAGCCTTCTGTTCATCGCTTTAGTTTATTGATTTTCAGTGTAGTTGAACTTGCCTTTTTCATTGTTCCTTCATTATTAGATCAGATGTTTTCTAGATTTCTTTCCCCATGTGTGTAGTCACTGGGCTTTTTTCCCATGGTTTTAATTTTGTATTTTTTTATAATTTTGCTTTTAAAATCATATTTAAAATTTTCACTTATTTTCTACTCTGGGTGAAGTTAGAACAATAATTTCTATTAATTTGAGGAATCTCAAAGAATAGTTCAGTGGATCTCTCTTCTAGTTACATAGAGAGCGTTTCTACACCAATCTGCATCCTTCGCCGTCTATCTGTACCTGTTGCTATTTTGGGAAAGTCTGTGTGTTTTGACATTTGTTTCTAACTATATTCTTAAGTATATATACTTGAGCTCGTCAAGTTGTCTTAAGAGCATGGCTATGTCAGTTTGTCTGTCCATAGTCTTGTCAGTTCCTGTCAGAACCTGTATATTCCCCAAGAGCATGCCTAATTGTTGTCCTGAGGGTTTGTCTGACTGTAATATTGAAAGTGTGTATGGGTCTTTTTTTCTTTGCTTTAAAGCTGTTTGTGAGTATGTCTTTTCAGTGAACATATCTGAGCATGTCTGCAAACTAAAAGGCATTTTCAAGCCTGCCTGCAAACAGAAACATGATCCATAGACTATTACAACACTGGACTGGTCTTTATTCCTATGTGTTTACATATTTAAGCCTTTTTCCATGACTTGAGGTTGTATGTATAACCATATGGATCAGTTAAAAAACTATTTTCTTACCTCCTCTTTTCTACACCAAAAAACACCTTCCAGTTGTTTATTCCTCCATAGTTGAATGGATTTCTATACACCTGTGACAAATAACATTTGTTAGGGATGTACTAACCTAATAATGAGAAAAGTAAAGGTCTTAATAATACTGTTTATTGTTGGAACATTATTAAGTATTATGCAATGTTATTAACTAGACATACCACAGCACATAAATGCTGCTTCTTTAAGTCAAGATTGAAGAGTATATCCAAGTTTATTTTTAAGTAGTTTTGTAATGTATCTAATATAACAACAAAAGCAATTCAACTAAAAGTTCATGGTGATTTTGACCTTTTAGTGTCCAAGCAAACATTTATGTAAAATTGTATCATTTATCACCAATAAATGGGTTATCTATACTATATAGGGTTATTTTTTATAGCTTTATAGAGTAAGCAATGCTTATTTTTTCATTAAAATGTATACATGTTTGGTCATTTTACCTTTCCTCTTTTAGCCATACGTTTGGCTTCTTTATTGTTGATATGTCTCTCAATACTCGTTTCTCCACGGGAGATGAGGAGAGCATGCCACATGGTCAGGCCTCCTAAAGCTATCCCTACTGTGCTGCATAAAAGCATAAAATCCATGCATCTATCAACACTAAATAAGATATTTACTAACAAAATTTTGACAGTATAAACATGCTGAAGCAAGAGACCAGATCCCTGGCTTACCTTGTAAGGACCCACATGTAAATAATGCTCTTATGAAACATCCTGTCCTTGAAGGTATAGGTTGTTGCTGCTGTCTCATAGTTCTTAACAACACAAAAAGCAGTAAATGCACTTGGTATACAATATATAATTGCATTTTCTTAATGAAATGGCAGACTTTAGTTGTACATAATAATATCGGGGGAAAAAAAAAATTAACACCTCCAACTGCAAGGTCCAGTAAGGCCCATTTATTAACTTATTTAATACATTTATTAAGTTCTTAAGTTAATAAATACAGAATGCTTAATTTTAACAAAAATGCATAACAAATTAACTTAAAAATTGAAGATAACCCATATATTGTGTTTAGCCTTATGAGAATTTTCTGGCATTTACCAGAAGTAAGTTGTTTAACATTTTTTATTTTTACTTTCCAGATCCTCTTGGTCATTCTTGTTTGTGTTAGCAAAATACTTTTGGCACAGCTACTTTTTTCTAATTAAATTAAATTTAACTTAATTAAATTTAATTTCACTCTGTTGTCAGAGAATATTTGCCAAAATTACAGTGTTTAAAAAATGAGAAGATAAAAACTGAACATAAATAAATGAAAAAAATATATGTCTAAATGTCTATATTATTGGACATACTTTGCATACATGAATTTTGACTGGCTCTTTTTCTTTGAAGATGCATAGAAGTCAAATTTTACCAGCCACAAAGCATTCAATTTGTTAATGTTTGAAACAAGCAAATCATAAAACATGTTTTGATATGCCTAAAAGCTCTCTAAAAATAAAAATAACAAATAAAAATGTTTACTTATCTGCAACTGCTAGGGTTATTACATAACTAAGCTTACAGTCATATATACTAAATTATACTCAGTTCCAAGTGTCCTTTTTGCCAGAAAGCATTTCTCTTGTGCTTTTTTTAACAACCACTATTTTACCCCATTTATGTGGTAAGAGGTGGGGCTAGCAATACATTTAAGTTTAACTGTAAAGAGAAGACCCGCAGGGTTTTTGTATGCCACCAAGTAGGTAAAAAGAAGGGATCATAAGTGTGGAAATAGAACATACACCAATAGTATAACTAAAGAAAAAAGGCATTGCTGGGTCCAGCGTTGGCACCTTGCACACTGAACAGCATTTAGAAACTTTGCAATGGTCTATACATAGTTGGTCAGGGATTCATATTACAGGGAGACAATAACTCAAAACATGCTTTTAGGTTATGTGAGAACTAAATTAAAAGACAAAGTGGTAGGCTTCAAAGAATAGAATGGCCTGCAGACTTAAACCCCATTGAACTTGTTTGATATGAACTAGACAGAAGGGTGAAAGCAAGACAAACTACAAGTGCAGCACATTTGTGGGAAAGTCTGAAACAATGTTTGAAAAACTTTCTAAACAATAGGGATCCACTTTAGAATTAATACCCTGATTGTTTTCAGCTATTATATTTGAAAGAGGTGACTACCATAATGAGTATAAAACCCAAAATAATTTGGTTGAAGTTGTCCAGTTGTTTTTATTATTTTTTAATTGATTACATGTTTAACATGCATTTAAGACACTAAGGTGTGTAAATTAAAAACTGAAAATGTATGTGGAATTGTAAAACTTTTGGATGGTAGAATACATCATCAGGGCTGGGAAACATTTACAAAAATATTGCAGTTAAGGCTTTTGCTCCCTAATTTACTGAGTTTGTGACATCATGTGTAACTTGTTTTGGCTTGAAAGCATAAATGTAGTTGTAATGTGTAGAACCTAGTTAGAGAAAAGCTTTCTAGTTGTTAATATAATGATTTATACTTATAAAGCATTCGAGTATAACACTTGAACAGTATTATGAAGTAACACTTTGTTATGGGTGTGGTAGCTCAGTGCTTAGGGTGTTGGACTATCAAACAGAAGGTTGTGGGTTCAAATCCCAGGTACACTAAAGATACCAATGTGTGTTCTTGAGCAAGGGCTTTAATCTTCATTGCTCCAGGGATACTGTATTAACCATGTGCTCCGACCCCAACCAAGTTGGGATATTTGTAAGTCGCTTTAAAGCATCTGCTAAATGACCCAATTCAAATTATCAGCTAAAAGTTCTAGCTTCGTAATTTTTTTTAATGTTTGGCATATTTAAATACAAGTAGTTAAAATTTATATGCTGAAGTAAAAAAATGTCAGGTCTCCTAAAGCAAAAAAAAGGGAGGTTTAAGGTTAAACAAAAATATGTTAAAAGTTTTGTAGCAGAAATGCAGAACACCAAAAGCCTCAGTCCAAATCACCACAGAGAAACAAACAGTTAAAAGCAGCACAGTTAGAAACGAAGCCTACTGAACTACCTTCCCAGTCATTAAATCCTGGGGCTGGATTTCTATGAGCAGACCTACACCAGTCACTGGAACACCCTGCTTTTCCATTTCCATGTGCTTGAAGCGCTAATAAAGTAACAGCAGAGACAGAAAGTCATAGATTACTGAACTGACAGGAGCTTAAGTAAGAGAAAGGAAAGGAAATGAAAAACCAACAATAAGAAGACACATTATATTAAAAAGAAAGATATTTATGGTACCTAATGTGCAACATAAATAAAACTTAGTGGGTCTTACCTCTAGAGCATGATATGCATCTACAAAGAGATTACGGCCACTAATACTGCAATACATGCAGCCAAGAGTCATGGAAAGACAGAAGGAGAAAAAGTATCGATGGTTGAAATGACCAACACAGTTGTTGAGCCAAGCTGTTTAAAGGTTAAGGGTATTTGTTTAAAGTCAAAATAAAAATTAGCAAACTTCCACCAGTGGGATAATAAGATCTATCTTAAAAGCATATGTAATACCATCCATCTATTATCTACCGCTTTATCCTATATTAGGGTCGCGGGGCGGGGTTCCTATGCCCATCCAGAGGAGAACGTTTCGGGAGCTGGGCAGATATACCCAGGACAGGGCGCCAATCCATTGCTGGGCACACACTCACTCACACAAACACACTCTATATGGGGCAATTTGGAGAACTCAATTGACATGTATTTGGACTGTGGGAGGAAACCGAAGAACACAGGGGAAACCCACGCAGACACGGGTAGAAGATGGAAACTCCACCCAGATGGGGATTCGAACCAGGAATCCCTAGTGCTGAGAGGCGAACGTGCTAACCACTAAGCCCATATGTAATACCAATA
Source organism: Corydoras maculifer (assembly GCA_019802435.1). Classification (NCBI taxonomy): domain Eukaryota; kingdom Metazoa; phylum Chordata; class Actinopteri; order Siluriformes; family Callichthyidae; genus Corydoras; species Corydoras maculifer. The sequence continues at coordinate 378,399 of JAFMOD010001706.1, forward strand.
ATTCATTCATTCATTATCTTCTGCTTTATCCTCGATTAGGGTCGCGCGGGGGGGGGGGGGGGGGTTCCCCATGCCCATCCAGGGGAGAACGTTTCGGGCACTGGGCAGATACACCCAGGACAGGGCGCACACTCACTCACACACTCTACATGAGGCAATTTGAGGAACTCAATTGACTTGATCCATGTTTTTGGACTGTGGTAGGAAACCGGAGAACCCGGAGGAAACCCACGCAGACACGGGGAGAACATGGAAACTCCACCCAGATGGGGATTCGAACCGGGAATCCCTAGCGCTGAGAGGTCAACGTGCTAACCACTAAGCCACCGTGCCGCCCCTAATACCAATAATTAAAATACCAAAATAATAAAATAAAAATCTAATACTAATAAAACTGCTAAATAAATATATATTTTTTCTTTAAAAACATAAACAGTTAAAAAATTTTGGAGAATATTTGACATTCAAAATAACTGCCACTTATTTTACTATATTTTTTAACAATCATATTACAGGAGCAAAAGGTAAAAACTGTCAGAACACTTCATTTATCATCATATTTAAACAAGCATGTTACAAATGGAGAAACACAGATGTACTTTCTTTTTTTTCTAAAATGGATACGACAGTGATGGTCCATTTTTAATATACACCTGTAGAGAAAACATGAAAAATCAAATGCAGTTTTGACAAATAACAAGCTAAATGCTTAGCATTCTGTTCATTATTCTTACGTATTGCAAATCCCACAGTGATGAGTTCTTGCTGGTTTGGGAACAACACATTTTTTGCACACTGACACAAATGGAACATCACTTTTTATCTGTGAATCAAAAAGAACAAACTATAAATATGCTTCTCTCACTATTAACATTTATGAGGACGAAATGCGAATGCGGAACCTTGGGAGGATATCCAGGAGATGTTGTGGTAGCTTTGTAGTAATGGAAGACGATCATCACTAAGTTCCAGTGTCCGTAACTGATATGCCACACCAACCATCCAACAGAATAGTTTTTAAGTGCAAATGGGAGAAAACAGAAGTATGCAACACAGAGGACTGAGCTTGTAAGAACTATAACTAAAAAAACAAAGACCTAAAAAAGAGGAAGGGGGGGGGGGAATCAAACATATTTCAGATATTAAAACAAAACAAAATCATCGAGGTCAAAAAAAATTATAAAGTAACTGCCAGACTTACAACCCCGAACCAGCGGGTGAGAATGTCCACCATCCAAAAAACTGGCTCTAAAAGAGAATCACTCACAAGATCAGAGTTGCAAAGTGAGTTAAAGTAGAGAGATCTGAACAGTACTGTGATGTAGTGAACAGGTTCCTGCAGGTTTCGAGGCAACCGGAGGTGACAGCGCCTGGAGCAGCCGCGAATCCATCTCGCCAGGAGCTTAACGGCACCAGAGCAAAGGCGCATCCTGTACCTTTAACAATTGGAACAAATAAATGACCACAATATATTTTCTACATAAAGCATCAAAAGACGAAATCCAGCATCTTAACCACCAAACAACCACTGTCCTTTTTAACAATAACTATCAATTAAGACACATTTCATTTGGGTCACCTCTCTGCTGAAGTTGAAACTTCACATCAAAGTGATAAAGTGATTTTATTTTGCATACTGTAAGTACACACAGAGGAATTTGTCCTCCACATTTAACCCATCCGTGCAGTGAAACACACACATATACACACACTGGTGAAGTAAGCACACGTGCCTGGAGAGGTGGGCAGCCTTGAATACGGTGCCCGGGGAGCAATTGGGGTCAAGTTCCTTGCCCAAGGGCACTTCAGCCATAGTCCTTGGTGGGACAGGGAATCGACCCGGAGACCTTCAGGTCACAAAGCTGGTTCTTTAATCACAAGCCCACGACTACCACAATTAAGGTCATGTCCCACAGTAGCAGCCCTGCCTGCTCAGCAATTAGCTCAGTGGCTGGCAGCCTTCGTGTGAAACCTCTAAGCCAATTAGTCAATGGAATTATCAGTTATGTCACATTAGGTTAAAATAAAATAAACAAAAATACAAATAATTCACAAAATATGCCCAGTTCTGCACGTTATTTAAACCAGGATCCTGGTTACATGAAAAGTTTTGGATGAACTAAATAAGCCAACAAAATGAAATACTAAAATTTTACTTTTAGAACGGAAAAAAGCTTATTTTGTATTAAAGGCTTAATAGGCAATAAAAACACTGCAGGCGCTATAATTTCGAAGCACGATGTTGTTATTATAATATTTTTCGTCTTTTTTATTTGTTTTTAAGTCTGATCATTACTGATCGTTTCTGCCCTACCGCATTTTGTTGCTGAATATTGACAGATGTTTAATCTTCACCAGACAGGCTTAAAACTGTACTCTATCGCACTCATCCTAATTCCTTATAAACGATGGATTAACCAAAAAAAAATCAACATAGTGCGCATGCTCGCATCTGTTCTTTGTGGATTACCGGGAAGATCTTATGTTTTTATAATATTGCAAGGTAAAAAAACTGAAATGTGTTAAATGATTCGATCGAAATTAAAGCATCATTTACAAACAGGCCAGAATATCTGGAAAATCTGCATTCCGTTCAGGGTGTACACACGAGAATTAAAAACTACTGAATTATCAATCAAGCCACCGAGCAGCACACATTCGGTCAACAGACCCAGGTTTGTTCAAAAATACAGTCAATGTTTAAGAGTTTAGAAGAGTATTTTTATAATAACACTGTATATCTGTTAAAAGGGGAGAATTGTAAATTGTGACAAACTGTTCGAGCAAGCGGCATGCCCGACACTAGAAACACAATTCCGAATCGAGCTTAAACATACAGCCTTTGTGTTAGATGTCGTTCATTGTCTTACCTGAACGCGTATCTTACTATTATTATTTGGATTCCGTATCAACTCATGCTGTTCCTTAAAATGGGTTTATCATAGCTTTCATGACCTGAATCCTGACAGTTGTTCCGAGCCGCGCGGTTCAGCAGCAGACACTCAGGCTTGGACTGGAGTGACGGTGGATTGTGGGTGTTGTAGTGATCCAACAACGAGCCCTTATTAGTAGTTTCCTGTTGTTTACATTCCTTTCACTGTCGGGTTGTATTCGTCAATTCCGTTACACTATAGCATTACTCTATTTAATAACATTGAAACAAAACTGACAAACTAACCCTGCGGAAAAGAACAGAATTGAGCAAATATGTGAGTGTGTACTCAAACGACTCAGCGCTCTCGAAAAGCATTGTGGGACTTGAAGTCTGGTATTGATACTACAACGTGGGCAGGTTAAGCACGGTTATGGAGTTCAGTTTTAATTTTAACGTTGAGAAGCAGAGTTGTTTGCACGACGACGCAGAAGATGGAAGAAAAGATGTTGAGAAGACACAGAGTCGTATAACTGTAAGTCGTTAGCATGTTCGCTCAGTCATGTAGCTAGCTGCTCTAAGGGGAGCTAATTGAATATACTGCTTTCACATAAAATACAATTTAATGTTTAGAGTAATTGTTGCACTTGCTACCTTATTCGACAATGTACTTTTTCGACTATGGACCTTATAAAAAATACAGAACACATAATTATTAGATTTTCACATTTAAGATATTAATAATTAAAATGTGCACGTTTTCTTTCTTAAAAAAATTCAGCTACTACATATTTATCACACTTTTGCTCTTTTTTAGGAAAGAGTTGCACTTTTAGTTAAATAGTGGCGCTATTCTGTTTTGAAGTAACGCCAGAGTGCTTAGCCAACCCAGCAGGCACTGACTCACTGGACAGTCCTTCACAAGACAGACACAGGGGACAGTATTTGTAGTTTACCTAATTTGTAAGTCTTTGGACTGTAAGAGAAAACTCACACAGACATGGACGCTCTATACGGGGCAGTTTGGAGAACTCAATTGACTTGATCCATGTTTTTGGACTGTGGGAGGAAACCGGAGAAGGAAACCGATTCGAACTGGGAATCCCTAGTGCTGAGAGGTGAATGTGCTAACCACTAAGTCACTGTGCCACCCACTTCGTGAAATCGAAAACCCTTCTGTATGGTAGTGCCAGCCACTGTACCTTTGCATCGCCTTCTGATTGCTTGTTAAAATTGTTGAGTTTATTTGTGCTCCAAGTAATTTCACACATGAATTAAATGAAAAATGTATTTCATTTACTTGTTTCTACATCTTGTGCTGTTGTGTGTTTTTAAGTTTATGTTGCAATTTTTTAATGAATTTGAGTGTTTTTTGTGTTTAACTGCAGGCCAGTACAAATTTTCATGAGAAGGAGGCCAGAGAACATGTCTGCAAACCATTTCACCTGTCACTTTCTGAGCCTCCTGTCACAGAGACAGTCACCATAGGTACACTTCCCCCTTTTATTTATCTCAATGACTCTGTAATTGAACAAACTGCACCGGAACGTGATGATGAGGAGAAGATACTATCTCAGACTAAGTCTCAGAACTCTGACCTCATAACTGGAGTGTATGAGGGTGGCTTAAAAATCTGGGAAGGCACATATGATCTTCTTAAACATTTTGATGATGAAGATATAACCTTTTCTGGAAAGAGGGTCCTAGACCTTGGTTGTGGAGCCGGATTGCTCGGTATTCTTGCCTTAAAGAAAGGAGCCAGCACAGTACACTTTCAGGATTACAACAGTACAGTGATAGAGCAGATAACAATCCCAAATGTTTTCCTTAATTGTGAGGAAGAAAGTGATGAGGATACGGCTGGAAGTCCAGCACCTAAAAGAAAAGCCACAAAGACATCTGAGCACAAGCTGACAGACTGTTGCAATTTTTTCTCGGGAGATTGGACCTCCTACCTTTCACTGATGCACAGCAGAGATGCCAAGTTCAAGTATGACATCATTTTAACATCAGAGACAATCTATAATACAGACTATTACCTTTCTCTCCATGATGTGTTTCATAACCTGCTTGCAGAAAATGGAGTTGTGTATTTAGCAACTAAATCTCATTATTTTGGGGTAGGGGGTGGCCTCTATTTGTTTGAGAGGTTTGTGGAGAAAAAAGATGTTTTTCAAATGAATTCTCTAAAGGATCTCAATGAGGGCCTTAAAAGACACATTGTTACACTAAGATTTAAGAAGTGATGCTTGTAACTCTTACTTTTTGATTAAAAGATTTAAGAACTTTCTCCCAGTGTCCGCGTGGTTTACCTCCCACAGTCCAAAAACATGGATCAAGTCAATTGAGTTCTCCAAATTGCCTCATATAGAGTGTGTGAGTGTGCCAAGCGATGGACCCCCCCCCCCCCATGACCCTGATATAGGGTGAAGCGGAAGATAATGGATGGATGGATTTACATAGCAATGCTCTATCCAATTCAGATTGACACTAGTCAGGTCATCAAAACTTGTTTTTGAAACTTATCAATTAAATACACACACACACACACATTTGTAGCTGTATTGCACATTTATTGGGCTTAGATTTCCAAATGCCAGTATAGAACTGCACAATGAAAATGGACAGGATCAGAATCTTTGCAATCTGAAATTTCAGTGTATTCCTCTGATGTCCTAAACTCAATGTCTCACATTTAGAATTTTTAAACAAGTGCACGTGTTGCATCTACATTTAATTGCCATGGTCCATCACAAATCATTCATGGTCCCGATATTATATGATTAATAAATATTATGAACTATTTGAAAGCTTGACAAATTTACACTTTCACCAATGTGATGCAACAAATAATATACAGAACACTAACACTGAATCATCATGCGGAATGATGCCAGTAGTGTTAAGCATTTTCAGTGCCAACAATACTTTTTAAAAAGTTGGTCTGCTACTTCTTCACCTTGCCCTGTGCTGCCACAGCCTCCATAGCCTTCTTTACAGTCTCTTCATCTCCCAGGAACTGCATTGGCTTGATAGGCTTCAAGTTCTCATCTAGCTCATAAAGTATGGGAATGCCTGTAGGTAGGTTCAGCTCCATAATAGCTTCTTCAGACATGCCTATACGAGCCAAAATACGAGAAAGAGAGAGAGAGAGAAAGAAAAAAATGCTCTTGATGAAGCATAATTTGGATACATTGTTTACATGGTTTATTTTAACTCCAGCTTTCACAGTCTTAAAATAAAGAAAAGGCAATCTCCATAGTTATGGCAATGGCAAATATTAATTTTTTTGGGAATAGCATGCTAGATATGGATGTGAAACTGGAATGCTTGGTATTCTGACCTCAAAGAAAAGAGCCAGTACAGTCTACTTCCTGAATTAGATCAATATTAAAATAGAAAATTTACCAAGATCAAAAATAATAAATTTTAAATAAACTGTAGTGTGGTATTTGCTCACTCATTCAGCATACATGTATATTCATTTAAATGAAAAATTAGGATTGAATCAAAATAAAACTTGGAAAAACATCCTTGTGACCGGTTTTACTTTGGTAATCCAATCACGACCTAATCTAATTTAAGACCATGTTGAAGTGCTCTTATAATCTGCAATCAAATATTTATCCAATTATAAGTTAAAGTTATATTAAGATTACTTTTTTAACTGACAAAATAGGATGTACCTTCCAGGTGCTTAACTATACCCCTCAGGCTGTTACCATGAGCAGCAATCAGTACCCTTTTGCCCATTTTGATCTGAGGAACAATCTCTTCATTCCAGAATGGTAGGGCACGAGCAATTGTATCCTTCAGACTTTCACAAGAGGGGAGCTGATCCTCAGTCAGGTCAGCATAACGGCGATCCTGTAAACAGAGAGTGTAGATCTTTCAGTCTGCAAATATTGGACTGGGTAAAAGTCATGTGTGTAAATTCTGAATGAGTAAAGCTGTAGTAGAAATATTTGGCAGCCACTCTGATAGACAAGCACAATATATGAATAATGCAGGAACAGTCTCAGCATGTATTGGTTTGCTTTTTTTGGTAGCAAGGTGGAATAAGAAAATCCTTTATATGTCCCACAATGTGGGAAATTCACAATATATAGTTGGACTTATTGTGCTACTTTTCTGTGGATATCAGTTTAACAATAAGTTAAATCACCAAATCTTTATAGCTTGAGTATTATTCTTAGTGAATGATGTTTTGCTACATTAACATTTCCAACTATGGTTACGTATGGTTTCCTAACTGTGGTACACAGTAAGAGGTACTTGTTCGGTACTAAAACTATCTGTATTTTAAGCATTTTATTGCATTAGCACCTCAATGAGCTTGAGACTGTTTAAACAATTTTGCTGCTAAACAAACACTCATTAGCCTTGTTCACTGATCTGTAATCACATGTCAAATCACATACTTTATAGTTCACAGAACAAAATAACAATGCAGAAAAAGTTTAACTGACTCACCTTGCTAATGACACTATAAAAGTCATGGTCTGCATCCATGGTAGGAGGAGGTATGTCATAAGAGCGCCTCCATATTTTGACCTGGGCCTCACCATGCTTAGCAGCTGTCTCAGCCTTATTCAAACCAGTCAAACCACCATAGTGGCGCTCATTTAGACGCCAAGTCCTGTGCACAGGAAGCCACATCTGATCGATGCCATCCAAAACGAGCCACAAGGTACGGATTGCCCTCTTCAGAACAGAGGTGTAGCAAATATCAAACTCAAATCCAGCTTCTGCAAATGCCATAAGAGATTGTCTGATTTCAAATGTATGAGAGGAATGTAGAGGAAAATTAAAAAGCAATCAATGCAAAAGAAGCAATTTAAGATGTAAAATATACTAAGCTGTGGGTTAAACTGTCTGCTCAATGGTTTTACAAATTTATGCTAACTAACCAGCTCACAAATAAAACTGCATGTTTACAGTATTTTTAAATATTAAGTAGTACATATATAAATTGCAATGCAGTGCATAGTTATGATTCCACCAGCATGAATAATGCAACATGTCTCCTATTCAAGGCATAGTACTAAAGAAAATAAACCAAACATGATTTGCTGCAACTTTTTATTGGCCTGCATCCATTTTAATTATTTGAGCCTCTAAATCACTTTTGACTTAAACACTGTTGAAGTGAAAATGCAGATGAAAAAAAAAAAAGATGACAAACATACAATTTCTCTTTTTGATTGTGTGTGATCACATTGTTGCTTTCCCTGATTAATAATTGATTGTTCATTCTGCCACTAGGCAATCAAATGCAACACTTCAATTAACCAAGTGCATGCCACTACACCACCCCAAACTAAACATTTCTACTCAAAATAATTTTCATTGAAACAGGGTTAATTGTTCTTGCTAGTGAGGGAATGATTAGTGCTCTAAAGCCTGTTGGTCCTAGGCTCAATTCCCAGTAAAGGCAGATAAGGTGGTTTAAGGTGTGTGGATTTTTCCTTTGTTTAAATGTTTTTTTTCCTCAGTCAAAAAACAATCAATTAAAAGTAACTGTCAATTAAATAACCTGTGTGTGTGTGCAAATGTGCATGATAGTGCCATATGATGACCTGTCCAGGGTGCATCCCAAGCTTGCATTATGAGCACTGGGATGGTTGCTAGAAAAAGCGTTCTAGCGGTTAATAAGTCAGCCTTGCGACCTGAAGGTCCCCAGTGTTATTTTGGGTCCTACCAAGCAATATGGCTGAAGTACCCATGGGACAGGCACTTAACCCCAATTGCTGCCTGGGCGCCATATACAGGGCTGCCCACCACCTTGAGAACGTGTGCACACGTACATTTACATTTGGTCATTGACGCTTTTATCCAAAGCGACTTGCACAACATCCCTGGAGCAGGGTTAAGGGCCTTGCTCATGGACCCACATTGGTAACTTCAGTGGCATGGGATTTGAACCGCCAACCTTCAGATTGCTAGTCCAACACCCTAACTGAGCTACCACTTCCTCCACTTCAGTGTGTGTACGTGTGCATTTCACTGAATGGATGGGTTAAAAGTGGAGGACAAATTACTGTAGCACAGTAAGCAAAACAGATCATTTTGTACTGTAAACTTCTGTCTGTGGTTACTGATTATTAAATAAACTGTATTGCACTGAGGTTTTTATTTTCCAATTCTAATACATAAGAGACAATAAGTATACATTTGGAAAGACGTAAAACAAAGAGAAAGGTTGGTATTTCTGGAACTACTGCGGATGTTTCGTAAGCAGGGCCAGTCCTGAGCATCTTTAGTCACAGTCTCTTTTCTCGTCAGCCATCAGCAACACGTTCAACGCTGCACGTTCACCGCGGACGAGTCCCGCCCCCTGCTCGCTATTGGTTAGTGGTACATAAATTCGGGACGCCGATTGGTTTAATTCAGGACTTCAGCAAGTTGCTGGCACATAGCGGTGAAGAGGAAAACCCTCTATTTGACGTTACACGTGATTACAATTTGAGCAATTTCAAAATAAATTAAAAATAAATATATTTCGTATATACACTATACACGTAAAACCCATAAATCATATAATGCAAAAATCAAAAAAAAAAAATAGTCTTTTACATAAACACATTTAAGTTTTTCCTGTAACTGAACTGTCGCTAGAGTGAAATTATTCTTTAGAGAAATATAAACGCTTCAAACCTTTTAACGCCTGTCCTCCTTTCTTCGCCTCCTCCATCCCGGTCTCGCTAAGGTCAGCATCGAACCAACCGCAAAAGCGATTCTCCTGGTTCCAGCAACTCTCGCCATGACGGATTAGAACTATCTTGTGAGCAGCCATTTGCGGATAGTTTGAGCGATACAACGCTCTCGCAGTAAAGACGATGGCTTTGCTGCAACTCACTGTAATGACTGATCGAAACGTTTTCAGAGCTTCGACCTCTGTACGCTGTGCTTCCTCTCTGCACTCTGATTTGATGTTAAGTACGTAACGTCACCACCCACTCATGAGTAAACCAATCAGGAAGCGCATATTGCCGAAACACTTAGACGACTATTTGTGACAGCACATCCAGCAAATAAAGTGGAGTGAATGGTTCCTGTTTGCAATTTGATTTGATGCGAGAACGTCACCACCCACTCGAGCTTCTACCCAATCAGTATAGACATTACTGGCATTATTGCACGGGTACACTCATTCATTCATTCATTATCTTCCACTTTATCCTCTATTAGGCGGCACAGTGGCTTAGTGGTTAGCACATTCGCCTCTCAGCGCTAGGGATTCCCGGTTCGAATCCCCATCTGGGTGGAGTTTCCATGTTCTCCCCGTGTCTGCGTGGGTTTCCTCCGGGCTCTCCGGTTTCCTCCCACAGTCCAAAAACATGGATCAAGTTAATTGAATTCTCAAAATTGCCCAATTTAGAGTGTGTATGTGTGAGTGAGTGTGTGCCCAGCGATGGATTGGCGCCCTGTCCTGGGTCTATCTGCCCAGCGCCCGAGACGTTCTCCCCTGGATGGGCATGGGGAACCCCACCGCGACCCTAATAGAGGATAAGCGGAAGATAATGAATGAATGAATTATCCTCTATTAGGGTCGCGGTGGGGTTCCCCATGCCCATCCAGGGGAGAGCTTCTTGGGCGCTGGGCAGATAAACCCAGGACAGGGCGCCAATCCATCGCTGGGCACACACTCACTCACTTACACAGACACACTCTATATGGGGCAATTTTGAGAATTCAGTTGACTTGATCCATGTTTTTGGACTGTGGGAGGAAACCGGAGAACCCGGAGGAAACCTACGCAGACACGGGGAGAACATGGAAATTCCACCCAGATGGGGATTTGAACCGGGAATCCCTAGCGCTGAGAGGCGAACATGCTAACCACTAAGCCACCGTGCCGCCGCACTGGTACACTATAATTGTAAAATAACATGCAAATAATACAGAACATAAATACATGAAAGCCCGTTTCTGCCACTAAGAGGAAAAAAAGTAATATAGAATTCTTACTTTTAATCTCAGAATTGAGATAAAAAGTCAGAATTTTGAGATTAAAAGTAAGAATTCTGAGATTAAAAGTAAGAATTCTGAGATTAAAAGTCAGAATTCTGAGTTACTCCCCCCCCCGCCCCTTAGTGGCGGTAACGGGCTTCCATATAAATACATACAAAAAGAGTGAGACTAAAATTTAAAAATATATTAACAATTACATTGTATAATTATCTATGAAAATATAATATCGTTTTTGCAAGTACTTGTTTATGGCTGGACAAAAGTGTTGAACATGGTTGCAGCCACATCATTTCAATTTTTGTAAAAACTCACTTAATCCTTTACTAGGTTCGCAGGGAGGTTCCTCATGTCCATCTAGGGGAGAACGTTACAGGCCAAAAAGAAAACATCAATATTTTGTGAAAATTCAAAATCAACTACAATAAAGTACTGTACAGTATATGTGGAACGGGACAGTGTTCTTCAGAAACAAGGTGCTACACATAACAGTTACTACACAACCAACCAAGTGCACGTGTGCAAACACACTTAATTAAAAAGCAACAAGTTAGTTAAGTTATCAAATAAATATAGTGACGTAGAAGGTACAATGTTTAACTCTGAATTGTAGTTGTGTTGAAGTATTATGTAACATCAAATATCAAAAGTAACATACACACACACACACTCACAGAAAATGTTAGGAAAAAGAATGTATAAGAAAAAAAAATCTGAAAAGTGTGGTGTGTATTTATATTCAGCCCCCTGTACTCCAATACCCCTAAATAAAATTCAGTGTGTCCAATTGCCAGCAGAATTCACCTAATAATAAAAACCATCTGTGTGTAATTTATTTTAACTACAGCTGTTCTGTAAGGGTCTTAGAGGGTTTTAAGAGAACATTAGTTAGGGAACAGCATCATGAAAATAACACCCCAGACAGGTTAGAGATAAAGTAGAGAAGTGTAAAGCATGGTTTGATTAAAAAAAACTATACCAAGTTATAATATCTGTTAATTCCTTATTCAAAAATTAAAGGAGTATGTCACAGCTGCAAATCAACCAAGACATGGCTTTCCAATCTGTCCACAGAATAATCATTTATTGTGTACTCCACAAATATGGTCTTTATAGAAGAGTGGATAGAGAAAAAAAACAAGTCATAATAGTCCCATTTGCATTATGCCACAAGCCATGTAAGGAAGTTGAAAATGGCCCAAATGCAAAATGCTATGTATAGGCAAAAAACTAACACTGCACATTACACTGAACAAACCACCCCCACCTTTAAACATAGTGGTGGCAGCATTATGCTGTGGAGATGCTTTTGTCAGCAGGGACAGGAAAGCTGGTCAAAATTGCTGGAATGATGGTTGGAGCTAAAGGCAATCCTAAAGTAAAACATGATGAAAGCTGCAAAAGACTTGACCAAAGGTTCATTTTCCAGCAGGACACCTTTTTAAATTATTTTTCTGTCTTCCTATATTCTTTTCCATGCTCTCAGACATCCACATCATTCAAAAGGCTTTCTGTTCTTAATTTAACGCTCAGTGTATATTAATAATTGCCACTAGAGGGAGCGCATAACTAATGGGAGGCCACAACTCTCTTCATAGAAACACAGCAATGCCCATTACACAGTTTCAAGTGTAACATTTTAGATATGAAAATCAAATACCGATTTGAAAATGAGGAATCAGGTGAGGTAATGGCTTCCACCACTGGCTTGGGTGTTCATTATTTGTGTGTCTTGTGCAGGATTTGATGAGAAACGAGACAAAGATAGTGGGGAGAAAGGATGGGAAAGTCAATGAATAAAGGAAAAAACTGTCTTGATTTCTGTGGTTCCACATACATTTAAATTTAGTCATTTAGCAGACGCTTTTCTCCAACGCATGCCAGCCAAAAATAATGATTAAAATATGGCAAATTCCATCCTTGTGTCCTGACATGTGACACTTTTCTACTAACGTACACCTTTAAAATACAGGAGACATACCTCTACATACATACCACTTCAAGCACCTGAACCAAATTGCTGACTATACCTCAGAGAGCAAAAATATAGTGGAAGCCACTCCACCTAGCCATTTTACAAGATTAAAGTAGTGGCCTCACAGCATACTTATTTTATAATAAAAAAAAAAAAAAACACAAACACACCACCCCTACAATTTGTGACTAAAGTATTTAACAAATATAGTTAAAACAAAATAGTTAAACATCCTAAAATAAGATTTGGTTTATTTACAACAACAGTCTACATTTTTGTGTTTAGCTTTTTTTCTATGTCTTTGAATAGAAAATAAAAACACACAGCCTCTGAACTAGGTGTGACTGAATAAATAAGCAATTGGACTTACACGTAGTAATTGTCTCTGAATTGCCTTTCATATCCTGCAATTAAGGTTCATGGAATCTAGTTATTACAGTTGGGTGGCACGGTGGCTTAGTGGTTAGCACATTCGCCTCTCAGCGCTAGGGATTCCCGGTTCGAATCCCCATCTGGGTGGAGTTTTTTGGATGTTCTCCACGTGTCCGCGTGGGTTTCCTCCGGGTTCTCCGGTTTCCTCCCACAGTCCAAAAAACATGGATCAAGTCAATTGAGTTCTCCAAATTGCCCCATATAGTAGATTGTGTCTGTGTGAGTGAGTGTGTGCTCAGCGATAGATTGGCGCCCTGTTCTGGGTGTATCTGCCCAGTGCCGGAAACGTTCTCCTCTGGATGGGCATGGGGAACCCCCCTCTTCGAACCTAATATAGGATAAAGCGGAAGATAATGGATGGATGGATGGATGGATGGATGGGTTATTACAGTTGAAGTCAACAATATTTGTTTATGTACCTACTTGTATCTTTATTTAAAATTTATACACTTTATGGTATATTTTGAGGAGTGGTTTGTTGGTTGGTTGTAAATGAAAGGGTGGATTAGTGCATCTTTTATTGGAACCACTAGAATTTACTTCCCACGATAAGTTTCACAGTCCTTGCATACTTCTTAATCTTTTACAAAAAAACGAGTGCAAAAACTGCTTTCTTTAATGTATAACTAGCACACACAATTTGTCAAACAAAAATGTAAAAAAAGGGTTCAAATCTTCCTTCCTATTTGGTGCTGTGACTCAGAGAGAGAAATGGCTAGGATTTCAGCCAACCCTCTGAACCTCCTCCTTGGACTGTTCGGAGGAAAAGAGGGGGAGGGAGAAAAAGTTTTTCAGCTGCCCCAGAGGAAACGGAAGAGACGAAACACAGAAATTTCAAACGCTTTACTCTGTGTAGTTCTGTTTGTTTGATTTTTAACTGTCATCCATCCTCTTCAGAAAACATCACTCCTCTGTACTACATTGTTTGTACAGAAAAGCCTACAGATTTTAAAGTGAAAGAGAATACCAACTATCTACTACAAGGAGATGCCCCTTCAGCCACAGGTAAAGAGGAGTATCCAGGAGTTCCTCAAGAGCTTTGCTGGAATTATACGGATCCTCCAGATTCTCCTGGCAGCTGGACTTTGGATAACCATCGCCGCTAACAAGTATGAAGGATCCGTTCACTTTGTGCTGTTTGTGGCTGTACTTTTCTGGCTTCTCACACTGGCCCTTTTCTTCCTCACTATGCTGAACAAACAGGATCTGGTTCCTATCCTCGGAGGAGACCGATGGTTGTTAACCAACGTAATACATGACTTTGCTGCCACTGTGCTATATTTGTCTGCAGTCGGCATCATGATTTACAAAACAGAAAAGAACTCATTTTGCTTTTTGGAACAATACAAGCACTTCTGCCTGTACAAAGTCTACCTCATTGGCTCCGTGTTTGCCTGCCTTTCTGCCCTGGCCTACCTCCTCTCTGCAATTTATGGCTCCCACAGAAAGTGCCGGGGCATGCAGACTGTGGTGTAGAAACTTATACAGTCTTCAAAGAGTTGAGGGATGGGGGAGGAAGAGAGTCATCACCTTCCTACACTGAGCCACGTGAAGGCAAAAACAGTCTGTTCCAGGTCGCATACAGCTGGTATTTGGAAAATATCTTTAATATTTACAGTTGTCTCAGGCCATCAGGTTTGCTGTTTTTTTATACAGACAATTCAACCTCACCTAAAGCAGTCTCACAAACATGTATTTTTATTTTACAGTTGTGTTTTTGAACTGTTGTATGAATGACTTCAAAACTACTAAATGTATGATTTAGGATTTTTGTGTCTCTACTGTTAGAATGACAAACAAAAACAAGTTTATTATTTTTATTTTAATTCTCTTGTCTTATAGTTACATACTATATATCTATTTGTTTCAATATACAGATACTACCAAAATAATAACTTCATTTTAGAAATATTAAGAATATTGTTAGCTTAAGAATAGCATAGCAACAAAGGAGTGTAAACTGTATTACAAGTACACATCACTATGTTTTTATATTTTAACAAATGTGTGATTAAAAATAAATGATCGTCTGAATAGAAATATAAAAATATTTCAGTAGTTTTTTGTGGGAAGTATTTATGAGGGATGCATGTCTTCCTTATTTTAACGGAAATAAGTCTGATACAACAGCTAGTATTTAACAAAAACAAAATGCAGTCAGAAAAAAATGAAATGAGGAACTGTTTAACTGTAATCTTATATTAATAAAGTATCTTCAGGGGCTGTGGCTGGGCAGTCGTTTCAGGCACTGGGCAGATACACCCAGGACTGGGCGCCAATCCATCACTGCGTACACACTCACTCACACAGAAACACACACAGACACACTCTATATTAATTGGTCTCAATTGACCTTGATCCATGTTTTTAGACTGTGGGAGGAAACCGGAGAACCCGGAGGAACCCACGCGGCCACAGGGATAACATGGAAACTCCAACAAGATTGGGATTCGAACTGGGATTCCCTAGCGCTGAGAGGGGAGCGTGCTAACAACTAAGCCCAAAATGAATAATATGACAATTCAAAGACATGCAATATTAAAATTTAATTCCCTCTATGTTTGAATGTGTTTTACTGTGTGCTTGTCTATGTAAATTGTTTTCCAATTTTTGTACAGTTTGCACTACGGCAGGTTTTAGTAAGTATGAACAAATGAATAATTGTTCATAAAAATACTATTTTCTTGTTTCTTTTCCAACCGATAACATTAAAGACAGAGTAGTCAGTTGACATTTTGGATCCTTAAATGTTTGCTTACTTGCAATAATGTGTGCCAGAAGGTACTATTATTGTTACTGTAGGAAACACCACAAAAATGTTTAACAGTTTGATAGACATGAGTCATCAGTTAATTAGTGAAAGCTGTGCTCCGAATCCAAATTTAATTTTGCTTGTGTGAGAATAGTATATAAATAATATATATTTATTAATATAAGTATTAATTCATACTTTTTTGTATATGATTAAATTTGGAAGTTTGGTAAATGGTGATGTAATTTTACAGACCATAGTCCACATAGTGCAAATGCTAGTAAGCTTCTCATTAACATTGCTTTAAACTAGAAAGATTACACAATGCAGGGTCTGTTATTCAGTGTGCGTCATTTCCAGCACAACTCTCAACTGTTTTTTGAAACATGTTTTTATTCTGTAATCTTTTAAAACACATTATATGTTCTCAACTAGTTTTTACATGTTTTATTTTAGAATGTAGGAAACGCGGTTTTACCCTGTTTTTAGTGAACTTTGCAAAAAAGCAATAGTTTTGATATTAATTACCAATTTATTCATTCATTCATTATCTCCCGCTTATCCTCTATTAGGGTCGCGGTGGGGTTCCCCATGCCCATCCAGGGGAGAACGTCTCGGGCGCTGGGCAGATGCACCCAGGACAGGGCGCCAATCCATTGCTGGGCACACACTCACTCACACAGACACACTCTATATGGGGCAATTTTGAGAATTCAATTAACTTGATCCATGTTTTTGGACTGTGGGAGGAAACCGGAGAACCCGGAGGAAACCCACGCAGACACGGGGAGAACATGAAAACTCCACCCAGATGGGGATTAGAACCGGGAATCCCTAGCGCTGAGAGGCGAACGTGCTAACCACTAAGCCACCATGCCGCATTAATTACTAATTTAAATTTGGTAAATATTTGTTAAGAATTTAAAGGTAAAAAATCTCTAGGTGACAGCAGCTATAACAAATTAAATGTTTTCTGATGATTGCACCCTGTCCTGGGTGTAGTCTGTCCAGTCTGCCCAAACCCCTCCCCCCCACTCGGAGTATGGCTTATAAGACCTCTCTTTCTTTATGAGGAAATACAGAAATAACCTATTAAGTAAATTTACTTTCGAAAATAAGCTTAACTTAATTGTGCTATATCATGGCAAGCTTTTATCAGAACAGCTAGTAAGTATGGCTAGAACCAATCTAGCCATTAGTGAAAGAAGAAAGAAAAATAAACTGTATCAATGGTAAAAAAAAAAAAAAAAAAAGAAAATTAAAATCTTCAATCTAAAACTGTTATTACTGTATGTCATACTTTGTTTTATTTTTTTATTTTAAATATGCAATATTTATGTAAATATGCAGCATTTATATAATTTCAGGTATATAACAGTCAGCTATTTACTGAAATTACTGAAACCAATTAAATGTACATTCCCAAATGTTTTTGCAAACCACTTTGCAAATAACTATATATTTATAATTAGCACTTATTATAGCTTTAATGACTTTTCTGCATTGCCATGGGAACTGCTAACTGATGTGTGTAATTAAATAAACAGAGAACAGATGAGTCACCCAACCACTGGAAGAAAACTTGTCACTAGGTTAGCAAACCTATTTGTAGACAGGGTAGGAAGTTACATTTACATATGTCATTTAAAACTCAAGACATAAAAAAAAAAATATCACTGTAAACAGGCTTTTTATTGTTTACAATGCTGAGTACAAACCCCACAATAAATTAACAGGCATGCTGTAAGCTAGAAAATCAATGCTGTCTGCAGTAAAACCATAATCACTTGTTTGACATTGACAGTGATTTGTTAACTTGATCTTGAATAGAAGTGAAAAAACTACAAATTAAATCTACTTTCTACTTAAAAAAAAAATAAAAAGCTTGTAGCGATTTTACACATAATTTGGATTTTTGTTTGTTTGTTTTTTTTCGGCATATTCCAGAGCATATGTGGCTATGTCTATTACAATAGCACTCAAGTAAGTAATACCATCCAAAGACCAATAATAGATGGGCATGCACATTCAAAAAATGTAAACGATAAAATTATTTTTAACTTTATACTAAAAAAATAGATTAGATTAGATAGATTGGCGTCCTGTCCTGGGTGTATCTGCCCAACGCCCAGCGCTCCGCAACCCTAGGATAAAGCGAAAGATAATGGATGGATGGACATATACAGTCAAGCCCGAAATTATTCATACCCCTGGCAAATTTTGACTTACATTTTTATTCAACCTGCAATTTTATTTTTGACTAGAAACGACATAGGCATCTCCCAGGATAATATGATGATGTACAAGAGGCATCATTGTGGACAAAAATATTACTCAGCTTTTTGAACAAAAAGTGGCATGTCCAAAACTATTCATACCCTTTGCAAACTGTCACATTCTATGGGAAAATCCAAAGTTCTAAACCATTCCAAATAGTCCAAGCTGTTTTAAAGCATCCTAATTACCCTGATTCATTGGGAACAGCTGTTTTAATGAACAGTGAAAAACAGCAGCTCTCTGCCTTTGGTTTGTGGACAGTCATGGCTAAGACAAAAGAGTTCACTAAGGACCTGTGTCCTTTACGTGTGCAAGGAGCATGTGGAAAACAAGAATCACAATAAATACAGGACAATAAACATATAAATAATTAAGGTTCTGACTACATAATAGTGTGCTTAGTGCTGTTCCTTCATCACTTCACACATCTGAGCATTTGTGGAGAACTAACATTTTAATGAACCGTCTTCACTGAATTCTGCTCCTTTCATTATGCCGTTCTACTTTTTGATGCCAAAAATACTGTATATGGTTAAATTCTTTTCTATGCAACTTTTTTTTTTCAATAAGGGCCCTTATCACTGAAGACAACAAGGATCATTCATAAGAACTTTACCTATTAATAGCAATAAATGGGACAATTTTGTAGCCTCAAAGTTTTATTTTTAATCATGTCTTTGTGATGAGCACTAACTCTTTCATAGAACCCTTTATAAAAGTGTGCCATTTCTTTTTATGGTCTCATGTCCTGACTGGTTCCTTATTACTGCTTTATACTTGGACCAGGTTTCACTGGTTATCCTTTAGAAAGCCAAGGCCTTCCAACAAGTTTTGTTTACACTCCCAATTTTAAAATATATATTATATTATTATAAAATAATATATAATATTATTATAAAATTGTAGCTATTAACCCTAAGTACTTTATACTTCCTCTCCATTACATTCGAAATTAAAATATTATACTCCCACTGCATTTATTAAAACACATTAGTTTTGTTCTGGTTGTAAATTTATAATATGGAAAATATGAGAAGTTTTTTTTTTTGTATTTAAACATTTGTCTTACCGCTCAGGGTCTTAGACTGGGCCTAATTTGGGCTGCCCAATATGGATCAGTGGCATGGGGTTATTCTGCAACAGCAGCATATATGCAAACAGCAATTCTAGGGTTAGATTTCATTATGAGTCAGTTTTACAGGATCAATGTTTATTTAAGGGATGCTAAAAATGTACTAATTGCATTGTGAAAATGCTCCTTCAATCTATATAGGCTGCTCACGATAGACTAATGCCTTAGGACACACCATGTTACACTGATAATTAAATGCTAAATAAATGCTATTTGAATGTCATTTGTTTGGTGTATACATTTTGGTTGCCCAGTGGTCTTTACTTGGCCAGCTTGATACTTTGATTCATTGTCGGCTTGGAGATTGGTGCTTTGTGTTTTATTGACACCTACTGGATGGCTAGTGTTTTTTATGTCTTTCAAATTAACAAGTTATTGAACTTTTAATAGCGTATCATTTTTTAAACCAACATTCTAAAGTCCACTGCAGAGACTGAAGTTCATGTAAATAGGACCTCTATAATAACTTGTTTGATGTTTCTTTTTTTGTTTTAAGTTATTTAAGACAACCTTGATGCATTGGTGTCCCACATTGTCCCACACAAACATAGTCTTTGTCCCACATCTGGTGAATTGGAATCTGGTCACCCTAAGCAGGACAATGACCCTAAATATACTACTTAAGCATCACAAGAGCAGTTTAATGGAAAACATTTAAATGTGTAGAAATGGACTCCTCAAAGCCCAGAGAATCTGTAGTCAGACTTAAAGTTTGCTGTTCACTAACAAGCTTTTCCTCTTTACAGGAGCTGGAACAGCAAAATCACGGAGGCTAAATGTGGGACGTACATACAGACTTATCTAAATGCCACAAAAGGGGTTCTACAACGTTCTAACATTAGGGGGTAACCAGTTATGAATGTTAAAGTTTTCTGTTATGTTGTCCCATTTTTTGATTGCTTAATGTATGCAGTAATGCAAAATATACACTAGAGGTCAGTCAATGAATAATTTGTTAAAACTATTCCAATGGTTTTAATATATCCATCCATTATCTGCCGCTTTGTCCTATATTAGGGTCGCGGGGTGGGGTTCCCATCCAGGGGAGAACGTTTCGGGCGCTGGGCAGATAGACCCAGGACAGGGCGCCAATCTATCGCTGGGCACACACTCACTCACACAAACACACTCTATATGGGGCAATTTGGAGAACTCAGTTGATTTGATCCATGTTTTTGGACTGTGGGAGGAAATCGGAGAACCTAGAGGAAACCCACGTGGACACGGGGAGAAGATGGAAACAAAATATCAAATGATTTGTATACATTATGAGTTTTACATGAGTGCTGAAAACAGTATCACAGAGCAGTAACAACTTTAGGGACATGATGATATTGATAATAATAATAATAAAATGCTATATAACTATTATATATATATATATATATATATATATATATATATATATATATAACTATTAATAAAATTGTGATCTGATCAAATGTCAAAAAGTTAATGTACATCTTACCACTTTGTTGAAGCTTTTGCTGATTGTGTTGACCAAAAACAGAAACATGAAAAGAGGGTAGCATTGATCCGTTGTTGTTATTGTTAAGAAGATCAATGTGGAAAAAAATAGATCAATTTTGGAGTAATGCCATGAAGGCCGTGCTTCTATTTTTTTTTTTTTTTTTTAAAAAGCAAAACCAATTCCATTTTAAATATTTACATATTTGCTACTTAAAACTAATACTATTTCAGGGTATTAAGCAAATGTGGACAAATACTTAACTGAAATATTTCACATTGAATACATTGAAGTTATTTAAGTTCTTTGAAATAGTAAATTTGTTTTACTACATGTTTCAATGATTATGCATTCTTACCCATGTATCAATCTAACATCTATTATTTTGTCTTAATTTTTAGATCTGTATTTGTCATTATTACAAAAATAAAATCTAATGTTAGCAGCATTTAAGACTTTAAAATATATATTAAACATGATTCATGGAGTTAAATAATAATAATATTTGCATTTTATATTATTAAAAGTGTATGCATCTTAGGTCTAAACAGTGGTAGTGCACATTTGTTTTGACACAAGGACACTGAAGCTAGATGGAATGTAGACTACACTTCTTTCTGACACCAGGGGGAGTCATTGTAATTCCAAAGGCAGTGAAATCTGTACTGCCCCTAAAAATAAACAAGGAATGGGAAAAAAAACTGCTGTGTTTGATACAATCATGCATGTTTCATCTTTTTAAAGATAATTTACAGGTTAAAAATAAAAATATATATAGAAGAGGTATGGAATTGGTAAATTGTGCAAAATAATTATCTTGTAGCCATGTCACCATTTGTACTCAATGCTTTAATTTGTTAATCCATCCAACCATCCATTGATTATCTTCTGCTTGTCCGGGTAGAGAATCTCAGACCTCCCACTCCCCAGCCACCTCTACCAGCTCAACTGGGGGAAGCCCAAGGTGTTCCCAGACCAGCTGAGAGATATAATCTCTCCAGTCTGTTCTGGGTCTTCCCCGGGGCATCCTCCAAGCTGGACTTGCCTGACACAACTCCCTGGGGAGGCGCCAACGAGGCATCCTAACCAGAGGGTAGCACCACCTCAACTGGCTCAGATGCGAAGGAGTAGCAGCTCTACTCCAAGTCTCTCCCAGATAACAGAGCCCCTCAACCTATCTCAACCTAAGGGAGAGCCCAGACCCCCTGCAGAAAAAACTAATTTCAGCCACTTGTATTCTCGTTCTTTCAGTATTTACCCAAAGCTCATGACCATAGGTGAGAGTAGGAACATAGATTGACTGGTAAATTGAGAGCCTTGCCTTATGGCTTAGCTTCTTTTTCACCATCACAGACCGGTATAGGGTCTGCATCACTGCTGACCCCACGACGATCCAACTGTCAGTCTCCTGCTCCATCTTACCATTACTTGTGAACAAGACCCAAATATATTTAAACTCCTCCACTTGAGACAAGATCTCATCCCTGACCCTGCACCCTTTTCTGAGTGAGAACCATGCCTTCAGATATGGAGGTGCTGATTCTTATCCCAGCCGCTTCACACTCTGAGGTGCAAACCAATCCAGTAAGAGCTGAAGTTCGCAGCTTGATGACACTAACAGGACCACATCATCTACAAACAGATGATGTGACGTGATCCTCAGATCACCAAACCGGATGCCGTCCCTCCCCTGACTTAACAAGTCTGATTTACTGCTGGCCATGTACAGGGACTGAATGGCCTGTAGTAGGGAGCCATGTACCCCATACTCGTGAAGCACCTCCCACAAAATAAACAGTCGAAAGCATTCTCCAGATCCACAAAACACATGTAGCCTGGTTGGACAAACTCCCATGAACCCTTGAGGATCCTGAAGAGAGTAAAGAGCTGGTCCAGTGTTCAACTACCAGGACAAAACCCACACAAACTCTTCCTGAATCCGGGATTGGACTGCATAGAATGCATAGACTTTATCAGGGAGGTTGAGGAATTCCCCTGTAGTTGGAACACATCCTCAGGTCCCCTTTTTTAAAAAGAGGCACTGTCCACGATGACCAATGTTGAAAAGGTGTGTCGGCCAAGACTGCCCCACAACACCCAGAGCTTTGAGGAACTCCGGCCAGATCTCATCCACCCCTGAAGCCCTACCACCAAGGAGCTCGCTAACTACCTTAGTAACTTTAGCACCAGTGATGGACAAGCCTCCTCTCGGGTCCTCCGACTTTGCCTCCTCTCCGGAGGGCATATTGGTGGGATTGAGAAGACCCTTGAAGCATTTCTTCCACTGCCTAATGAAGTCCCCAGACAAAGTCAACAGTGTACCACCTCAACTATATACTGTGGCATACTTTCACCTCCTGAGTCACCTGACAGTTTGCCAGAATCTTATAGGGGCCGACTGAAAGTCACTTTCCAAGGCCTCACGAACTTCTCCCACAGCCTGGTTTTTGCTTCTGCAACGCATGACGCCGCAGATCGTCTGGCCTGTCGGTACCCATCAGCTGCTTCTAGAGTCCCAAAGGCACACCATGCCTGATATGACTTCTTAAGCTTGACGGCATCCCCTATATTTGACTAAGTTCATCATTGATCTGCGGCCTAGAGCGTCCTGGCACCATGTGCACTTATGTACACTCTTGTGCTTAAACATGGTGTTCGTGATGGACATACCGTGATCTGCACAGAAGGCCAACAACTGAACACCGCTCGGGTTTAGATCGGAGAAGCCGTTCCTCCCAATCACCTCTCCAGGTCTCACCTTCATTGCCTATGTTAGCCCAGGGAATCTATGAAGGCTGGGTACTCTGAACTGCCGTGCATCGCATAGGCGTAGAAAACAGTCAGAACTCGTTTCCCAACCTGAAGGCGTAGATAAGTTACCCTCTTGTCCACCGAAGAAAACCCCAACATTCATGTGTCAAGCCGGGGGGCCACGAAAAAGTCCAAACCTGCCCGACACCTCTCACCATGGGCATCTCCAGAAAAGAGCAGAGACCTGCCCCTCTCAAGAAGATTGGATCCAGAGCCTGAGCTGTAGGTGTAGGTAAGCCCAACTTTATCCAGCTGGTATCTCTCTACTTCCCACACCAGCTCAGGCTCCTTCCCCGTCAGTGAAGTAAGTTTATGATGCCAGTTTCAGCACCTGAGGATCGCGATGCCAAGCCCCCCGCCTCCACCCACTGTTCTTTCCACAATGCACCAAACCTTATTACTGCTTCTCACTTAGGTGGTGAGTCCATGTGAGGGGGGACCCATGTAGCTTTTTCGGGCTGGGCCTGTTCAGAAACGATGGGAAAATGCAAGACCACCAGACGCTCTTTGATGAACCTCCCCTTGGGCCTGGCTCCAGGGTGGGGCCCTGATAACCCTAATCCAGGCAGGGTACACAAATTCCTGATGTTATTGTTCATAGGGGTTATTTTGAACCACTCTTTGTCTGACCCATCACCTAGGACCAATTTATTTTGGGAGACCATACATGGGGCTTTTGCCCTGGACAGCTCCTAGGATCTTGAATGATCCCTCCACCACGATAGAATTTGTTAATAAATTTAGTTTATAAATATTATCTAGTTAATATTCATTAGCCCTGAAAAGATCTTTATTTCTTTCTTTCTCTATTTTAATATTGGTTTTAATGTTTTTAATACAGTATATTGATAAGAAGTCAAAACTTCCTTTCTTAGATTAGTTATATACTGTGTTGTCTGTTCAGAATGAATACGACTGATCAGTTTTAAAAAAGACATAATGAGTTTAGTTCTAATCCTCATCTTCTTAGCAAACCAGACTTCCTTACAGCAAAATCTTTTGCGAATGGAAGCAATAATTTTATAAATTGCTATATTGTTTGAATTTAGCATCTCAAGTCAATCATTGAAGTGAGTTTATATTCGTCGCAGCAGCAGGAGATAATTACAAGCTCTATACCAGATGCAAAGGCAAAGACTTTTTAAAAAGGCAGACCAATTCTGGTTATGCACATCAATAAGGAGTGTATTTCAGTGCACAGCATTCACACTTAGTAAATACATGATTTCAATTTTAATTGCACTTTGTATCTTTTGGACCTTCGATCCTCATGAAATGTTCAGATAAATGCAAATAAATAGGGGTGAAAATGTTTTTGTAAGGTTACATACACTTGCAAGTTTATTTCCTAGAAATTTGCAAGCTGATATATGTTTAGGTATCTATAGTCAAGTCAAGTCATTAAACCATGTGTGTCATGTACTTATTATTTCATCTAATAGTGTGGATGACACATAAAGTAAGAATGTTAAAGAATTATAAAGCTTATTGATTAAAAAAGGTATATATTGTTGGTAGTGTTTTATATTTTAGAGTGCTTTAAAGCACTATTAGTGGCCTTTGAAGGGTACTACTAGCTGTCTTAATATGAAATAAAAGAGTGAGATGGCTTGAATATATTAAAGCCAGGGTAGTTGCTGAACTAGGGAGGTGGTTGAAATGGAAAACAGCAGCAAAGACATGTTTCCCCAAAAGACCATCAAGCTGTCAGAATGCACATGAAACCGGAAGATGAGAAGTCACAGTTAAAAATTAAAACTAAAATGCAGTCTTCACTGACCACAATGATATGTAGTGGATTTGAAATATGATGCTGAGATTTAGAGGTTGATTGAATCTGTCATCTATTTAAATAGTAATATTTTTAAATTATTCTTAGAATTTAAGAATTAATGCAAACACCATTTGATCAAATCTGCCACTGATGCTCATTTTTCTGTAGATAAGATTACACTATGTTGCAAAATATTGGGAAATGTATATTAATAATTGTTACTCTAAATAATCTCAAGTACTACAACATAAAAACAGATTTAAAGCTGAATGTGTGTTTTAAACATCTAGAAAAAGCTTTAGAAAAGATACTGCATACTTGTGCACAAAACAAGTACCAAAACATAGTAGTTTGGTGATCATAGTGTAAATAATTTCCAATGGCCAAATGGTTTCAAACAGCATGTTTAATATGATCTAGAATGTTAAGTCAATTAAAATATTTTGTGGTTTTAACTTTTCATCGTTTAATCTCTCTTTATCACTGTGTATCACCTGATTTTACTAAATAACATACTAATGCCAACAAAGAGTTTAAATAGCCTTACCTAATTTGAAAATGAAAAATCACTGCAAACTAACTACTACTTGACTTTCAGTCTGTCATTTAGGGTAAATGTGTAACTGTTGCTAAACAAATCTAAATGAGAGCTGGTCAACTGTGTATTACCAAAAAAAGAGAATCAGCGAAGGGTGTTCAATGTTTCATTTAATAAAACATGGATAGTCAAGACTTGTAATAGCTCAATGTATTTGATTTTATTGTAAACTTAGTTCACATGGAGATGATCATTTTAAAATAAAATGTGAAGAAAACATTTTGTAGCAAAGTCTAATGAACCACAAAAGACCAGTAAACAATATAAACTGCATCTAAATATTCACAGCTATATAGGCTACGTTTACTTTCTTTAACATATTGATTATTAACAGAAAACACTTGTATAATCATCATC
Source organism: Corydoras maculifer (assembly GCA_019802435.1). NCBI lineage: Eukaryota > Metazoa > Chordata > Actinopteri > Siluriformes > Callichthyidae > Corydoras > Corydoras maculifer. Next base: position 404,818 of record JAFMOD010001706.1, read on the forward strand.
ATCATAATCATCTTCATCACCATTTTAGCATAAAAAAATAAATCATTAATATAACTGCATAAATAATAAATTGATAAATTAAAATGTTTTAATGTTTAAAGGAAGCTAAAATATGTTGAAGAAAAAAACTTTTCAAATGTACATAATATCACTTAATTATCAGACATTTTATTAAAATAAATGTGTGATTGAACTTGGCATTTTATAGGACAACTTTGTTAAATTATAAATAAATAAACTTTCCATAAATAAACAAAGAATAGCATCTATTTAAATATTTCCAAAAGTTATCTTAACACAGGATTATTTTGTTTTTACTTTCAATATGTGCTTTTATTAATCAATAATTTTATTCTATTAAATGAAGTGCGCTGGTGATGGAATTTAAAAGGGTTGTATTAGACACTTTGTGTCCATACAGTTAATAAACCCAGTCGTTCTCAAACTTTTTCCATTGGAAACCTACTACAAGCATCCAAGACAAACTGAGCAACATGATACTAAAATATTTGACAAAAAATATTGTTAAAGCAATTATGATGTTATAAATAAAACCTCTGGGCATGTACTGATCATAAGACTATGCCTTACATGTGACCATTACAAACAAAAACATACAGTATATTGCCAAATATGTTTGCTCATCTGCTTATGAACTTGAGTGACATTATATTTTTAATCCATAGGGTTTAATACGTAGACCCACCCTTTGCAGCTATAACAACTTTAGGAACTTAGGAACAAACTTTTCCAACAAAATTGGAAGCATGATGTCTGCGTGGGTTTCCTCCGGGTTCTCCGGTTTTCTCCCACAGTCCAAAAACATGGATCAAGTCAATTGAATTCTCAAAATTGCCCCATATAGAGTGTGTCTGTGTGAGCTAGTGTGTGCCCAGCGATGGATTGGCGCCCTGTCCTGGGTCTATCTGCCCAGCGCCCGAGACGTTCTCCCCTGGATGGGCATGGGGAACCCCACCGCGACCCTAATAGAGGATAAAGCGGGAGATAATGAATGAATGAATGATATCTCCACTGCTCTAGTTCAGTTCAGTTCATTGGCCATGCTTAAAACCACTGCATCTCACAGTTTGCACTGTGCTTGGTTATGTAAGTGTTAGATGCAGAAGTTGGCCATAGAAACGCATTTCAATAATATCCCATAATAATACGCACAGTTTTTTAGTTACTCTGAAGGCCACGATAACTTGACTCGTCAGAACGTTAGCAATCTCTGCACACTATGTCTTAGTATTTTATGGGGCCTAACACTGCATGTCTGGCTTGGTGTCATTTCCAAACATTTAAATTTGTTAGAATATCACTGAGTTGAATGTATAAAAAACATATTTTGTAAAAATGAATGGATACACAATAAAGGTAAGAGTGATGTACCAACAGGACATTATGAAATGTATTGTGTTCCGCTTGTCAACAACTTAGCTAAGCCTAATACTGTCATTAACGGCTGTTTAACATGCCATTTTTTTTACTTTACAGACCCAAAAAAGGAAGCAAAGAAAACAAGTGTTCCTTTTGAAAATAAATAAATTGTAAATCCCTGATTTTTGAGAGTACAAAGACATACATAATACATCTTAGTCTTTAGTAAAAAGAAAAGAAGATTAGTGTAAATCACAACCACATTGTGATATGATTGTATCACATGCTGGGCCACAAGGAAGAATAGTGACAGGATTTGGCTGTCCAGAGGAATTGCAGACAAAGAAATTATACATGTGACTTTTAAATGCTACAGAGATGCTCACCCTTTCTCTGAGTATAGTCTCTATTCAAATCTTGCATAATACACATCCCAAGTAGAAGCCATCACCTCACCTGATTGCCTGGCTCTGCCTCTTATTTACCGAAATCGGTGCTTGATCGCAGCTCTGTCATATCCCATCTCTGCCAGCTTCAGATTGACATTCTGACCTAGAACCAAAAATCCTTTCCCATGGAAACTGGATATTCCTGACTGGCATAGATGAGTGTGATCATTAGTCACTTTTGGAGGCTTTCTGAAACCGCAATGCCAATCTGTAAAGTTAGAGAAAACAGAGAACACAGTATAGAAACTCTGTACATACAAACATTCACTTGGGCACCATTATGGCTTTATGCACTGTTCTAGTTTTGCTGCTTTCATTTTTGTGAGTGCAGCCACTGGCCAGGGGACTTCACGAATCATAATCAGCATGCTATACAGCCTTTGTTCTCATTTTTATCCCTTTTTTAGGTTTAGTGCTTGTTGCACAAGCAATGCACCAAAACTATTGTGGAAAACACAGGCCCAAGTGGGAGACCCAGAACCTACCCCCTTCCCTTCCCCAGGAATGTGGATAAATTTGTGGGGAGGTACTTGCCCTATTAGAAGAGATCACTGTTAAGGACACCATCTTCACGTCTTATTTATGAATCCATTTTTGATTGCAGCCTTATGTTACAGACTGCTTTAATTCAGTTATCACTGTACACCTGGACAGCAATTTTCAGCAAAATTGCCCAAAATAGCTTTAAGGATGAAATTTTACATACTATTTTTCTCTCCTTTAAACGGTGCCAATAATTGTACATGTCCTGCTGGTTGGTTATTTAAAACTTTGAAAGCCTGTTAATAAAAGCCACATTTTTATGTGTGCTACTCAGAAAGCAAGGCTTAAATACAGGAGTCATTTTTACATTACAAGAAAATTGGTTTGGCTTTAATTATTTTTGTTATAATGATACAATAAGTAGCTTCAAATATATAATATCAGGTACAGTGTCCCGATTACAGATTTCGATAGTTTATGTAAAGGGAGAAGTGAGATTAAACGGTGTCAGATGAAGGACAGAGAGCAAAATTGCTTTTAACAGCTAGTGTATTTATGGCCACTTTTTGCATGGATCTAACCCCCAGTGACAGTCAGGAAAGCACTCATCTTTCTGCCAGAGTTATTTACATGGGTTGACATTGCTACAGTCTGGTCAGTGCTGTACATTGGGGACAAAAGCACTGCCTGCATATCCTTGGAAACAAGAAGATGTTATCTTACATGCTATGACCTCAGAGTGTGCTTGGGTGCACAACATAGACAAGTCATTTCTGATTTATATTTTTGCTGTAAACTGAAAACATTTGAGTTTTAGATTTTATCTGTTATTATATGGTTCAGATAGGGTTGTTTGGTTCAGTAATAAATAACAGAAGTTCACACTTTGTGTATTATATCACCCAATTTACATTTGAGAAAAAAAACACTGAAAGGTGTAACTTAACTGTCGTGTTAGATTTGTTACTTTTTGTGTTACACGTCTACATTTTATGTAGAAAAAAGTCAACATGACAACCAGAGAGAATATTTTTTGTGGAAAAAAAAGCCAAAAAGAAAAGCTAGAAAAAATTGGAATTGGTCAGAGCCAATACAATAATTTGGAATGTCCTAAAGAAAGAAAACTCTTTTGTACAAAGGAACAGCCATTGAAAAGGTGAGCAAAGGGAAGCTTTAACAAAATCCCCTAATCAATGGTCAGTGATATCACCCACTTCCTCCAATGTTCCTTAAAATCTAGGCTGCTATTTACTCCCTTTATGATTTTTTATAGCACTGTGAAGCAGTGTGTAGGTTATGGGTTTGATTCCACAGTGGGTGAACATTATGTGTTGAGTTTGCATGATCAATTACACCACATTACGGGAGATCACACTATACATTGGCACATTATAACACTACAGTGGTGTGAAAAAGTGCTTGCCCCCTTCCTGATTTCCCAATTTTTGCATGTTTGTCACACTTAAATGTTTCGGAACATAAAACCAACTTAAATATTAGTCAAAGACAACACAGGTAAACACAAAATGCTATTTTTAAATGAAGGTGTTTATTATTAAGGGAGAAAAAAAATCATGCCACAGCATCTCAATCGGATTCAGATCAGGTCTTTGACTAGGCCACTCCAAAGTCTTCATTTTGTTTTTCTTCAGCCATTCAGATGTGGATTTGCTGGTGTGTTTTGGATCATTGTCCTGCTGCAGAACCCAAGTTCGTTTCAGCCTGAGGTCAAGAACAGATGGTCGGACATTGTCCTTCAGGATCTTTTGGTAGACAGCAGAATTCATAGTTCTATTTATCACAGCAAGTGTACACAGCAAGTTATCCATTTATCACAGCAAGTCTTCTAGGCCCTGATGCAGAAAAACAGCCCCAGAGCATCACACTACCATCACCATATTTAACTGTTGGTATAATGTTCTTTTTCTGGAATGCAGTGTTTCTTTTACGCCAGATGTACTGGGAGACACACCTTCCAAAGAATTGAACTTTTGTCTCATCGGTGCACAAAATGTTTTCCCAAAAGTCTTGGGGATCATCAAGATGTGTTCTGGAAAAATTTAGATGAGCTGTAATGTTCTTTTTGCTCAGCAGTGGTTTTTGTCTAGGAGCTCTGCCATGTAGGCCATTTTTGCCCAGTCTCTTTCTGTTGGTGGAGGCATGAACACTGACCTTAACTGAGGCAAGTGAGGCCTGCAGTTCTTTGGATGTTGTTGTGGGGTCTTTTGTGATTTCTTGGATGAGTAGTCGTTGCGCTCTTGCGGTAATTTTGGGCGGCCGGCCACTCCTGGGAAGTTTCACTGTTCCATGTCTTGGCCATTTGTGGACAATGGCTCTCACGGTGGTTCGCTGGATTCCCAAAGCTTTGGAAATGGATTTATAACCCTTTCGAGACTGATAGATCTCAATTACCTTCTTTCTCAATTGTTCCTGAATTTCTTTTAGATCTCAGCATGATGTGTAGCTTTTAGGGATCTTTTGGTTCACTTCACTTTGTCAGGCAAGTCCTATTTAAGTGATGAGAACAGGTGTGGCAATAATCAGGCCTAGGTGTCGCTAGAGACAGTGTACTCAGTTGTCAGAAACCACAGTGACCACAGTATATTTTAGCAAGGGGGCAATCACTTTTTCACACATGTAGGTTTGGATTTTTTTTCTCCCTTAATAATAAACACCTTCATTTAAAAATAGCATTTTTTCACACCACTGTCAAACTGAGATTAATAAATTCAAGTATAATATTGTAACGGGTGCCTAGGGCACCTGTTCCATGTTTGGTCATTTACTTTAATTAGTCATTTAGTTTGTTTAATTGTCTCTTTCTGTTCATTGGTGGTTTTGTGCACGTGATTGGTTTTCGTTTGTATTTATTTCCTTCTTTCCCTGTACTCGGTGCACTTCGTGGTTTAGTTTATGTTCACTCGTCGTACCTGTGTTTTGTGGTGTCTCTACACCTTTAAAATAAATTCCAATTCCCTGTTNTCCATGTTTGGTCATTTACTTTAATTAGTCATTTAGTTTGTTTAATTGTCTCTTTCTGTTCATTGGTGGTTTTGTGCACGTGATTGGTTTTCGTTTGTATTTATTTCCTTCTTTCCCTGTACTCGGTGCACTTCGTGGTTTAGTTTATGTTCACTCGTCGTACCTGTGTTTTGTGGTGTCTCTACACCTTTAAAATAAATTCCAATTCCCTGTTACCTGCATGCCTGGCTCCCTTCAGCGCGTTTGAGCGAGACGGCTCTGCACTTTCTATGCGCAGCTGCTTTATTCTCTGGGTAGGCGAGTGTAACATCACGAAGTGCCTTCAATTGGGGAGTCCAGAGCCCAGGTAAGCGCATTTTAAAATTTTTCTTTGCGGGGGCCGTATAGCGTATAGCCTCGTACTCGCGGCGCCCTCCGTCGTGACCGCGAGTGCGCCGCTATGCGCAGCCCGCCGTCCCGGAGCCGTAAGGACGGCTTCGACACTGTGATACCGGAGTATTATGACTCCGACTCCGCGCGTTGCGCGGCCGCCGAGCTCAGCACGTGCGCTGCGGGGCAGTCACCGGATCGCGCTGTGTCTGGATCGCGCTGCGAGGGGGCGGTACCGGAGTTACCGATTGTGTCCATTAATATGGAGGAGTGTGCTGGCAATGGGGTGAATCCGGGGCAGTCTGAGACGGAGATTGCCCTGTTCTTTGGTGTGGCGGTGGGGGTGTACCTTTACTGTGTGCAGGATGGCGATCCCGAGGTGGAGGTCCACCCAGCGTGCGTGCCCGCCGAGGTCCACCCAGCGTGCGTGCCCGCCGAGGTCCACCCAACGTGCTTGGCCGCCGAGGTCCACCCAGCGTGCGTGCCCGCCGAGGTCCACCCAGCGCACGCCGCCCAGTCCGTTGTCCAGGAGCCGCACGCCGCCCAGTCCGTTGTCCAGGGGCCGCACGCCGCCCAGTCCGTTGTCCAGGGGCCGCACGCCACCCAGTCCGTTGTCCAGGGGCCGCTCGCCGCCCAGCCCGAGGTCCAGGGGCCGCTCGCCGCCCAGCCCGAGGTCCAGGGTTTGCTCGCCGCCCAGTCAGTGCACCAGTGGCACCCACCTCGCCACGCAGCCAGAGGGCGTGGCCCACTCCGCACCCGCCGAGGGCGTCCACCTCGACATAAAGCCACAGGGCACATCCCACGCCTCATCCGCAGAGGGCGTCCACCGAACTGCGCAGCCAGAGGGCGTGGTTCCCTCCTGACCCGCCGAGGCCGTCCACCTCGACATAAAGCCACAGGGCACATCCCACGCCTCATCCGCAGAGGGCATCCACCGAACTGCACTGCCAGAGGGCGTGGTTCCCTCCTGATCCGCCGAGGGCACCCGCAGGACCACGCAGCCAGACGGCGTGGTTCCCTCCTGATCCGCCGAGGGCGTCCATCTCGACATAAAGCCACAGGGCACATCCCACACCTCATCCGCAGAGGGCGTCCACCGAACTGCACTTCCAGAGGGCATTTCCCTCACCTCGTCCGCAGAGGGTGCCCACCGAACTGCATAGCCAGTGGGCTCGAGGAGGGCGGAGGACCCCCCCCTTTCTCCCCGGGATTTTTATTAAAATTTTTTGATTATTTTTCTTTCTCTTGGTCGCGTCCTCCCTTTGTGCGACCGTAGGGGCGGGGGTACTGTAACGGGTGCCTAGGGCACCTGTTCCATGTTTGGTCATTTACTTTAGTCATTTAGTTTGTTTAATTGTCTCTTTCTGTTCATTGGTGGTTTTGTGCACGTGATTGGTTTTCGTTTTTATTTATTTCCTTCTTTCCCTGTACTCGGTGCACTTCGTGGTTTAGTTTATGTTCACTCGTCGTACCTGTGTTTTGTGGTGTCTCTACACCTTTAAAATAAATTCCAATTCCCTGTTACCTGCGTGCCTGGCTCCCTTCAGCGCGTTTGAGCGAGACGGCTCTGCGCTTTCTATGCGCAGCTGCTTTATTCTCTGGGTAGGCGAGTGTAACAAATATAAAGCATATTAGCATGATAGTGGAATATTTTAAAATGAGTATTGCTGTTACTGAAATGTCTTATCAAAAATACTATACGTAAAAATGTAAAAATCTTTTTATTCTCAAATTGTTTACTTTAAATTATTAAATCACCCAGTAGCGAGTTTTGTTAAAAAAAACTGTACTGACTGTACTTTGTGGCACATATGACATGACATTTTATGGACTATATATGTTGACTACATATTTTTTTGTCTCCACTTTTTGACTATATACAAGTGTGGACATTCAAATTGATCTGAATGCTATATGAATACATAAGCAGTATTAAGAAAAGCTGTATGTATCTGCACAGGACGATGAAGAAATTGTTGGCAATGCACTTCAAAAAAGGAAAACACGTTAAATGTGATAAAGTCTTAAAATAATATTTTAATACTTGTGCTTTAAACGGTTGTGCATAAAAGTTGTACTGTTGTGAAGTCATTTCCAATTTGCAAATCTGACATAGCACCACGCTAAAGTGCCCCCCCCCCACACACACACACACACACTTTAGAAGCATGCGGGTGATTTTCAACTGCCTCGCTCTGGATAAATTCATCTTTTCGGTAGGGCACCACCATTTTGTTGATGAAGACAGGACAGGAGGAATTCAAACCTTGTCTAAATCTTGCTTTGTTTAGTTCGGTGATAAAAAGTTGGGATAGCTTCTGACAGCTTATGTTATAAAATAAGGCATTTCTCACAAGATTTCCATTTGATCATGCACAGAAAGTAAATGTAAAAAATTAGGGATGATACAAAAAAAATGTTAGGCTAATCATTTTAAATGTTTTATTTTATTTTATTGTTCTTAGATTAAGCATGTGAAGACTATACCCTGATAGTAGTGAATTACTATGGACAGGACATTTAGGCACTGGCCAAAAATTGAGGTTAAAATAAAGTGCCACATGACTTGACATGACAGTGGTACCCCATGAGCATTCTGGCCATCGGGGAGTAAGCACATCTAACTAAATCTGGCAGCACAAACCAGCATGACTCCACTCATCTGGCTTTCTATAGGTGCTAAAAAGGTCAGTAAGCATGATATGCTGAAAGGCATGATGGAAAGAAGAATGAATGGTAAAAATACTTCTTTGTCTTCAGAACACAACATTAAAACACATAACTTGGCATAACCAACTGCAGGGTTGGTTAAAGGGTGTGGTGGGTTACTCATCTCTGCCAAATTTTATGTTTCTTACAGTTGTCCTCTCTCATGTATCTAGTTTGTTTAATATTACTCTCCACACACTTTTCACACATGTACAAAAATTTAAAAATCAGAAATAACAGCCAGTATATTTTATTTATTGACAAGAAAATGAAAAGCATATCCTTTTGATGTATGTGCATTTGTGTATTATGTGTTTTTTTTTCCCTTCTAAAGAATAGCACGTATTAACAATGACATTAAAGACATTCATTTAAATACTGTTAAGCAACATGTTATTAATCCATAGTTAGTTCATGTTTGGTCCAAATTATGTGTGTTCCTCCATTATTGTTTATATCTAGCCATTACTGATTTTGAGTTTATTTTTCTCAAGTAAGTATTCTATAAGGACCAACACAATTCTTTCTCTCTCCCTTAGCTGTTGTTTTTTCTTTTTGTTCACTATCATTTCTTTGTTCAGTCTATTAACTTTATTCACGATTTTACATTACATACATTTACATTTAGTGATTTAGCAAACGCTTTAGAATTATCAAACCTGATCGTTATTAGATGCTGCACCCCCCCCTTTTTTTTTCTTTCCTGTCTACAACTGATATTTGTTAAAAAGATGCATCTTTAGTAGTTTCTTAAAAATGCCTAGTGACTCGTTCCACCATTTTGCAGTGGCAAATTTTAAAAGTGCCTTCTATTTTTTAATGTCTTTGGTACTTTAGAAACAGCAACTCTAAAGACAACTTAATAGCTAAGAATTAAAGAAATCCTCCACAAGACCGATAAATAAAATCATTTGGTTTAAATATTTTTACTCTGACACGTGGTTTTTGATGGACAGAACATTTCTGTTAAACTAGCAGGTCTGTGGACCCTGCCAGGATTCTTCAAAAAGGATCTCCAAGCAACTTTATTGTTAATGAGGATACACAGACATCATCTGTACACTATTATTGCAAGAAAATTGTAGCAAATCTGGTGAGGGATTGTGTACATTCTGTTTTTTTACATTTGGACCTTGTCCACAATGGCACAGTGCTTTCTGTACATTGTTACATTTACATTTACATTACATTTAGTCATTTAGCAGACGCTTTTATCCAAGCGCCATTGTTTTCCAAGCGCCATTAATTTTAGCACACTGGTTGCGATTTGTGAAACCAACTTGGAATTTACCCACCCACTGGCAACACTCACTAAGGACAAATCACAAAAACTAGACCAGTGGACAAGCCATAATAGCAGGGGTCTGTCAAGATGAATGTGGTGTGTGTATGTTGTATCAGTCACAATGTGTGAAATTACAATCCATCGCTGGGCACACACTCACTCACTCACACAGACAGACACGCACACTCTATATGGGGCAATTTGGAGAACTCAATTGACTTGATCCATGTTTTTGGACTGTGGGAAACCAGAGAACCCGGAAGAAACCCACGCGGACATGGGGAGAACATGGAAACTCCATCCAGATGGGGATTCGAACCGGGAATCCCTAGCACTAAGAGGCGAACGTGGTAACCACTAAGACACCGTGTCGCCCCTGCTGCAATTTAACGTAATTTACATTTTTTTTATCATTCAATTGATTAAGTAAACTGATCTTTCATAAAATGCTAAACAGGCATACAGTTGGGCACTGGTTAAACATTGAGAAATTAAAATTTACTTACTTGTTTTGGTGTTTTGAACCTTGGAGGTGTGCGTAGTATTGCTCAATAGAGTTCAGTACTATATTGCATATGTTGCATGAATAACTTTTGCGTAGACCTGCAATATAAATATAGATAAATATTATGTTTCTCATCTGTCTCCTTATTTGTCATGCATGTTTACATTTTGTATTTAAATTTTCAGTCCTTGTCAGTCTTTCTTTAGTCATATAAATATGTAATATACATGCTTTTATTCAAATTGACTTACAAATCACACGAGTCACAACAAGTCAGTAGTTATGGAGAAAACCAGCTACACTCTAGAATTATCAAACCTGATCGTTATCTGATCCTGCACCCCCTCCTTTTTTTACAACATGTCTTTGTTAAAAAAAAGATTTGTCTTCAGTGTATTTTTTTTTAAATGTCATGTGACAGTGTTGGGAAGATCATTCCACAATTTTGCAGTGGTGAACGCCACGGAGTGAGAATTAGCTCCTCGGTGAGGTGAAATAACCAGGCGACAATCATTACTAGAGTGAAGTAAACGATCTTTTTGAAAAGATAGAGTGAAGGTAAGAGGGGGAAGATGTATGAGTAGTGGAGTAAAATGAGTTCACTTGAGCTGGTTAAATACAAGTCGGGCTGCAGAGTTCTGAATTAGTTGTAGATGCCTGATTGTGGAAGCTGGGAGAATGGCAAGCAACGCATTACAATAATCAGAAATAAGCTGGGATAGGATGAGGGCTTGAACTAACAGCTGGGTAGCATGTTCAGTCAAGAGAGTTTCAATATTCTTAAAACATCTGTTTATATTCTGTAAATCCGACATCTGTAAATATTAATTTTTCCATAAAATTTACTTTTTTTCAGTAGCATGTTTGGAATCTCTTTATTGTAATTAATATTTTCATAAGGAAAATGATTCACCATCTAAATACAATAGATATTGTGCAATATCATGCAATGTGAGCAAAACAGATGTGTGGTAATTGATGGGTTTGCAGGTGTAGAGAATAGCACTTACATAGAAAATAAATGAATAAAAAGACAGTGTGAGTTTTTATTGTAATTTACTGTTAAACGACAGTAAATGACTGTAACAAAATTTTTTGACTATAAAAATGTACTTTATACACAGGCACCATATATTTATGGTGAAATTCTGGCAATAACAAATGCCAGTATTTTATCATAAATTACACAGAATAGTTTTTCATGTATTACTGCAATATATATTATGACCAGTTTTGAGTGATTACAAATCTCAGTGCAGGCACTACAAATGCGTCTCATCACACAACCTTAAATGCACACATCATCATCATCTAACACATAAACAAAACAGTAAACTTGTTCATACATACACACACACATACATACACACACACACACACACACATATATATATATATATATATATATATATATATATATATATATATATATATCCACCCAGATTTGAATTCGAACCAGGAATCCCTAGCGCTGAGAGGCGAACTAAGCCACCGTGCCGCACTTAGATGAATAATTTTCATTTAAACATCTTTCTTAAGCATCAGATTTACCTTTGCTTTCAGAGGCATCAAGATTTTCTGCCAGTTGTTGGAGTAGCTTTGTCCTTGAGGCATTCTTTTTATGTCTTTTGCCCTCGTAGTGTTGATGTGCCATAACTGGGTTATTGAACCAGGCACCACAAAGACAGCAGTATTTCCCTGCTTCCCCTTTGCTGTCTACGAAAGGCAATACATTTGTGGTTGTTGGAGACAGATCTGAGGTTTGCAGGGTGACTGCAGTTGAATCTGCAAAAGGTAAGAGATGCAAAGGTTTAAAAAAAAACACTATCAAGCCAAAAATCTCATTGTTCATTATGTTAAAGCTGTAAATTCCTAATTATCTTCCAGATTGACTACTGCAATGCATCAATTGTCGGTCTTTTACCTTGCATTATCAAGCCTAATCATCACCGAGTATTTGACCAACACAAGAGAGAGAAGATATTCCTAGTTCTGTCTATAATACTTAGACATCAAATAACCTAATGAACATTTCTTCTAAATGCACTTATTGTTGCTATTTCTATATTTATTTTGAAAAAAATGTGTATCAAAAATGACTACATGTGAAAGTAACGGAGTTGGTTTAAGTATGTATTCATTCATTCATTATCTCCCGCTTATCCTCTATTAGGGTCGCGGTGGGGGTCCCCATGCCCATCCAGGGGAGAACGTCTCGGGCGCTGGGCAGATAGACCCAGGACAGGGCGCCAATCCATCGCTGGGCACACACTCACTCACACACACACACTCTATAGGGGGCAATTTTTGAGAATTCAATTAACTTGTTCCATGTTTTTGGACTGTGGGAGGAAACCGGAGAACCCGGAGGAAA
>JAFMOD010001706.1:420670-544158 GCA_019802435.1 Corydoras maculifer
GGCACACACTCACTCACACAGACACACACTATAGGGGCAATTTTGAGAATTCAATTAACTTGTTCCATGTTTTTGGACTGTGGGAGGAAACCGGAGAACCCGGAGGAAACCCACGCAGACACGGGGAGAACATGGAAACTCCACCCAGATGGGGATTCGAACCGGGAATCCCTAGCGCTGAGAGGCGAACGTGCTAACCACTAAGCCACCGTGCCGCTATCTGAGGTTATAATTTATTAAATAAATTGTCCCTATCTAAATTGCCCCTATATAGTGTGTGTGTGTGTGTGTGTGTGTGTGTGTGTGTGTGTGTGTGTGTGTAAGTGAGTTTGTGCCCAGCAATGGATTGGTGCTTTCTCCTGTGTGTAGAAGCAAAATGTTCCTTACTGGATGGGCATGGAAAAACCTCCCCGCCACCATAGTATAAGATTAAGCTGAAGATAATGAGATGAGATAAGAGAAGAGAGGATAAGTGTCTGTCATCCCTGAACCCAAACAACACAGAGGAGGCATCTAATGAGGAGCATAGAAACACTAAATAAACCTCACTGATGTGAGCAAAGCAAAAATGCAGTTGTTTTAAAGTGCTAATTATTTATTAAATGTAAATGTTATCTGATGGATGAAGTAGTATATCAAATGATACAGGTGAAAAAATACAAATGAATCAACCATAAATAAATAACACTAAACAAACTTGGTGTTGATATATTGTCCTAAAAACAAGCTGAAATATCTAAGCACAGCACACATCTCCCCTGTCTTTTGAACTATTTTGTAATTTAGTCGTATGATTAAATAATGGATGGTGTAATAGTTTTAGATAGCAAGTTTAAATGTAGAGACTTACTATGTGAAGTGGCGAATTTTACACTTCTGAGATAATATGGCTATATTTAGCACAGCTGACAGTTTCTCATGCAGTGTCATCTAAAAGCTGGAGGCTCATGTACATTTAACAGTAGTGTCTAGTTTTGCATTACATGGTTAAAGATGTATATACTAAATATTTAAATGTTGTGTATGTAGTGAAAAATCTAAATACTAAATGTATTTTTTTAAATGCTTTGAAAAATTTTCTGACGACATTTATGAGCCATAAACCAGGATACACTAAACGTTTAGTGCCACACTCTCTAAGCATTGCAGGCTTCACTGCTGTCCTCTAAACCTTCCCTTTCACTTTTTCTGTTACTTGTCTATCACAGATCACTTCTGCAAATTTCTTTCCTTCAACCTTTTCGCCTTCCTTCTTCTCAATCACACACAAATACTTCATTTTGGTCCCGCTAACCGTCATTCACCTTTTCTCCAGTGCATACCTCCATCTCCCCAGGCTCTCATCAAATTGCACCCTCCTCTCACCACAGATCAGAATGTCATTCGCAAACATCATATTCCATTAAGACTCATGCCTAACCTCGTCCCCCTGCCTGTTCATAACTACTGGAAACAAGAAAAGAATCAGAGATGATTCATCCATTATCTCCCGCTTTATCCTCTATTAGGGTCGCGGTGGGGTTCCCCATGCCCATCCAGGGGAGAACGTCTCAGGCACTGGGCAGATAGACCCAGTACAGGGCGCCAATCCATCGCTGGGCAAGCTGATAAACAATATATTTTAAATCTCCACTGCAATCTCTTCTAAATATTTCTAAGCCTCCACTGTTATCTCATCTAGGCCAAAAGCCTTTCCACTCTTCATTATTTTTTATAGAACGGGAAGCTGTGAATAAACTAATGTTTTATTATGTGCTGAAATATAAAACCATAGAATTATACAATAATATACCACTCAAAGTTTGGACACACTTTCTTTTTGCTCCATTTATTGTCAATTTTATCAGCTCCACTTAGCATAAAATAGTCTTTATAGTTTTACAACTACAGATGCAGTCCATTCGTTTGTTGACTATAGTACATACTGTGTCAGTCCCCTTTACTCTATGTTCTCAAATGGTCAGGACCCCAATAGTAGCACCACAGAGTCGGTATTATTTGCTTTGTGCATTACTCCTATCCCAGCAGTGTCACTGAGGTGTTTAAATGAAACTACAGCATAACTGCTGAACTAAAACTCCCTCACCGCATCAGAACTGACATTAAGCAATACACCACCCAAATTAAACCTTTTCTGCGATGGTCCTGACCAATAGAGAACAGAAAACCAACAGAGGCCTAACAAAAAAAGAAAAAAAAAGTACCACAGTCTGTAATTGTAAAACCTCAAATAACATAGATGGAAGCACTCTAGTTAAGATAACACATGAAGAGTAATAGTGGCATGAAACTACATTAGATCTAAATCAATAAAGTTATTCTTAAAGTAATTTCTACATACTGGGTTGTCTGGTCTCAATCTTTTAGAGGGTGGGCCACCATCTTCTGGATGAAGCATGTAGAACAAACGAACTTTGTTGGCATGTTTCTTGCTCTGTCAAAGATAAAGGAAAGCAAATAATATAAAATTGTAACTGAAACTATTCTCCAGAAAATGACAAAAAAAAGCCCCACTTTTGGTGTTTGGCCAATACTGGACTAAAGAAGGGTCAACAAAGTGTAAAACTTTAAATTACAATACAAAACTTTAAATTTAAATAAAAATGAGGTCAGCGATGGATTGGCGCCCTGTCCTGGGTCTATCTGCCCAGCGCCCGAGACGTCCTCCCCTGGATGGGCATGGGGAACCCCACCGCGACCCTAATAAAGGATAAGCGGGAGATAATGAATGAATGAATGAATAAAAATGAGGTTAATTTAGACCAATTACCGAAGGACAATCACTGTCAAATGGAAAGGTTATATAAGCTTTTCATAGATATCTAGGTATAAGTATCAGACACATCTGATGGCAAAGGGATCTATTTCACCAACTATTAAAATATAATAGTTTTATTGAATACTTGTGTCCTATCCATCATGTTGCTAATGAGACTTATTCACAAAAAAGTAAAAGATATGAGAGCACACTGACCTTTTAATACACAGAACTGGGACAGTTTACCGCAAATTTGCGAGGTCTGTGTCCACATTTAGTGTGTTAGTGTCAGCTGTAAAGTAAATCAAAAGAAGGTTTTTTTTTTTTTGGCTAAGCTTGGCGTGCCGTGCATTGAGTGTTTTTATTTTCCCCAATCATGCTGGGTGGTTTTGCTTAGGGGGTTAGGGCCGTGCACAGTGTGTGCCATTCTGCTTGTCCACTGGCACCAAAGAGATGTAAGACTTGGTGTTTCCTGCTGACTGGGCGACATGCAGTAAGCTGCTAAATTGCTAGCCATAAGCAGAAGTAGAGGTTTGTAAGTTGCACTTGCTCCCCACTGCTTCAGCAGCTGAAAGACAGTCCCTGTAGGCAGTGCCTGCTGTGAGCAACTAGAGTGGACAGGAGTTGCAATTAATTGCAATTAACTGCAAGGTCATTCCTTGCCATGTATATGAGCCTTATTACAAAAAAAACTATTTCTACTGCATTTCAGCCCTGCCACAAAATGATCTGCCAACATTTTTTTAGTCAGTAATTTTTGGATCATCAAGAACTACAACAAAGAAGATGAAATTACTGTGAAGATAGCGTCAGAGTGCTCAAGAATGTCCAACAAGTTCCAGAACCATCTCCTAAAGAGAGGATTTAGTTACATGATTGCATTACCATCACTGCAGAGTTTAATCAAGAACGGAAGTAAGCAGGTGTGTTAATTGTTTGCTTTACTGCTTAGGGTTTTTCTGCATTTTTGATTTGCTTTTTGACCCCATCCTGTTACTTTTGTGTACTTGTCTTTTTTTTGCCTAGTGTTCTGACAGTCTGTTCAGATGCAGGATACCTTGTTTTGTTTTTGGACTGTCAATAACTTACCTCCGTGGATTAAACTATTCCAGCATGTTAATCAGGCAGCTGTCAATAATAAAAATAAAATTAAATAAATACTATGTATTTAATGATTTGATTACTTTTATAGTATTTCTATATTATTTTTCCATCTGTTTTGCTTTATTCATAATATTCACAGATGCCTGTGATGCCTGGCTGGACCATATGTACAGTATGTTTCAAATTTGAACACAAAAAGAAAAGTGTTATAAATATTGTTTAAAATAATGATAATTATAGTGAATGAATAAATTAATATGTCTGAATAAATTCCTTAAAAAACTAGTTCTTTATATGTGAAACCCAAATTTTACAATCAAGAGTTGACAGTCATGAGATACTGTATATTGTTCATTCTGCAACTAAGGAGTTTATATAGCTCAATACTTTTCAAAACTTTTGTTGATTAATTAAAACACTGGATTATTTTATGGACATTTTATGGACATGGACATTTTATATATGTACATATGAATGCATGTCTATGCACACAAATAATTATTAACTTAAAGATACCTTGCTTTAATAGTCAATTAAAACAGCTTCTTTAATAAAGTTTCTTGATAAGCTACTTCAGAATGTGCTGTTAAATGTATTCTTACAGTATGTCCTCATTAGCTAAGCCTGTTAATATATTTATTGCATACTTTTAGTCTTTAGGGACTCTTAGTGAGGATTTTAAATAATGAATTGGAATGATTTTTTAATAATTACTTTCTGTAAGGTTGAATCTTGAGAGAGGTGGACTACATTACAGCTCTGAAAGCAGTTTTCTTAATAATGCATGAGCTGAACATAGAACTTTTTGTAAGGCGATTCTAACTTAGCTTCAAAATATTACTCCATATATGATGTGTACCTGATGAGCAAAAGACCAGTGTACGTTTGGACACACTTTTTACTATTTTATTACCTTGGCTGCTTGTAATTTAAAAACCTTACTTTCTAGCTCATAGCAAAAAAAAATAATAGAAATGAACAAGGTTAAAAAAGAAACAGGGAGACCTGCTATTCCCACATTTATGTTTACTTACCTAATGTTTATTGTTTTGTGAAAAGTCTAGTGTTGTGCTCCTTATTTTATATTCCTGACTTTCTGCTGGTCACTGTCTCAAATGGACTCTTATTTGACACTGATAACAGACCATAAAAAAAATCTATTTTTAAGAAATCTGATAATGCAGTCTTCCATAAGTATACAGCATTTGCTTCTGCTTCCTATGATGACTTGTTTGGTTTATCATGCTTTATCTGATCTGTTTGCGAGCCTGGAGCTATTCCACATGGTATCCTTTATTTTATATATATATATATATATATATATATATATATATATATATATATATATATATATATATATATATATATACACACAGTGCCTTGCGAATGTATTCACCTTCTTTACATTTTTCACATTTTGTTACCTCACTACCTGGAATTCAAAGGAATTATTTGTGGGTCTGCATTTCATTTACAGACCATGCCTACAAATTTCAACATTTAACATTTTTTTTATTGTGAAGCAAACAACAAATAGGACAAAATAACTGAAAACATCAGTGTGCATAACTATTCAACCCCGTAAGTCAGCCCATTCCTCATGGCAAAACTGCTCCAGCTCCTTCAAGTTAGATGGTTTCCGTTGGTGAACAGCAATCTTCAAGTCTGACCACAGATTCTCAATTGGATTAAGGTCTGGGCTTTGACTAGGCCATTCCAATATGTTTACACGTTTCCTCTTAAACCACTCAAGTGTTGCTTTAGCAGTATTCTTTGGGTCATTGTCCTGTTGGAAGGTAAACAGGTTTTGCTTAAGAATATCTCTGTTTTTAGCACCATCCATCTTCCCCTTGACTCGGACCAGTTTTCCTGTCCCTGCTGCTGAGAAACATCCCCACAGCATGATGCTTTCACCACCATGTTTAACTGTGGGGATGGTGTTCTTGGGGTGATGAGATGTGTTGGGTTTGCGCCAGACATAGCGTTTTCATTGGTGGCCAAAAAGTTCAATTTTGGTCTCATCTGACCACAGTATCTTCCTCCATACAGTTTGGGAGTATGGAGGATTTTCTATGGGGATGTTTTTCAGCAGCAGGAACTGGCAGACTAGTCAGGATAGATGAAAAGATGAATGCAGCAATGTATAGAGACATCCTGGATGAAAACTTGCTCCAGAGCGCTCGTGACCTCAGGCTGGGGCGACGTTTCATTTTTCAGCAGGACAACGACCCGAAGCACACAGCCAAGATCTCGAAGGAGTGGCTTCAGAACCACTCTGTGAATGTTCTGGAGTGGCCCAGCCAGAGCCCAGACTTGAATCCGATTGAACATCTCTGTAGAGATCTGAAAATGGCTGTGCACAGACGTCTCCCCTCCAACCTGATGGGGCTTCAAAGGTACTGCAAAGAAGAATGGGCAAAACTGCCTAAAGATAGGTGTGCTAAGCTTGTGACATCATATTCAAAAAGACTTGAGGCTGTAATTGCTGCCAAAGGTGGTTCTACAAAGTATTAAGTAAAGGCTGTGAATACTTATGTAAATATGATTTCTTTGTTTTTTAATAGTAATACATTTTCAAAACTTTCAAGAAAACTTTTTTCACATTGTCATAATGGGGTATTTTGTGTAGAATTTTGATGAAAGAGATTAATATAATACAATTTGAAGTAAGGCTGTAACGTAACAAAATGTGGAAAAAGTGAAGCGCTGTGAATACTTTCTGGATGCACTGTATATATATGTATATATATATATATATATATATATATATATATATATATATATATATATATATATATATATATCCCCCCCCCCCCCCCCCCCCCCCCCCCCCCCCCCCCCCCCCCCCCCCCCCCCCCCCCCCCCCCCCCCCCCCCCCCCCCCCCCCCCCCCCCCCCCCCCCCCCAGTTTTAGAGAATATTCTGCAACTTTCTTAGTTTAGATTACACACGATATACAAGACTGGTTAATTAGACCTTGTGTCAAACCAGGGCAGAAAAGAGAATCAGCTGGACAGCCCGACAGCTAAAATAGGTTGGCACTTTTAGTTGGCAATCAAGATTGGTATAACTGTACTGTGGAGCCAGGTAAGTGCCCATCCCCATGACATCCTGCCTCTTGCAGTTACACCGACCCTGATGTCAACTAGTTGCATCCAGAATGCAATAATGCAGGCAGACAAGCCTGGTTATTTTGAGTCCATACCTAGTTTGGTCCCCTACCTCTCACAATCAGGCCATGCCAAGCGCCATGGAGCTCTTTTTATTGGTAGCTTGGGATGACGTACCCTGAGACAGGTGGTAACCAAGCAGGCGGCAACAAAACAGGCAACATTTTTTTTTACTTTGACCATCTCAGGTGATGCCAATTGTAGCCTGCTGACTGCACTGGCTTCACCATCACCTGCAGCTGTACTGCCATTTAACTGCCCCCAACACACAAAACAAAAATATTGTTTCTTTGTTCATTGGTTACAGGCATAAGTAAACATGTAAACATGACAGTGTATGTCACAGTGAAACATACCCTTCACCATGGCCTTACCTTCCTGCTCACCAAATCATATAATGTACTTGTATTACAAACTCATTTATATAAACTGGATTCCAAAAAAGTTGGGAAACTAAACAAATTGTGAATAAAAACTAAATGCAATGATGTGGAGATGGCAAATGTCAATATTTTATTTGTAATAGAACATAGATTACAGATCAAAAGTTCAATCTAAATAAATGTAAAATTTTAAAAGAAAAATATGTTGAATCAAAATTTTACAGTGTCAACAAATCCAAAAAATTTTTCGACAAGTAGCAATAAATGGCTGGAAAAAGGAAATTGGGCATATAACGATGTCAGAAACCTTAGTGCAGCGACGCGTTCCCCTAGCCCCGCCTTCTAGGCGCGCGAGCTCTCCATGCACCAGGTGAGGTTCATTATTTCCGGGTTCTTCCCTATACTATTTAAGGCTTCCTGTTTCGCTGCTCGAGTGCGAAGTATTGATTGTCCAATGAAATACCGAGCGTTATCCCAGTGATATCTCCTGCTAATTGCCTTCCTTGCTTTCTTCCGTGTTTATCTCATTTGGGTGAGTGTGAGTTCGATTGTGTTTAGCGTTAGCGTGTTTCTCCGTTTGTTCCCCGTTTGAACTTACCTCTTGTCCTCCCTCTCTCTCGTCCCCCGTCCCCGTCCTTTCCCTCCTTCCCATAGTTAAGGATTCCTGTGTGTGTGGATTTCGAGTGTAAAGTCCGTGTCCGTCCGTTGTTTATAGTCCCCTTAACACATTCTCACTTTGCTTATTAACCACTCCCTCTGTCTGTGACTTAACACATTTACTCCACCTAAACACTTACCCTTCCTCTGTCTCCCGGTTCCCGTTCCTCGTCGGCTCTAGGTTCCTCCTGGTTGCCGCCTCGTCCAGCACTCCACCACCTCTCTCTGTCTCTTTTCTATTTAGCTTCTTCTTTCCCGCTGTTTTCCATTCTCTGTGTTTATTCTATCTCCCCGGTGTGTTATTTTGTGGTTGGTGTTGGTTTGTGTTCTTTTTGTCTGTCTGCTCTGCTTGATACCAGGTTCGTATCCTGTCCTTGTCATCAAGCCACGTTCGTGACATCTGCCGAGTACCACAGTGTTCCTTCTGCCGATCACCTCCACACTCATGTGCTACTCGGCTGCCGCTGTTGTTTATTTAATAAACACTACTGTTGTTCTGCATCTACATCTCCTTAGTACTCTTTGAGTCGGACTTATAACAAACAAACAGCTGGAAGAACAATTAACACTAGGAACATTAGGTCGATTGACAACATGATTGGGTATAAAAAGAAAGATATTACAGCAATACCAGAATTTTGTTACCCAGCGTAAAATACCAAGACTTTTAAGTTATCATCATCAACCGTGCATAAAATCATCAAAAGATTCGGAGAATCTGGAACAATCGCTGTGTGTAAGGATCAAGGCTGTAAAACTCTACTGGATGCTCGTGATCTCCGGGCCCTTAAGCGTCACTGCACCTCAAACAGGAATGCCACTGTCAAGGAAATAACAGAATGGGCTCAGGAATACCTCCAGAAAGCATTGTCAGTAAACACAATCCACCGTGCCAACCGCCGTTGCTAGCTAAAACTCTACAATGCAAAGAGGTAGCCATTTCTAAGCAAGTTCCACAAGCTCAGGCGAATACACTGAGCCAGGGGTAATTTAAAATAGAGTGTGGCAAAATGGAAGACTGTTCTGTAGTCAGATAAGTCACGATTTGAAGTTCTTTATGGAACACTGGGACGCCATGCCATCTGGACCAGAGAGGACAAGGATAACCCAAGTTGATATCAACGCTCTGTTCAAGAGACTGCATCACTGATGGTATGGGGTTGCATGAGTGCTTGTGGCATGAGCAGCTTGCATGTCTGGAAACGCACCATTAATACAAAAACTATGTTCTGGCTCTAGAACAACATGCAACCATCTAGACGTCATCTCTTTCAGGGAAGACCCTGCATTTTTTAACAACATAATGCCAGACCACATTCTGCAGCAATCACAACATCATGGCTTCATATTTCTAAACTTGAGAAACTGGTCTCCTCTGTCCCCAAATGTCTGTTGAGTTTTGTAAGAAGAAGGATGCCACACACTGGTGAAAATGGCCTTGTCCCAACTTTTTTGGGATTTGTTGACGCCATTAACTTTTAAAACAACATATTTTTCCCTTGCATTTATACATTCTTTCAGTTTGAACTTTTGAATCTGGTTTGTATATTTTATAATTGCATTTATTTTTAAAAGAACAATATAATTCTGGTCTCTATAGGCCAGTGCCAGTCTCTTGACATGGACATCATGTGTCCTGGTTTACCAAAAATATCACAAAATTTCAACAATAATACAGATGTTAAGTGTAGTTTTATAATTCTTGATACCAAAACAATACTTTTGATTTACACTATATGGACAATAGTATTAAAACAGTAATTACCAAGCCTTCACTGAGATTTCATCTCGGTCAACAGCCTTTCCACTTTTTTCTCTTTAAAGCTGTTTTTTTGGGGAGGATTAACTTCGTCTATAAATTGTATAATTTTGTACAACAAATTCTCATCTGCAGACATTTTTATCATAAAAATTAGATGTAATAATTACCAGCAAATGCATTAAATATACACAACTAGAGAAAGGATCAATAATTAATGACAATTAAGAAATTAAAATTTACAAATCATTAATGGCATTGTTAGTAACTGCACATTTGCCAGAAAAGCTGTTGTCTGTGGGTGAAAAACTGATCTTTATCTGTAATGTGACATCATTCCTCCCTCTGCCATCTGTCTTTCATGCTCTTTGCTGGGTATGACTATGTTAAGCCTATTTATGCCAGCTTCTATGCTGTTTCTGCCGACACACAGACCTAGTCAGGCTGTACTCATCAAATCAAATCAAATGTCATCACTGAAAGCATAATCTTCCCTTCATGTTGTACTTTTGTCTAATTTTACCCCCTCATTTTATTGTGCCATTCTTTCTATGTGCAATGCAGCAGAATAAAGACTTTGTTAAAAAAAGTTGTATTGTATAATAAAAACCGAGAGGGGTTTAAAGAAAGCAGGATTCAATCCTTTATATGCGAGTTCTCCATCTCCTACCAGACACAACAATGAAGGCTAATAAAATCTCTGCCCTCTGAGATCAAAAGAGTTAATTATGCCCTAATATACTGCAGTGAACATAATGCCACATACACTGGCATGGTTTTTTTAGGTTGATCTTCTTTCTAAACTCAATTTTGACAAGGACAATTGGGCAACACAAAAAAATTGTAAACATTTTTTTTGTAAACTGTAATAACCGCAAAAATAAAATAAATTGTAAAATTACAAACATATTGACAATAAATTGTCGTTTTAAACAAAAAAGATGGATTGAATAAAATGCAAACAGCTATAGAATGGTAGTAAAATCAACAAAATACAATGAATTTGCAAAACACAAGGAGAGAAGGAGAACCATGGAAACAAAGATGCTGTGAAAACAGACTGACACCCTCTCACATATATAAAGGCAACTGGAGAAACAGAACAGCAACACTATGATTAACACTATGACATTTTACCACCAAAATTTAGCTTAAAGGCTTTATCACAGAATTTATCAAAGATATTGTATAAAGCATTTTACCATAGAAGTTACCAGCTTTAGTCTAAAAATGTTTTATAGTTACTATGTGACCGCACCATCTACATTACATGATAATACGTGTAAAGTATAAGACCTTCTGTTTTTGTATTAGTAATGCTGTATATTGATGTTATGATTTATGTTATTGATGTTATCCTATACTTGTTTTCTGTTTAATACAAACAGAGTGTGACTTACTGTTACATACGTAGGAAAGGCACATATGCAAACAAATTTTGGCTTGGCAGTGCTAACCGTCAGATGCTCCTGGCACAGGCTTAAAGTGACATGCATTTTTAGTGTGCCATGTATTTAAAAAGTTGATGAGCTCTAATTTGGTGTGGGTGTGTGTGTGTGTGTGTGTGTGTGTGTGTGTGTGTGTGTGTATGTTTAGAAAAAGAGGTCATTAAATATGCATCTGCAAAGGACAGAACTAAACATTCATGCTGTCTTCATCAGTAATTCCTGTCAATAGCCTGTAGAAAAATGCAGTTTTACAAATATAAAATCTTTTTAAATTCTGATTTAAGGCAGGATATTCCTTTAGTGGCACAGCAATCTCAGGTGGAACAAGTGATAATAGTTTCACTTACAGTTTGTAATGTTTTTTTAGTTTCATGTGTTCACAAATTCACTTTTGAGTAGACAAAAATCCTTGGAAACTGCAACCATGTTATAGATACTGTACAAAATATATAGATGGACTGATGATTGAATGGTATAATCAGACCCTTTATGATCTGAAATATTATTTGGAAGTTTATTTACAGTATGAGAGGTCTCAAATGCCTCCACATAGATGTATGGGCAGCATCTCAGATGTCAGTAGTAATATATATCATACGTTGTCAACTGTCATGAATTATAATCTTTAATTTATGACCCTAGTGTCATGTTAGTTGAATTGACAGTGTATTCTTCTACAGGGCATGTCCTGACATGTCCACACAGCTTCCTCCATGACTCTACCAAACATTTATGACCCCAAGTGTTGGTGGTGTTTTTTGTATATATATATATATATATATATATATATATATATATATATATATATATATATATATATATATATATATATATATCCCCCCCCCCCCCCCCCCCCCCCCCCCCCCCCCCCCCCCCCCCCCCCCCCCCCCCCCCCCCCCCCCCCCCCCCCCCCCCCCCCCCCCCCCCCCCCCCCCCGTTCTCCAAATTGCCCCATATAGACTGTGTCTGTGTGAGTGAGTGTGCGCCCAGTAATAGATTGGCGCCCTGTCCTGGGTGTCCTGCTACCCTAATATATATAGAATAAAGCAGAAGATAATGGATGGATATATATAGTTATAGTTATGCATTTTTTTGTTTTTTATTTGTTAATTTCAACTATTCTCAGAGTTTCTACAGCTATAGTAAAAAACTAAAAAAAAAAAATCCTCTCCACTTTAATTGCCCTATTATAATAAAAACATTTTTTTTGTGGCCACATGTACAAAGTGCCATTGATGATGACGATGATGTCTATTACCAAACATTGGTTTCCAAACTAGTTTATTTCAGCTATATTTTAATTCATATGTTTTAATAATGTGTCTATTCAACAAAACTCAAATAATGTAGTGTAGCATTGACCTGTTATCTTTCTAGAACATGACTGGCCATATGAAATATGTTGTTTTTAAATGTTACATACAATATGTTATGGTGATTTGAAGTACATTATTTAGAAATTCATTATTTTTGGTTTAAAAACATATTTTATTCATGATGGTGTAGTGGTTAGCATGTCTGCCTATCAGCTCTGGAGATCCAGGTTTGAATCCTTATCTGAGTGGCGTTACCATGTTCTCCCTGTGTCTACGTGAGTCTTCCGGTTTTCTCCAACTGTACAAAAACATGAATTCAAGGTGAATCGGCCACTAAATTGCCCTCTAGCTGCCCAGTACCTGAAACGCTCTCCCTTGAATGGGCATGGAAAACCACTCTGTGACCCAAGATGAGATGAGATGAGATAATTATAAATAATCCATTCATCCATTATCTTCCACTTTATCCTCTACTAGGGTCACAGGGGGGTTCCTCATGCGGATCAAGGGGAGAACATTTCGGGTGCTGGGCAGATAAAAGAAATATATTTAAATATAAAAAAATGTAAAAAATTAAATTTAAAATTAACTTGAATGTAGCGGGCGGCACGGTGGCTTAGTGGTTAGCACATTCGCCTCTCAGCGCTAGGGATTCCCGGTTCGAATCCCCATCTGGGTGGAGTTTCCATGTTCTCCCCGTGTCTGCGTGGGTTTCCTCCGGGTTCTCCGGTTTCCTCCCACAGTCCAAAAACATGGATCAAGTTAATTGATCCCCAAAATTGCCCCATTTAGAGTGTGTCTGTGTGAGTGAGTGTGTGCCCAGCGATGGATTGGCGCCCTGTCCTGGGTCTATCTGCCCAGCGCCCAAGACGTTCTCCCCTGGATGGGCATGGGGAACTCCACCGCGACCCTAATAGAGGATAAGCGGGAGATAATGAATGAATTAATGAATGAATGAACTTGAATGTAGCACATTAAACAGAAAAATGTTAACTAAGAACACATTAAATTCTTTGAACCACAGATTAAAAATAAAATACTAATGATTTAAAACAAAAAATCTGACTGTCAACTTGAAAGATTCACTTACAAAAACAACAATAAAACTCTCACCTGTATGCAAAAATGCCCATTTAAATTATTAAAACACTATAAGAACATACATATTTGGATAGGAAGAAATAAGTAATAAGTCATAAGTAATGACAGCAGTTCACAGAAAGTGTGTGATATATACACTATCTCTCCTATAGGATTTAATTGGTTTAACAAGTGGGTTAGAAATGGGATTAAGTGTAAATATAAATTCAATTGTGAGTAATCACAATTGAATTATGACTTAACTGAGGAAAAAATTTATTTGGGAATCGATTACCCATAGTGACCAAATGTGAAGCACAAAAAGGAAATGATCCATCTCTCTCATATATGACACCTCCAAACTTCACATCACAATATAACATTTGAGTTAAATTTTGAATTGTCATCGGGAGAAATGTTTTTATGTTGCTAGGCAACTGACCAGATCAGTGGGGAAATGTTAGCAGAGATAAAACAAGGATTAAACAAACAAATGAATCCGTATCTGTTACAGCTTACCTTTCTTAAACAAATGCCTTTTGTTGAATAATACATAAAACAATGTTTAAAACAAGGTCTCATTTTTCTTTAAATTTCCTTTAAAAATGTCCCTAATAAATAGCTATTAGACTTTTACTCATCAGCATATGAATTTCAATAAGGACGTTCAATTTTTGGTTTTCAGTTGCGTTAATAGTATGTTTTTGGCTTTTGTTTTTGTGTGTTCGGTTTGGCGTGTGTGTGTGTTGGTGTTCATTTTTATTAGATCAAATTTAAGGGTGACATTACTTGATTATATATATTTTTTTTCTGTGCAAATATAAACTCCAACCAAGGTCAAATTTCAATATGGTTAAAACTTAATACACACGCAGATTTATTTTTGTTGGATTTCTGTTGGTTAGAAAATACTCACAACTCTGATTAAACCACCAATATCATGTAAAGTAAAAACTAAAGGCAGACAACACGCTGCTACTGCACTCTGTTTTTGTTGTGTTGATAAGTTGTAGTATGCAAATGAAGCATGATAATGGATTATAATGTCTACAGTTCTGTCAAGTCATGTTCTTCAGTAACCTCTGTCACATGGAGGGCCACAATGAGGGGAATTCATTGAGCACAGGAATGAGATTTAATAACCGTTTTCATTAAAATCACAACTGTCACCACATTACCGTCTTTCAACACACGTGTTCCTGAAATGTGCTCTCCAGGGTATAGCAACCTACATGCCATCCTGGTCACCAAATAATCTCCTGTCTTTCAGCTTCTGTCTTAGATGCCAAGAAAAGCAGTATGTCTTAAGCAGTCTGGTGGTCAGCAAACTTAACCACTACCCTATCTTTCGCCAACACAAGCTCTCCAATGTGGCCACTTACAACCTGTAGCTGCAGCCATTTATTTTTGCTGCATGGCCTTTTTCCATCATATAAAGGCTGTATACTGACCAGTAGCAGAACCTCTGGCAGGTGCATTAATTACCTCTAATTACCATCTATCGACTTCTGTTCTGCCTTTCCCCGCCCGAGTGTCATTTGTTCCTTTACGCTCCTGCCACAACCACTTTTACTAAAGCTAAGCTTTACTAAGCAGCAATACTAACCATTTCGTCAATATTTGAGTCGAGTTAATGCCATTGGAATATTGTGTCTGAGAATGACAAATATTTGCAAACGTGAAAGGAAACATTTATAGGACATTTATAACCCCTGCAGTGTTTTATGGCTTAGAAGGGATGGCACTAACCAACAGAAACGAGAGCAAGCTGGAAGTGGCAAAGATTTTGGATTTGACAAGGATGAACATGATTAGAAATGAGTTTGTTAGACAAAGGGTAGAGGTAAGACATTTTGAAGATTATCATTTTGAGTTAGGAAAGATTAAATTGGATTGTGAATGTGATTTGGGATTGATATTTGTATATAGGGATATAAAGAATGTAGCCACCAGCCAGGAGGACAGAAAGCCCAAAGAGGAGGTTTAAATGTGTAATTAAATTAATTATGCATTAGATGCATGTATCTTCATTCACTGTTAAAATACTATACAATTCCCATTTTATTACACTTTCTTACAAGTTGTGTGTGTGTGTGTGTACTTAAGCTAAAATTCTTAATAATCCTCAGTTACAACTCAGATCACACATTCACTTTGTATGTAACAACATCGTTAAATGGTGCAATTTATGAGAGCAGAGCAGTCCAAACACAGTAGTATTCAAAATAAATAAGTTTTATAGTGATCCTGCT
This sequence comes from Corydoras maculifer, assembly GCA_019802435.1. Lineage (NCBI taxonomy): Eukaryota > Metazoa > Chordata > Actinopteri > Siluriformes > Callichthyidae > Corydoras > Corydoras maculifer. The sequence continues at coordinate 436,597 of JAFMOD010001706.1, forward strand.
TTAAATTTGTTTGGCTTTGTTCAGACAATTCTATTAATTACACACAAAAAAAACACAAATATGTTTTAACTAAACTTGAACTAAACAATGTGTAATGGTCTTTTTTACCCCTTGAGTCTGAACAGTTTATATTCATTCATTCATTCATTCATTATCTTCTGCTTTATCCTCTATTAGGGTCGCGGTGGGGTTCCCCATGCCCATCCAGGGGAGAACATCTCGGGCGCTGGGCAGATAGACCCAGGACAGGGTGCCAATCCATCGCTGGGGACACACTCACACAGACACAATCTATATGGGGCAATTTTGAGAATTCAATTGACTTGATCCATGTTTTTGGACTGTGGGAGGAAACCGGAGAACCCGGAGGAAACCCACGCAGACACGGGGAGAACATGAAAACTCCACCCAGATGGGGATTCAAACCGGGAATCCCTAGCGCTGAGAGGCGAACGTGCTAACCACTAACCCACCATGCCGCCTGTTACTGAACAGTTTATATTTTCCACTGAAAACATTAGACATTAAATGTCAAGGGTTCAACTTGGTATGGTGAACTTGACATCTCTACAAAGCCTGAAACCTACATATTAACAATTTCATATATATCCAGTTGAGTAAACAGACAACAATTGGAATTTTTGAAAGAGCAGAACATATTCTTGTTCTTGGTTTTAGCAAATATAACTTTTTAATGTAAATAATTTACTTTTTATCTTATACAAAACGTTAGTTGAGAGTTAGTTTGGATCATTCCCAGACAAAATTTTTAAATTACATGACAAGAAAAACGTAACATTGCTGGTATTCTGCACATTTGAACATTTTACATAGACGTGTCTTTTGTTAATGATGCAAAATATTGTCCTCGCAGATTGTTAAAAACACCCTTAATGTAAAACGCTATTTATAGTGATTGATCCTTCATCGACAGTGTTATTCGTGTATCTATACTATAAGTTGCTTACCATTAATTTATTACATTTTGGATGTTAAAAGTGTCAGGAAAGTGGGATGCACTTCTTCACTCACCTTCCCTGCGGGGGAATAAAGCGCTTCGGATTTGCGGCTCTGCTCCACCGCCGTGTTGCGCGGCAAACTTTGAGTTCGTAGCTCGTGCAGCTCTACGCCATTACCCACTTCTCTGTTTCTTGTTTGCTACGACTTCTGATTCTGCTTCTTTGTTGAGCTGTCATGAGTCGAAAGAAGATGCTGCAAAGGCAAACACTGAACGACTGGACTGAGCTTCAGTGGCATCAGATTAAACTGGAGAAAGCAACAGCGTACAGTGACGCCCCGCAACGTCATCATCTTCCATTAAGTTCCCCAAAAAGCAAAATGCGCATGCGCGGATAAAGGGCACGGCGAGACTCTGCTCACATGAAACAGTCACCCTCACAGGTGACATCCGCTGATCACTAATAATGACTCCCATAAACTATTATCATTAAGCCCCAAACGAAATGCGAAACGAGATAATGAAAGAATGTATTCGCAGTTGTTTCAGTGTCTGTACAAGAGAACGCGTTTTCAACTTAAAATATCAGCTTCATGTAAATTTGCTCCCCCATTGCCATTCAAAACACCTTAATTTTACTTAAAGAAGATTGAAGGATTTTAATTATTTTTTTAAAGTTCTTTAAAACCATGCACATCCATGCACGTTTCGAGCACTGGGCAGATACACCCAGCACACACACCCACACATACACACTACATATGGGGCGATTTGGAGAATTCAATTCACCTTGAGCTATGTTTTTGGACTGTGGGAGGAAACCGGAGAACCTGGAGGAAACCCACATGGACACAGGGAGAACATGGAAACTCCACCCAGATTGAGATTCGAACCAGGAATCCCTAGCACTGAGAGGCGAATGTGCTAAGCACTAAGCCCCTGTGCCGCCCTTGTTCAAATATATAACAAATTAAATTATAGCCACAATCTAATGTAAGGCACAGACACAGACACTTAGTGGTTAGCACGTTCGCCTCTCAGCGCTAGGGATTCCTGGTTCGAATCCCCATCTGGGTGGAGTTTCCATGTTCTCCCCGTGTCTGCGTGGGTTTCCTCCGGGTTCTCCAGTTTCCTCCCACAGTCAAAAAACATGGATCAAGTTAATTGAAATCTCAAAATTGCCCCATATAGAGTGTGTCTGTGTGAGTGAGTGTGTGCCCAGCGATGGATTGGCGCCCTGTCCTGGGTCTATCTGCCCAGCGCCCGGGACGTTCTCCCCTGGATGGGCATGGGGAACCCCACAGCGACCCTGATAGAGGATAAGCGGGAGATAATGAATGAATGAATCTACTGTAATAGTTTGCGGCATATAAACTGCTTTAATGAATACAGCCTGCTTTAATGAATTGTTTTGAATATTTTCGATGTCAATTTAATATTTTTCACTATTAAAATATATATAAATATATTCCTGCAAATTCCAAATTAATATATCTTAGATATTAGAAAATTGCAGGATGACACAGTGCTGTAGTGGTTGGCACGTCTACCTCGCAGTGCTGGGGCTCTAGGTTTCAATTTGGTTGGAGTCTCCATGTTCTTCCCGTGTACATATGGGTTTTTTTCTGTGATCTCAGGTTTTCTTCCACAGACTACAAAAATGATTGCCCATATATAGCGTGTGTGTCTGTGTGAGTGAGTGTGCACAGCAATGAACTGGTGCCCTGTCCTGGGAGTATCTGCCAAGTGCATTCAAGACGTTCCACCCAGCCCTTAGTTCCTAGTATAGGATTATGCAGATGATAATGAGATGAGATGTTAAATCTAGTAAATAAGATAAGCCTTTATTGGTCAGACAATAGGAAAATGTGCTAAATAATTTCAAAGCTTTTTCACAACTATGAATTACTTATTTTTAATTACAACATTTACATAATGTGGAAATATCTTGGGATGCCCAATTTTTCTCTAAGAGTAATAATGGTGACATGATAGTTTAGTTATTACCACCACTGGCTTACAGAAAGAAGGCTCTATGTTTGATATCCATTAAGGTTGGTGTGGGCCTCCATGTGTCTGTGTAGGTTCAGTGCAAAGACATGAACACAGAAGAAACGGTTTTGCTGAAATTACCAATAGGTGGGAATGTATTCATTTGTTGTCTTCTGCTTAACTAAAGTAATAAAGTGATTTATTTTGCCTATTGTGCGTACACACAGAGGAATTTGTCCTCTACATTTAACCCATCCGTGCAATGAAACACACACATATACACACACCGGTGAAGTAAGCACACGTGCCCGGAGTGATGAGCAGCCTTAAATACGGCGCCTGGGGAGCAATTGGGGTCAGGTGCCTTTCCCAAGGGCACTTCAACCATAGTGCTTGGTGGGACCGGGAATCGAACCGGGGACCTTCAGGTAACAAGGCTAGTTCCTTAACCATAAGCCCATGTCTGCAATAAGCGTTATTATCCCCTTGAACCTGATAATAAAACTGTTTTGAAGAACAAAGGATAAACCACATAAAAAATGTAGTGCCAATGTAGGGACTCCTAAGTCTATTGGACGTAACTATTGAAGAACAGCATAGGATTCCCTAAGTTAAGCTTGCATGTATAATGATGCCAATTATGAAAATCTGGAAAACAGAATTGAAAGCTGAATTCAAAACTCAAATTGTCCAGGTTAAATATCTCAAAAACAAATGCAAGCAAAGAAGGAGTGAAATGATTTAGAATAAAGTTTAAACTGAAATCAAGATAGCAAGATGAACTGAGCATGAAACTGAAGACTAGTACTAAGGACCATCTGTAGAAATGTTGGAGAAAGTTGTTCAGAACAAACGTTGGTTAAAAGATTGTTTCTCAGACGATTTATTAGTTCAAAGAAAAAATGCAACTTAATGTGGTACACTACAAGATGGCATGGATAGGGCATAACTGACCAAATAAAGACTGAATTAAGATGTAATGAACATAAGAAAATCTTTACAAAAGAGATATTACTCATCAAGAAGAACCAGTTTAGGAAGATTTCAGGCTCAGAGTTCAGATTTCATTGACAAAAAAGCACAGATATTAATAACAAAGAAACAGAAATATTCTGAAGAAGATACAGTCTGGAAAACCTCTCAGTTGCCATGGATTGGAAGTACACTAAAAATGTGTTTAAAACAAATTTAGCATATTAACAGAAAAAAGAAATGTGCTACCTAATCATGAAAAAATGAAACAAGATTGTCAAGGTGAAATCAGCCCACATGCTTTTAGAAAATATGCCAGTTAAAATTGCACCAGATTCCATTCTATTTCATTTAATACAATAGGACGAAAAAGTGAAGAGCAAGTCTGTTGAGTAAAATAATTATTTAGATTTAATGATAAACTTAATAATAAGCATTTTTCACTACGGTCAAACCTCAGCAAACAAACTGTAACAACCAGCATCTTTAATTCCCAAATAATTATAATGAAAGTAGAGGTGATTCTACCCAGTGGTAAAGATGCCTGTTTTACATGTGTTCATTCAAAATTACTAAATTTGTTTCAATTTTTTTTTTAACAAATAAAATGAAGTTCCTATTTGAAAAGAATGTTAAATAATACAAATAAAATTGAATTCAGTGTTCTAAAAAAGGAATTTATCTTTGTTGAAAATATATGTAAAAGCAATTTTGGTTAGGTTTCTTGACTAGGCTGGTCCACCATGGAACATTACTTACTTGGCCACTTCTTTTAATTTAAAATATTTACCCACTTACGAGGTACTTTTTACACTAAAACTGGTGATAAGCAGAGAGATGTAAATGACATTCATTGCAGATCCTAGTATTTATACTGTACAGCCTGGCAGTAGTAAAATGAACAGTGTGGGCTGGTCTTCTTGGTTGATATTATTGTTGCACTTATTATATTTCAACCACTAATAATACTTTATGCCTAGTTTAACTTGGCAAAGTTATACTAAATGTAATATGTCATCTATGCCATCTGCTGGCTTTAGATTAATAACTGACTAGACATAAAGTGATATAAAGCATTTGGCATTTGTGTCATTGGAAATAGCTCCAAAGCTGGATGCCCCCCTCATGGTCCGCAATATGATAGTAGCTATTTTAAATGCAAACTTAGAAAATATCTGTGACTCATCAGGGCAAGGATTAAAAGAGACTGAGAGTAAATGAATGAACACATTAAACCCTATGTACAACTCATTGTGCATGTGCTATGTTATATGCTTATTGCAGTTAAGTATTTGCAATGTTGGGGATTCCACACTCTGTTTGTGTCTGATTACTTGATATGTGTTATTTTTAAATGGTAACATGTGATAGGCAAAGTGCCACAGTGGGTAGCATTGTTGTCCAAGGTTCTGTTTCCAGGTAGACTGGCTCAGGTTTATGGAGTTTGCATGTTTTGCCCATATCTAGGGGCACTTCCAATTCCTCCCATGGTCCAAAACAGGTAAGTTGGAGTTAATTAAATTGAAACTTGTGTGTGTGAATGATTTTTTTTTAACTACCCTTGAAACCAGCACCCCCAATTTGGATAATCAGCTTCAAATAAAGATATGTATATATTAACTATTAAAATAATCATATAATTAAAATATAAAACAGAAGTCAATTGTTGTACTGTAGTGTGATTATGCTGATGTTAATTTATTCATTCATTATCCTCCAATTAATCCATCACTTGGGTCAGGGGGGGGGGGTCCCTATGCCCATGCAGGGGATAACAATTTGTGTACCGGATACTCCCTGTCACTGGGTGCACTCACTCACACATACAGACAAACACACAGTATATGGGGCACTTTAGAGTGAATTAATGATTTTGGACTGTGGGAGTAAACTAGAGAACCCAAAGTAAGCCCACCCCGACACAGGAAGAACACGAAAACTCCACCCAGATTGGGATTCTAATCTGGATCCCAGTGCTGAGAGATAAACGTACTAACCGTACGTGCTAAGAGACAGTGCCGCCCATTATATATACAGTGAAGAGTGAAGCTAAACAAGTAATTGACATTGTGTTATTGTTGGCATAGTAGCTCAGTGAGTAGGCTGTTGGGCTATCAATCTGAGGGTTTTAGGTTCAAATCCCAGATCCACTGAAGTAACCATTGTGGGTCCTTGAGCAAGGCCATTAACCCTCATTGCTCCAGGGCTGCTGTACCTACACTGTGCTCTGGGATATTTGTAAGTCGCTTTGGATAAAAGCGTGTACTAAATGACCGGATGCAATGTCATTAAACCATTTGGTAAGATCTTTTTATATATTTAGTTATTATATTACACTTTTACACAGTACTGCTTGAAAGTTTGCCCACCCTTCAGAATATATATATATATATATATATATATATATATATATATATATATATATATATATATATATATATATATATATATATATATATATATATATATATATATTTTTTTTTTTTTTTTTTTGTATGTGTGCCACTGTGCTGGAAAGCAATTGGATTATGCTAGTCAATACTAATGCTGTCACATTAGTGTGGTGTAAACATATATGTTTTTAGGAAATAAAGCATGCATAACAATACTTATTAAATTTTTTACCAGTACGATAAAATTGATCAGCAGGCTTATTTACAACATGTGGCCATGACAGCTGTTCATAGGCGTTAATAATTTAACACAGACTGTGAAACTTTTATGCTCGGAGTGTAGCTGTTTGAAAACAAGAAAGTGCATGAATTATGATCATTACATTTTATTTGAGATGCAGTGAGGGTTTTGTTCTGTTACTGTATTTGTGTTCGTAATTCATGAATGTCATCTGTGTAAAGCAACCCATAAACTCATTTGCAGGCAAATGAAGCTAATTGTGGACACATTCACTGACAATGGTATAAAGTGGATATACCCAAATCATGTACAAAATTTACTTTTAGGCATGCGTTCTTAACTTTCTTAACAGCTCTTGCGATCTTGCGTTCTTAACAGTATTTTTATTGTATGCTACCTTTTAGTTGTAATCCACTAAAAAAAGTACTTCATACACGACAACATGTACTTGACATATCTAGTTATTAGATAATTCATTGTTAGGATTTTTCATTTGGAATAATATTACAAACTTAAAAATAAACCCATTGTTAAAGACTCAAATTGGCCAATATAATTTAAGAGTTATAATAATAAATTCAAAAACAGAATCGACTCGGACTAAACATTTACCTGTTTTTTGAGTCATTCTTTGCCGCCATCCAGTGGAAAAGCATCGCAGTAGAAAGCATTAAATTCGCACACGTTATGTAGTAATGGAAATATCAAGTCGCATTCCACGTTAAAAAAACAGTCAACATAATATAACCTAAAAATGTAACATTCTACATTTATAAACGTAATTGCTTTTGTTTATTTGTTAGTAATCCAGACAATTAGTTATTAAAATATGTATTTACTAATCCGTTTTATCTCGAATTTTGACATGTAATGGTGTACTTAAATTAAAAATAGGTATATTATTATAAATTATATATATAAATTATAAATTATTATAATTATAGGTAATTATTATTATTTTTTTAATTCCATTTCCTAATTTAACTTTTCCCACCATCGTATACAAGTCTAGATTTTGACATAGAATTTAAAATAGGTTGATGACACTTGAGGAAATGTAGCATTAATTAGACTTCATTAATTAGAATATGGCGGCACGGTGGCTTAGTGGTTAGCACGTTCGCCTCTCAGCGCTGGGGATTCCCGGTTCGAATCCCAATCTGTTTCCATGTTCTCCCCGTGTCTGCGTGGGTTTCCTCCGGGTTCTCCGGTTTCCTCCCACTGTCCAAAAACATGGATCAAGTTAATTGAATTCTCAAAAATTGCCCCATTTAGAGTGTGTCTGTGTGAGTGAGTGTGTGCCCAGCGATGGATTGGCGCCCTGTCCTGGGTCTATCTGCCCAGCGCCCGAGACGCTCTCCCCTGGATGGGCATGGGGAACCCCACCGCGACCCTAATAGAGGATAAGCGGGAGATAATGAATGAATGAATAATTAGAATATTAAAAAAAAACAGTTACAGCAAAATCTTTAGACCATGCTGTTTAAACGTTATTCATGTAGTCCTAAGACAAAAACAAATTTGTTTCCAAATTATGTGCAAAAACTTGATGAGTCCAAAAGTCATCCGATGGATTAAAAGTGTTCTTTTTAATGGAAACTAAAAAAGCCAGTATATATGATGGGTGTGTCACTGCTTGCAGCATGAGTGATCTCAATGTAAAAATAGTTCTAGGGATGTGGAGGATTTTATTGATTATTTGAAAAGACACATGCACTGAGTAGTAAAGAGAAAGAGGGTGCGCTTAATTTTTTTTCTAGGGTTTTGCTGACACCAAGCGGACAAAACCTGGATCTTTTAAAACCTTTTTTACAGGCTTTGAACGCACGGTAGATCTGCTTTGAGACAATGCATTATTGTATTCATTCATTCATTCATTCATTCATTCATTACCTTCCGCTTTATCCTATATTAGGGTCGTGGTGGGGTTCCCCATGCCCATCCAGGGAAGAACGTTTCGGGCTCTGGGCAGATACACCCAGGACAATCTATCGCTGGGCACACACTCACTCACACAGACACACTCTATATGGGGCAATTTGGAGAATTCAGTTGACTTGATCCATGTTTTTGGACTGTGGGAGGAAACCTGAGAACCCGGAGGAAACCCACGCAGACACGGGGAGAACCTGTAAACTCCACCCAGATTGGGATTCGAACCGGGAATCCCTAGCACTGAGAGCACGTGCTAACCACTAAGCCACCGTGCTTACAGGAGTGATGCAAGACAGGTATCTGATAAAGTGAAAGGCGTGTTTACAGAACAGTAGTGAGGCCTGCAGTGTTGTAAGACCAAAAGACAGGAGAGGCAACTGGAAGTGGCAGATATGAAAATGCTGTGATTCTCATGGCAGTGAGGAGGATGGACAAGATTAGGAATGTGTTTATTAGAGGGATGACATGGGTAGGACATTTTGAAGTCAAAGTTACGGAAAGCAAAATTGAGGTTTTAAGAATTATTGTAGTCAAATTTTAGTTGGGATCAGCTGCAGGCACCCAGAATACACCCACAAGATTCAGGTTTTGCGAGTGTTCATTGCCCATCTTTTTTTTTTCTTCATTATTAGGGTGAACTTTGTTGTCAACTAAACAAACTTCAGTTAATTTTTTTTTCTGTTAGAGGAACATTAAACTTATTCAATTAAAAAGGTCAGTACAACCAGTATGTCTAATTCATCTTCTCACATTTACGGTTATGATTACTATCCATACCGGGGCTATGATTACTATCCATACCATTCACTGCATGAATAAAACCATTCCTATGTCAGTCCCCAGTGCTTGTAGTTTTCCATTGGACCTGTAGCATATTAGTGAAGCCTCTGCCAACATACAACATAGTTTTAAAAACATTACTTATGTACTAAATTATTATTTATACAAAAAAAAATATTATCATTAACAACAACAACAACAACAACAACAATAATAATAATAATAATAATAATAATAATAATAATAATAATAATAATAATAATGAATACAAATTAATTACCAATTTGTCCAAATAATTAATAATAATAATAATAATAATAAATCAATAATTAATCATTTACATAAATGTTGTGATTTTAAATCAGTATATGCTTATGGTAATACACAATAACCCAATGAATTGACCGCAAATTGAATACATTTTTATAATCTTTTGTCTGCTGTTTAGGTTTGTGTGTATGCATGCCTCTGTATGTAAGAATCACACAGGCTTGAAAGAGATAGTTCTTAATGCCTCTACATTCCAGACACAAAAAACCGCTAATAAAACATCTAACCAGTTTTACTAATCCCCCTACTGCAGGTAAGCTGTAAAGCACCATAATTTGACATTACTGTTAAATGGGACTGTACTACTTATGTGTCAGCTAAATGACTAAATGCATTTGCTAAATGGTTAAATGATATGTAAATAATGTGTATTTGCTGTTGTTTCTGTCAGCATACAATTGCTTACTTTCTGCTTATTTTACTTGTTCAATTAAGCACTATCAGTCAACAACAGCACATACAAATACAAGCTGGATTTGGGATCTGTCCAAAGTGACTAATCCTTTGCTCATAGGTGCTCAAAGGAGTCATAATTGACCTTAGTTTTTTGTGACATCTGCATGCTGACAGAAGCCTTGGTGGGATAGTGACAGCACTTTGAAAAGTTATATTTTGAAGTGGTGAGTGACTGAGTGCACAGCCAGGAGGTGAAGATCCATTGCACAGACCTTGCATTATTTCTGGATCATTAATGCATTGTCATTATCTAAACACTTTAATCCAGGTTGTGTCTGTTCTGTAATGAGTTCATTAGACTGTAAAAACATAATTATTAACCTTAAAAATATGCGTAATTGCCATAAGTTTGTTTTTTAAATTGGCGTCATTTGATCTTTGATTTATTTATTCTTACTTCATTTCATTAACTACCAGTATTTTATTCGAAAATTATTTTAGGCAATGCCAACTTAATCTTTCACTTTATCTAACAAACATTCCCGCAATTAATTTTAGGTGAAGATCATGTTGTATTGCATTTGCTCTTAAAGTTGAATTTTTGTATCTGAGCATGTTTATAATTGTAAATTTAGACGATTTACTTCACTAAAAAACTATACAAAAAAATTGCATGTTGTTAGTATTTCACAGGATAAACTGTAATGCAAAACTGATGACTTTTCCACAATTTTCTGTTATGTTTTCAGTAAAATCTGCAGTAAAACCATGCCACTAATCATTATGGTGGTGGACACTTCACTAAAATAGTTAGTTTAAATGGTCTAAGCTAAATTAAAAAAAAGATTTTTTTAGGTAAGAGTGAGTGGCTAGGGCAGCCGGGGATAAGAAGTGAAAAAGGGTGGCACAACCCTAATGACCCCAATTCTTCAGCTTTTATAAAAAGCTGTATTTTGTCCTTCCATGAGTCATTGTGTTCACCCCTTTCCCACACTGGAACTGTTTTAGACTGTGGAAGGGGGGGTGCCAGTGTAAAGTTGCTGGAGTAGCTATGGAAGTCTGCCTTTTTCAATGAACAATGACACAAAATAGCTTTATTTGTCAAGACCTCCTCAGGCACAATGTTGAGATGCTTTGGAAATGCTAAATGGGCTAAGTAAAACTTTTGGTCTACTTTACCACCCCCAACTTCTCCTTAGTTCTGTATCTGAAAAGATTCTAAGAAGTTGCTTCTTTAAATTGACAATTAGTAGTCACAGATTTGTTAGGCAGCTGCAAAATGTATGTTCACTCTTCATTGTCTTTTATTCCCAGGCCAAGATTTAAATCTGGATGGCATTTTTTAATGTAAAATATACACAGGACCCTATGTAGGTAGGGCAAAATCAATAGAAGCGTTTGATATATTTACTAAATCTAATAGTAATAATTATCTAAAAAATTTAACACTGTTATATAAATATTGTAGTGGAAATCAATGTATTAAACATGCTTTAAGAGGGCCAAGATGATCTAGCAGAATTTTCTTTTGAATACATATATAGTTATTTTAATTGAATCAATTATTTCTCTTTGGATATTTCCTATTGGTAATAAACATAACATTAGCAATAAACATATTTTTTATCCTCATTTATTATAAACCTGAGCATTAGCAACACTCTCAATTATAAGCTAACATTTTAGTTTCATATTTACCTGAATTTGCCTACATTTTAGATTTTACACAAGGCACGTAAATCAGGACAGCACTTCTTGTTGTAGATTGTACAGAATCCAAGTCCCTGACAACAGCACGGTGTAATTTTCTGTCTCAAGTCTCAGTGTTCACATATGTGAACTAATATGACATATATGGATGGTAAAATAATGACAGAAGACATTAATATGAAGTTCTTTTTTAAAATATTACTTTTATGAATGCATATTAAACATATCATGGAATTAAAATGCCCCATGGAACTTTAAAAGCTTGTTTATAGTATTTGGACCAAGAACAAATTGACATCTGTTCATATTTTTGCCTGTGTCACCTTATTTTATGGTTTCACTGGGTTTTAATATGTTAAAAGTAGACTTATAATCACTATTAACTTTATGAATTAGTTCTGCAACTAGCCATGGCAAAACTGTGCTAATCATCCACAGCTTGCATCTGGACTGACAAGAAAACAGTGAAAGGATTTTACTACTTAAAATTAATTTAAGCAATTAAGAAAGTTTTGTATATTTTATTTAAATCAATGTTACATTTTTAGAATATTTTACTCAAATTTTTGCTTTTGCTACTGTAGCATTTTATGAAATGTAATAATTTGCCAATTAGTTTATTGATTAAATTCCCAACAGTGCCACTGTTGATAAATGAGGAATTAGGTTAAGCAGGGAAAAATGTTTATTTAAACATCTTTTATTTTAATCTGGACTTTCATCCATCCATTATTTTCCGCTTTATCCTATCTTAGGTTCTTAGGTTCCTCATGCCCATCCAGGGGAGAACGTTTCGGGCGCTGGGCAGATACACCCAGGACAGGGCGCCAATCTATCGCTGGGCACACACACACTCACACAGACACACATACAAACACACTCTATATGGGGCAATTTGGAGAATTCAATTGACTTGATACATGTTTTTGGATTGTGGGAGTAAACCGGAGAACCTGGAGGAAACCCACGCAGACACAGGGAGTTATATTGAAATAAAGAATTGGTTAAACACTTAAAAATTAATACACTCACTTTACAAACATGCTATCTGCCTGTAATGACTGACACCTTAGATCCTCGTTGTTGTTTTTCTTCCTAAATTATGTATTTTTCTTTGAATTGTTGTTTTTTTTTCCAAAATGATGACATTTTAAAAACATCTTTGTCTGGCAAATATGGGTTAAACAATTAATGTACCTGTGAAGAGGTGTGTCTATAATTCCATCAGCAATACAAGAATACAATGGGCCCATTTAATCTAGTGACCAATGAACCAAAGTGAATGCAAAGAGGAAGAAAATAAAGGGCAAGAACACTTGGCAGCTTACTGCATTCCCTGTGATATTAACCTTCCAGCGAAGTAAGTCTGACACAGAAGCTGACAGAGGATCTAAATCACCTTTTGATTGTAAGTGAGGTGGCCTGTTAATATAACATGATATGATACAATGCAAACCCCTATTTGTGCCTCTTTGCACTCATCAGCCCCTTATTAATTATGATAACTGACCTTTGAGCAGGTGCTGACAGCAGTATCATAACAGTATCATAACACAGTCTGTCTAATGTTCGTCCATGACTAGCTTCTATTTTGTCTACACACTTTATAGCTTCCCTTTGCTCTTCTCTCCTCCTACCATATTCTAGGGTCAGTTCTGACCATCTGACTCTCTATTATGTCTAGTATTTTACTGTGGTTTTCCATTTTGAAATGTATGTATGTTTTTTCTTATGATTTTTATTTATATTTGTACTGTATATGTTCAAGCAAATTCATAGCTCCAAAAAGTTACATACTTACAAAACTACATCCACAGGTGTCCACAATCCAGGTCAGCAACCACTTCTAAAACTTTTTCTAACGTCTTCTATACTTCTGAAGCATATATAATTTAAAAACAATCAAAAAAACAAACATAATCAAAAAAGCAAATTCATTTAAAATGAATTACAAAAAAATGAAACCTAAATGTGTATATGAATTGTAGTATTAATTTCAAATATTCTGTACATATGTGACTTTTGGCAAAAATAATCCCATGAAAGCCCTGCACCATTTCAATGCTCTGTGTTGATGTTTAATTGTACAAGTTCAGGTTTCTATAGTTGTATAAAGCTGTTAACAATTGCGCATTGTCTCGAAAGCAAGTCAAAATGAAAGCTTAAACTTCCTGGCAATTGTTTAGCTTTAAAAAAAGTATGAAACTTTGCGATGATCAAGACTTAGTTATTATTGTTCACCTGATGGGATTTGCACATACAACATCACACAGAAAGTCTGCTGAAAAAAAGTTTATCTCAGAAAGTGGGAGGAATGAATAGATGACTCATTTTATTACAGGGCTAAAAAGCAGGGAATTGTTTGCTAATGCCCTTAGTCTTCTCAGTAAAGGAAGCTAAAAGTAATTTCCTGTCATTTTCTGAGTGAAGGTGGACAGAGTAAGGTGTTTAATGTGCTGGATAATGTGTGTGCAATTTAGATCCATCACACCTTATCCTGGAAAGATTATATTTTGGTAGTGGAGTATCTAAAAGAAATCAGAAAATAGTTTTCCAGATCTGAGGACAGCCAACACAAACTATTTTCTTTAATAAAATAGATGACTTATTTACTGTACTTAAGGAACATCCATCCGCCAGAGACTGGAGATAAAGGTGAAATCTATGCCCTTTAAAAATAGTCAGACAGATAATAAACTCGTGTTACACTATATTTATTTTGATCACATTTTATCATACACAATCATGTTGGCACTGTAGTTACTTACTTGCAGATATGCAAATAGAATTTTACCCATTCTTACTTTATCAAAGAAAACAGATTATCATAATTTGATCTTCCGTCATTTAAGATGAAATGGGTGGATGCCCCACTCCACTCAGCATCCTGGCATGCGCAGTAGCCAGAGTATGTGCCAACAGATGTATGCTTGTTGGGGTCATGTCACCTAAGGTATTGTAACACTTTATGCAAAGTATGCAGAATGTGGATGTGCCCTAATACATTTTATATATATTTTATATTTATATTGCTTTTATTATGTTTATTTAAATAAACATATTAGCATGCCATGCCCTGTAACTCAAATTTCTTCCCCAGTCCCAGTTCTGATGGTTAAAACCATTTTTGTAGATTTAAAAAAAAAGAAATCTTACATTCTCAATATTGCCACATCCTTGCTTTAAACCAATAAATTATAACTTACAACTTTTCTGTCTATAATGCAATATGGGTCCAAAGTGTTTTTACTTAAACTTCACCAGAAAACAACTGTGAGGAATATCTGGACCATGTTTGTTGAGTGAACCAGCATTTTCCAGTGATAAAGGTTTCTGTGGCATGAGCATAGTGACACTGGGGAGGAAATGCATTTTAATAATTTCATCAGTTAATAGCCTTTCAAGATGATCAACAATCATCAAAATTTAACATGTTAAATAACTTCCTATCACAAAGTGGGTCACAAAAATATATTTGCATTATAAATGTCTAAGTTTATAAAAGAAATAACAAAATAAGGTTGCTTATGAAGGTTGCTCCAAAGGGTTTATAAGGCGAGTGCTGCATCATGAATCAGCAGCATTCATCATGAACCATGATTTAAAAATTATTATAATAATAATGCTTCATTTTAAAGGCTTAATTTAACAGCCTTTTAGGAGAATATGAAAAACATCACAAATATGTTTTGTTTGCTAAACTATGACCATTGCTTTCATCATGTTGTTGCTATTTTAATGAACATTATCATTTTTTATTATTTGAGTTTTGAAAATGCTCTGTTTTGGAAAATGTGAATCATAATCACGTTTTAGTGAATGCTTAAAGCTTAAAATACTATTCAAAAACTTCCTTTGAAATGGCACAAATCCTTTTTAATGTTACATTTTTTATGTCTATATTTATTTGAGACTGTAGCCTTCAACATTAATGAGATATTATAATGAGATATTATAATTATACAACATTATAATGAGATATCGGTATTACATAATTTATTTAGACACATCTTCACATTTACTTAGGAGAATAGCACATGCTGTCATTTAAAAACACAGGGCTGCTTTTTAAGTGAAATAAAATATTAGTGGATCTTCCCAAGTAAAACTATGGCTCAGTGCTAGCTTTTGAAGTACAATAGAAAATAAGTAGAATAGATCTATATAAATGAATTAATTTAAGTTCAAAGTTTTGTTTGTACAACTTAAAAAAGGTTAGATGCAAATACAATAAGCGACAGAAGATGTGGGTCGATTACACTTATATGTACACCCCCAAAGTCTGGGAGTCTTATTTTATAGATGTAACTATTATAATTCATAGCTATGAAAATAAGAATATTTGCAATAATAACAACATTGTAGGCATATTGGCAAATATATAGCAGTGTAGTTAAGTAATAATTACAAAAAAAATCAAAAAGCACATTCTGAATCTGAGTGTAATGAAGATATATTCTCACAAAATGTGGATTTTCTTATTTTATTTTAATAGTAAATTAAAAATCAAAAACTGTAGGCCTGACAGATTTTGTTTTATACAATGAAAAAATATTCGAAGCCAATGAAACTAGTGTTTTCCATAAAATGACTATCTAAGTGAAAGTGATAAGCATTACACACTGCCATCAAACACACTAACCAAAAAGCAAGGCATAGTCCAGAGTCAGCCATCAATCTGGCTTATCCTTTCTTTGGAACAGGTAAATGATGCAGCTGCTGTTTGTAGTCCCACTGACAATCATCAATCACTGCAATCAGGTCCTTCCGGAAAATAGTCCACATCTCATGTGGTCGTTTATTAATTCTTTTTTTTTTTAATGAATCCTAATATTATTTATAAAGCAAATGTAGTTACATTTTTATATCTAAAAAATGCATGGAAATTTCATGTATATTTTCAAAGTGGATGATTAATTAAATATGTGCTGGTTGCTTTTCTTACTCTGACCAAGCATCATGGACTTAATCTACCATATTATGCCTCCTGATTATGTGAGATTAGTTATTGTCACAGCTAGGTCTTTGTCCAGTAATAGTAACTTGTGCTCAGCTGTGAAAAAAATGCTAAATATAGAATATAGAAATATAGAAAATATATTGATTTAAAATTAGATTGCTAAAGTAATGAACCATTAGCAAGTAAATAATTCCGAAAGGCAACTGCTGAATAATAATAGATGTGTACTAAATGTTGAGAGAGACTGAGAGGATTCGAGGATCAGAATTCATCTTTGTGAAAGTCACTGGAAGACAGTATGGTATGTTGGGCACTGATGTGACTTCATGTATTTAAGTGCAAACTTGAGTTCTCTGCTTTTCTTCTCCCACTTATGGATCGACATGAGCAATAGCTGCTGATCAACCTTTCTGCCCATGATGAGGAAGCTAATTCCAAGGTTATCAAGCTGGGAACAAGGGCAGTTGGCACCATTTTTAATGTACAGTGTGAGCTTCTTTAGATCTTTTTTACGAAGGATGCCCATCTTAAGGACCTTCTTCTTTTTCTGTGCTGCAATAAGCTTACGGTCACCTCTCTCCTTCTTCACCTCTTTGATCTTCATTTTAAGAGCTGCAAAAAGATCACAAGGCCACATCAATTAAGAGAAAACTTTTCTAGCTTATATAATAAAACCTCTTATTATTATGTGCTAGCTGTCTATGATATTTCTACTTTGGAAATACTTATAAATCCCAATTTACCACCTAGGCATAAAACTGAAATGTAGTTGAAGAGGGTATGAGAAACTTAATCAAGCAGTAGCAAAGGCTATTATAGTATGTATATAGACACAAGGCAAACAAGCAATTAATATTCAGGGTGGTAAAGAAAGAAAAAACACTGAAGTCACATGAGTAGTGAAAATGCATGGACTTTCTTAGGTTGGTTGGACAAAAGGGAAGCTACAGAGCTCACTAGAAAACTTAACGCACTTCTAATTTTATGTCACAAACACTTCTTCAGTAACTACACCTACTCTTCTCAGTCAGCAACCCTTCTCAGTCAGTATGACAGCCCCATTGTCAACGTTTCAGCTTTGATTTCGAATCCAGCTTTGATTTCAAATGAGCATATTCTGTATTTTTTATTACTGCACATCACAATTAGTTCTTATCGAGAATTTGAGTTTTTGGTTCCAGCTTATTATTTTATAGCTAGTATATTTGGTTTTACATCATTTCATAATCCAGCTTTGCATTTGTGTTAAGTTAACCCACACTCACCTCCTCATTGTCAGTAATTCCTGACAGAATTCTCTGTCAAAATAAAAACAGTATGTTCTCAACCCCCTGACCTTGACTGCTCTCTCCAGGACAAGGTCAGATTTCTGTCACCCATCCACCAAAAGTAACAGACCACCCTGGAGCAGATTGAGGAGACACAGGCTGCATTTTCTACTGTTGTGGTTCCCACTCCTAAAGTCACATGCTCCCTAATCACCCTTCTCTCCCTGAATGTTTTTAAATCAATCTGAGTGTAATAGATGTGAGTCATTTTTCCTTCAATGCTCTCTACCCCACTAACTAAACTCCTGCTTCTGATCACTTGCAAACCTGCCACAGATCTATGCCTCTATTATGCTGGGAGTTTTTTTTCCGCCAGTTCTGTTAGCATTTCTTGTTAAGGTGACCATAATGCATTGTTACCTTGGGTGGTCTAAATATTTCTTTTGGCCTAATACCATGGTCTGTTTTTGGTCAATTCTTTTAAACATATATGCATACTTCAACCTAATATTTCTGTCAATCACCATTGTTTTCATTTTCTCAATGCCTTTCAACTCAGGTACATACTTTATGGTTCTGTAGACAATGCAGCACTTGAAGGACCCCATTGTTAATCTTCATTGTTAACTTTAAGTTGTATCATCCACTTAGAGCTGCTCATTAGCTGCACGTCTGATTACTTGTCAAATTGGTTTGACAAAGTTTACTTTTAATTTGCTTACTTTTGCTTTCTAAATTCTGACAGATGAGGTATGTAAGGGTGCAGGGCTGCAAAGGCTTCACTTCAATTAGGGATTTATTAAAATACCATGCTGCTTTAATCACAGACTTATAACACTTGTAATAAAGGCCTAGCTATATCAAGCCTTATTATACACAATTCAGTTGTTAAGCTTATAATATAGACTGCACAGTACACAAAGATTTGAATCATTATTTTTATCACTAAACTTAGTCTGTTCCCAGACATATCAAACTTCTAACAACAAAGGCTGCAAATTAAAAAGAAAAAAAAAACTGACTGCACTTTGATATTTATTATTTATTCAATCATAACAGCTATATAGTTATATTATAATATATAATAACTTCATTTATGAAATGATTATGTGATTATGAATTTTATTTGTAAACTAATTAAGCAAACCTATTAAACACATTATATAATTGTATAGGTCTGTACAGGTACCATTGAGTTATTTGGCAACTTTTTTGACAAGATTTTGTTCTCTTTAAATAAAAACAGCATCAGTGTATATTTGCATATTAAGTATGAAAGTGAAACGTGAACACACAAGGTCACTCAAGGCACACTTTTAATGTGTGGTGCGAACCCATGTTTTTTTAATTGCTGTTAAATTGTGAACTGTCACTTGTCACATAAACTGTCACTTATTTGGCACATAAAATAAATGCTCCAAAGAAGCCCAAAAACGTATAGCACTCAAAAAAAAATTTAGTAAAAAAAATATCTTTCGAAAGCCAGGCTCGCCTCTCAGCGCTAGGGATTCCCAGTTCGAATCCCAATTTGGGTGAAGTTTCCATGTTCTCCCTGTTTCCGCGTGGGTTTCCTCCGGGTTCACCGGTTTCCTCCCACAGTCCAAAAACATTGATTCAAGGTAAATTGAATTCTCCAAATTGTCTCATATAAAGTGTGTCTGTGTGAGTAAGTGTGTGCCCAGCAAAAGATTGGCGCCCTGTCCTGGGTGTATCTGCGCAGCACCCGAAACGTTCTCCCCTGGATAGTTATAGGAAACCCCCCCCGCGACCCTAGTAGAGGATAAAACGAAACATAATGAATGGATGGATGGATGAAAGCCAAGTTTTTTTTTCAACATCAATGTTTCTACAAACTCCAAAATCTTGCTTTTAAAGACAAAATAAAGAGTATTTAAACTCTTTTTTAAAAAGTGTGAATATCACACAGTTTTGGATGAAGAATTTTCAGTTCATATAATTTTAATTAATTTTTTAAAAATAGATATCAATTTAGATAAGACAATGTATGTCATTATGACCCAATAAAGCATTTAGGACTAATAAATTTTCTTTTTTTAGCGGTGATTTAGCAGTGTGCACTATTTTTTGTACATAATTTTGGAAGGTAGTTGGTTCATGTTTTTTTAATCTGAAGAATTTGTTGTTTTGTTATATAATGAACTGTTTGACATCTGTGAGTTCTGAATGGTCTTCCCCTGTGAGACATTTCCTCAAAGAGCACATCATAGTCTAATTGATTTAAGCTCAAATGACAATGCTGATTGAATTATGTGTATATTTAATGATGAGGAAAATGGACAACAAAATAAAGCTTCATAAAAGAATTTTACCAAGTAGCCAAGTGCAAACACTTCAACAAGAACTTTTATATCCATTGTACTAAACATTATACAAATCATTCAAACTCACCAGGTGTCAATCATACATTCACTGACCACTTTATAAGTTTTTGTTTTTACACTCATTATTCATTTATTTAGCTTTGTTTACAATGTAAATTGTTATTGTAGTGCTTTAATTATAAAACTTTAGCAGTACTGTTGTATCTGACACTCATATAAGTACAACACACTATACACCATACCACCACTAGGCTACGGTTACTTATCTTTATGATAACCAAAGCTGATATAACAATGTGTGTAGCAACAAGAGTATACACCAAATCAGTGATTGTGTGAGTTTAACATTACTAAAATTACATTTTTGGTGTATTAGATTCACCCATCAGACCATATTTAACTTACTTTGCAATGTGCAATAATTCATTACTGAATTACTGGTATATGTTTTGGGTGTATAAAAAACAGAACATTATGATCTTGGTGTACAGATGTGAACAGCAGTGTAAAAAAATAAAACATGACTTATTTCTTTAATTTAAATCTAGAAACCGTCAATACATTTACTTGTACTGTAAGCAGGCAAGAAATTCATTAATTGTGACTGCTGTCTCTCCAAATTTTTGCAACTCAAGAACAGTCAGTGCTTCTATTTGATAAAATCTGTGGGAAAAATCTGTCATACTCAGAATCTGCTATATGCAAAATTAAGTGATGTCATCCAAGTGAAACACACTTCACAGCCAAAGGCAACTAAATGAATGAAGCAATTTCATGCTGCCCTTACATATTTATTTATACCATACCAATGTCATTTGCTTTTGGCTATATAAAGTGTTTTCTCTTACAATATAGATTTTAGTGAAATCACTTGTCCGTCTAGCACTCGAGAGCCTAAGACCAAAAGTATACTCTGAAGCTGAATTCAGCTGAATACACACTGCCTGTGAATCACTCATAATGTAACTCATTTAATTTTTAAGTCACAGTACAAATACCCTTTGTTTTTTGTGTGGGTGTGTGTAATGTAGTGTTAGAGTTTTACTTACCAAAGTCACTGGCACAGAAGTGTTCCATTATTGTGTCAGCTTTTAGTTCATTGTCACAGGGTGGACATGCCTTTGAAGCTGGCAGGGGAGAAGTGGAAAATACAGCAGAGGAATTCAGTAATGTTAAGAGGGCTGGTCAGTCCTGCTAAGTTTAATATACTTAAGATTATTATAACTATTGAATATACGTCACTCCTGCTGTGCAGACTTAATATTTTAACAAAGATGGAAGAAGAAACATAAGGTTCACTGAACAGAGTGTAACAATAACCTTTAGACAGTAGTTAAATTAAGAAGAAATTTGACTTAGGGCATCTCACCTCTAGGCTATTACACTTTTTTTTGTACAATAAGTAAAAAGACATTATTGTCATAATAAACTAAATTAGTTTTAGTTGTGCTTAACAAATCACTTTATATTTTGTCCTGTATTTAAAATGTGTTTATGAAAAACTGAATGATGACTTGAATGTATTTGTGGCTCGAGGATGTGATGGGCAGAGTCTGTAGATGGGTGGCAGGCACAGGGATGCAGATCAGGTAAATGGTAGCTTGTAGTAATAGTATTTTGGAGTCAAACAAACTAAATTAAAGTAAATATAATAGTTTTTTTTTTACATTTAGTCTTTTTTCGAGAAAATCATCAATATTTATATTAAAATTCCTGCATAATTTTGTTTAGATGGTATCACCTGGCTTTTTTGTTAAGACATTCTGGAATAAATAAAACTGCATTTGCTGAGAATTTAGAAAAGGTCCGAGACCTTAAAAGCAATTGTGTTATGATATAATTATGTTATGTCAATTTGGCCACTTTAGTGAATGAATAAGGTTTTGCAAAGCCACTACAGACAAACATTCCTAAAGTTAAGCAATTACATGCCTCCCTTTCCAAATCTGTGTTCCAGGTTAAAAAGTTTCGGTCACAGTTTATCATTTAAGTCACAAGCACAGTCACTGCACAAGATAATAAGAAGGGTCAAAGTTCAGCAGGCTTCATTGCTTTGGTGGTGAGTAGGCTAAAACCTCTCTGTACACTGATCAGCAGTATGTGTCTGAGCAAATATTCCTACACACTTCCTGAAAATGACTGTCCATCTGTGACACATAATCTGTAAGGTATTGTCCGTAGTTCTAGTCTTTACCTCAGACTGACACTCTTGAAGTTCTGATGTCTTTTTGAAATGGCAGAGTAATTTATTCATTTTCACAGGGTGGCTTACTGGCAAGTTGCCTTCTTGAAGCAAGGCCAAAACGTGCTTGAAGAGCAAGCAGTTGGAATACTGCAAACTGAGTTTCTGTGTACACTGTAGATTTAGTGATTTATTCACACCAGCTGGTGTCATATTTACAGTGGTACAGCCAAGCATTGATTTTTGTGTTTTAAAACCAGTTGTGTAATATTATTTTATTATTTAAACTTTTCATTTATCAAATTATTACAAGTAACCTGGTTCTATCACAAAATTACCACATTTATAATCCCATGCATCGGACCATCAAATTAAGATTTAAATATTCCAGATATTATAAAACTTAAATATTAAAAGTGACATTACTTTTTTAAGATTACATTTTATATTATCTCATTTTATTTTTAACATGGTGAATTTACAAATTATTTCTGTGCTAAAGTGTTTTTTTCTTTTAATAAAAACGTGTTAATGGAATTTTCCAAGAAATACAAAGAGAGAATTTTATAACTAATAGATATTATTAAACCTCACATATGCATCTATAACTGTATTGAATTTATGTTGCATATCATTATTAAACATGTATTTATTCAAACTTAGGAAAAGACCAGATAATAATTGAAATAGACATGATATAATGGACTGGACTTTTCTTTTAGAAGACAAAGGACAAAATACTCTGTGTGTAAGCACAGTAGGCAAAAAACATAATTTGTTCATTTTATGAATTTCAATTCACTTATTTTTATTTTGCTACTCTGCTACACATTGGATATAAAAACTGTCTGAATTTGTCACCAGGACAGAACATAGTCCACATGGTTGTTGCCATGTTCAGGTCTGTACTTATGTACTTTTGCCATCTTGTAAGTTTCCCCTGCATTTGTCAAACATATATTTGTATTACAGAAAATATGAAACAACTCACACTCCAAAACCATCCCAATTTTTTGTGAAATTACATTTGAACAGTAAAAACACTTAAGAAAAGCCTTTCAAAACTAATGATTGTGTTTCATCAATGTTTCTTATTTTTGGTGTGCCATCAGTCTTGGCTTAAGATCTTAGAAGAAAATCACACAATGGCTCACGTAAAGAATGTTCCTCTGGTAAAGTAATTAATGTCTAACCCCCCCCCCCCCCACACACACACACACTTTACTCTTTTACTGTAGATATACCATTTACCAGAATGCATCCATCATTTAGTCATTGCAATCCCTGGATACATATTTAGGAACAAGAATCTTGGCTGTGAATTGGTCTCTCTGGATTTCACCTTGGACCACAGAAGAAAAACTTCTATACTCTGCCTAGACCACTGCTTACTGTGAGTTAGTGGGTTCTTCAGGATGAGTGCAAAGTGTAAATTTTGCCATATTGAGTGAGTTTCAGTTGCAATGGTATTTGCAGTCTGTTGTTTTTACCTATTTTGATTTTAATGTGTCTTTAAAGGAAAATGCAGTTTGGTACATAGCTGTAAGGCTGTTGATGATTTATAATCAGCACTGATTTTACTTAACATATTATAATGCAGACATTATAATCTAATTGCATTGTCTGTTCTAATTCATAATGTATTGTTTTCTAAATATATTTTATTATTAATATAATTATAATTATTATTTGTTAGAAACCTATTTTGATTAGAGATTATTATTTAGGATGCTTTGTCTAGGTTGGTCACAAAACAAAACTGCGTTAATAATTAACTGCAAACTTTGTCTAAGAGAGTATGTTCAGATGGCTAGGCAATAGCCACGAGATGATATGTGTCTGCTGAATTGTATGGGTTCAATTGCATAATTATCTTACCACAATAATATCACCACAATAATAAACTGGAATGTCTGCAATAACCAGAACAGGTGCAATAATGTTATAATCACTATATATATATATATATATATATATATATATATATATATATATATATATATATATATATATATATATATATAAAATGATATAAATAGTGATTATAACATTATTGCACCTGTTCTTTAAAGCGTTCACCTGGGGGAACCCTCCAAAAGTGATCAATAAAGTTTTCTCTATCTAATCTAATCTAATCTAAAATTCAGTTAAAATATTGATATTGGAGTACTTCAAGTGCATTCAATAAATGACTTATACATGACATAAATTATTAATTTTAAGCATATTATAATTAGGGATACATGGTGTGCTAAAGCTTTTCCAAGTGCTCACATCCTGAAATCAAGAAAACATACTGAACTGGTTTCAAGTCCTTTGAATCCTATTAATTGAAAACACCTGACTCTAGTTCCACTTATTATCTGGTAATCCTAATAGTTCATATACTCATACTCATAATAGTTCACATACTGAAAATCTGATTATTTATTTCAGATTTATGCAGAAATAAGGAAAATTCTAGGAACATGCCAGTGCCACACTAAAAAGAGAGAGAGAAGAGAGATAGACCAGAACAAAATAGAGATTACTCATTTACATTTTAAAAGTTCCTTCTGTCTTTCATAATGAACAATTAATTCAAAAGCCATCCAGATTCTTCCTTATAAATATTGCCATTTAAAGTAAAATATTACATAATGTCAAACAAAAATATTATAACATCCAAGTATAAATAAGTTAATAAGTAGGCTAGTAATTATTATAGTTTTATTTTTAAGGAGTTTATATTTATTAATTGTATGTTTAATCAAAACAAGGACAAAATATAGAATTAGTTTATTTATTCTAAAGGGTTGCAATATTTTTATTATTTTAAATCTTACCTGGCATCTGAGTGGCATGGTTGACTGCAGCGAACTGTATGGGTATGCAGAGATCATTATCAATAGGGAACTTGTCACACTGGAGCATTTCAGGCCAGGGAAAGCCATAAGTCTCCATGACAGGAGCACAGCTGTCCCTGACGGCCTCACAGAGTGAGCGGCAAGGATAAATAGGCCTGTCTAAGCACACAGGCGCAAACAGAGAACAGAGGAACACCTGTGTGTCAGCATGGCAACGCTTGGCCAGGAGTGGCACCCAACTGCCTGCCTGCTGCATCACCTCAGGCATGGTCTCATGGTCCAGCAGGTTGGGGAGCCTCATCTTCTTGTAACCCACCGTGTAGCAGAGACGCATCTCAGTCGGGATTTCCACACACTGTGGTTGCTTGGCATAGAAGCGGCCGTTGTGAACGTTGTCTGACTGCCAGCTGTAATAGTCGTATTCCTCTGCCAAGATGGCAAATGTGAAAAATACCAGTCCCAAAACCAATCTTAGTGTCCTAGTTAGGCACACCTGCATATTCTGTCGAGCCATGCTTCTGAATTTCTTTAGCTATTCGGATGGTGGCTAGAAAGTAAGATGTGTGCCAAGCAGTTATCCTTTTCTCTCGCGAGTTCTCTTTTTCTCCCTTTAAATAGGAATTGATGACAGACAGAAAAAAAAGTTCTGTTCAGTGTGTTGTCTTTTCCTTTGGTTCAGAATTGACCTGCTGCAAAATCTCTCCATATATTTCAGCAAAATCCAGATTTAAGTATTCTTGTTGGTTGTTTTATAAGAATAAGTAGCAGTTTTTACTGCTGTGTTCTTATCTGGATTGACTTTAGTACACCTACAGTGTATGAAAATAAGAATTGAGGATTTTTACCAGCAGACAGATCCTTAGTAAGCTGCAAAACCACTCCACCTCCCACAAGCTTCTCTTGCACTTACTAAGCCCTGCCCCTCCTAACCACAACCAACTGCTTTGCAGTGGGCGGCACCCATAAGTGATTAGACACTACTCAGTATTTCACCTCCCTAACAGACACAAGGAGAATATTCTGTGGCAATGAGATTCAGTCAAGCTACAGGTGGTCATGGCGTTTGGCCACACCGTTTAAAAAATGCTAATGCCCGCATCAGATATGAATAGAGTCACGCTTTCTATCTGTCGGCTTTTATCAGCTTCTGACACACATCCGGGGGCCCTGCCTGAAAACTTTTATTAAGGTATTAAAGCACCTACTATCACAATGCAGCTGTTTTTTATTTAGAGTATTACAATTTATATATATATATATATATATATATATATATATATATATATATATATATATATATATAAAAAATAACAGGCTGAGTAATAAATTCTGGGTCCTGTGATTACTTTGTAGTATAAATATGGAGGTAATGTATTATACTTCTATGTATTGTTATGTTCTAGAAAACACAATGGCTGTAGTAAATCCATTGCAAATAAAAATAAAATGTGGTAATTTCTTAATCTTGATAAACTTATCAAAGTTGATCACATTATGTAAGAACTTTTTGTCCCCGAATGCCTCTTCCAGTCATGTCTTGCACAGAACAATAATCAAGTAAATTAAAAAAAAAAATTATTTAAGTTTGGTTTGTAAAACAATAATAATAATTTTGTGGTTTGCAAAGTTCATATTCAAAATAGGCTTTATTTTACTGTTCAGAGTTCCAGATTCTGTTTATCTTGCTAAGTGCCATATTAGGTTTTTTTATTTTATTTTATTTTATTGAAGAATAAAATTCATTATTTTTTCCTTTGCAATTAGTTGAAGGAAATATCCTGGGCAAAAAATGTTGGCAGAATTTCTCTGCTTATTCACTCATTCTTTCCAAAGGAAACTTTATAAACTGATGCTGTGTCAGAGACTAGCTGAATAGACCCAACCTTTGCCCTCTAAAAGAAAATCAATAATTGAGACAGCAATACTAATTTAGACTAGTTTAGTCTAAATTCTTGTCTGTCTGTGTAATAGATAGGGTGTGACCATTTGATACTCGATTCATTCAGTGTAAGAAAAAAAACAAACAGTTAGGATTAAACAACTATATACATTATATTAATTATATGTTTTGCACACCATTAACAAATCTGGGACTATTAATTGTCAGGTAAAATTTTTTAAACAAATTGTGTTTAAGCTTTGACCCAAGGTGTCCGTTTATTTTTAAACAGTTTAAAATAAAATGAAAAGTTATTATTGTGGTAAATTAAAAAATGTATGGCATTTTGATGACTAGGAAGCTATCTATAGAAATGCATCAAAGAAAATACTGGTTCTTAATTGATCTGCCACCAATATGATGCCTTTATCCAGCAATGCTGGTCAAAGGCACTAGACTAATTTACAGCATCTGTTAACAGCTGATGGACGAACTGTTCCAGAACCACAAGGGTCCCAGAAGTGAATAAGCAGCAAATAATATTTAATTAAAGTAAATAAGTTTTAACAAGGCAGCATGGTGGCTTAGTAGTTAGCACGTTCGCCTCTCAGCACTAGGGATTCCCGGTTCAAATCCCCATCTGGGTGGAGTTTCCATGTTCTCCCCGTGTCTGCGTGGGTTTCCTCCGGGTTCTCCGGTTTCCTTCCACAGTCCAAAAACATGGATCAAGTCAATTGAGTTCTCCAAAATTGCTCCATATAGAGTGTGTCTAAGTCAGTGTCTGTGTGAGTGAGTGTGTGCCCAGCGATAGATTGGTGTCCTGGGTGTATCTGCCCAGTGCCTGAAACGTTCTCCCCTGGATGGGCATGGGGAACCCCACCGCGACCCTAGAATAGGAAAAAGCAGAAGATAATGAATGAATGAATGAATGAGTGAGTTTTAACAAACAAACATAACAGTGCCTGCAAGCCAAAATAAACCATTCAGAAATTCTGAGCAAACTATATCAAATGAGAATCAAAAGAATCCAGGCCTTTCATGAACCAAAAGCAACACCCCTCTCTACCACTGAGACAAAGGAATGACCCTGTCAATCATGCTTTCCACAGGTGCAGACAGAGCTTTTGATGAGGCACATGCACGGCATCATGAAAGTGTCATGATTCCCCACAAACAGCCACTCCTGTTTTTTGAAAGTCTTCTGA
Source organism: Corydoras maculifer (assembly GCA_019802435.1). NCBI lineage: Eukaryota > Metazoa > Chordata > Actinopteri > Siluriformes > Callichthyidae > Corydoras > Corydoras maculifer. Next base: position 464,986 of record JAFMOD010001706.1, read on the forward strand.
ATCATTATATATCCCTATCTTCATCAGGACAACATTGATCAGCAATAGGAGTAGAGCGAAAGTTGAAGCAGTTCCAGTTTGCTGCGCAGTGTAAGCTGGGCTTGGGTTACGGAGCATATATGCACAAGGCAGATGTATCACTTTCACTGCAGGTCTACTTTTCTTCATAAGACACAAACCACACAAACACTCACAAGTATTTATGCTGACTGCTTTTGCTATTTCAACTCAAAATAGAAATTCAGAAACCTGCATCATAATGTGTCTTTGCTGTGAATGTCTTTAAATTAGTTTGCATTAGAGGCACTTATGAATATGTTTGTGTTGAGAGTGTCCCTGAATTTGTTTTAAACCTGCAATATGGCACCTCTAAATGTGTGTCTGTTTGCACTGGCAGCACATCTGAATCTGTGCAGCCAAATCTATGCTGGAAGTGCATTTTTATCGGTTCAAAGCATCTGAACATATTTGTGCTAAAAGCATGACTAAATCTTTGTGTACTAGGAGTATGTCCAAACCTATTAGTGCTTAGAGCACATCCAAATTAATTTGTACTAAGACTGCATGTTGACATAATAAATAAGTATACAGACAGATAAAGAGAGTAAACCAAAATATGGGTAGATAAATTTTTAGGCAAAGCAGGACATGGTGAAATCTAAGGAAAATTCTTATGACAATCTGTATTACAGGTTGCACAGTGAAGAGGGAGAAAATGACTTGAATCAACTGGACAGATAGAGTAACACCCTTGGAAGGATATACAGCATGTTAGAATAATAAGTAATGCAGATGAGACAGTGTTGTTACACAAGAAGGGTGTACTGAGAAGGTAGAAGTGTTTTGAGAAACTGATAAATATTGAGAGAGAGAAAGACAGTTGGAGGATAAAAAATAGTAAATTATGGAGATAAGATTGAGGTGGTTTGTTCATGTGCAGAAGGGACATACAGATTATATGGAGGATGCTGAGAGGATGATGACAGAGGACACTAAGGACTGAGCAAAATGGCAAATAAAGATCAATTTTGGTAATTGAAATAGTTCAATTTAAAAAAAAAAAGATTTTTTGGGTTAAAATAACATTCTTATAATGCTGAATATTCTTTTTTATCAGGCTGACCTATTTAGTTGACCAGCAACTTTGAAAAATCCATAATCCCGTTGGGGATCCAACTTAAAATGTTTGCTTATGTTTGCTTTCTTTTGTCTTTTAAAGATTTATAATTAGTATTGAAAATGCTCATCTTCAACCAACAGTGAAATTGGACTTTTTTTGCATTTAAAAATGATTTTAATGATTATGTTCTAACATTTTCTTGTATAATGTTTTCTATAATGTTTCTGTATGTTAATTAGCTTTTTTTTGCAGTGAAGTAAATGAATAAGTAGGTGCATTGAGTGCAATTTCTCAGGTCCTGTGCACCAAGAGCACTTTTGCTTAGATCATTTGGTTCAGAACCTTTTCGTTTTTGTTTTTAGGGGCTTTCAAGAATGCTGCTCCAGCATCATCATTCAGACATAATTCCCCTTGCTTCCCTGACACATCGATACCAATGTGAAGCAGTCAGTTGTGTCCATTATTACCAATAATGTCACAGCTGGACAAACAACTTAGCCAATCAGATTTAAGGACTGGAACTACCCATTTTATAACTGGGAATAAATGTATATTCTAAAGGAGCTTTGTAGAGAATAATAGGCCAAAAATTGTGCTAAACAATGTGAGAACAAAGTTTATGCTGCCAAAGGTGATTTTAAAAGATTTCATTTGTGGAGTGCACATATTATGTTTAACAAAAAGCTTTTAATTTTAATAACTAAATAATAACCCCATATTATATGTCATGCATTAATCTGTGCTTGAATTTACCTTATTTTAGGATCTTATGATTGGATGTTTTTATTATTACCTGATATGGAAATGGTGACTTAATGTTTAGCACGTTCGCCTCTCTGCACCAGGGATTCCCGGTTTGAATCCCAATCTAGGTGGCGTTTCCATGTTTCTCCCCATTCTCCCTGTGCCCGGGTTCTCCGTTTTCTTCCCACAGTCTAAAAACATGGATCAAGGTCAATTGAATTCTCCAAATTACACTGTATAGAGTGTGTGTGTCTGTGTGAGTGAGTGTGTGCCCAGCAATGGATTGGCACCCTGTCCTGGATGTATTTGCCCAGCGCTTGAAACATTCTCCTCTGGATGGGCATGGGGAACCCCCCACAACTCTAGTAGAGGATAAAGTGGAAGATAATGGATGGATATAAAGCAATATAATTCATAGAAGGTCTCCTTTCATTTTCCCATGACTGTGTCACCCAATAAAATGTAGGATTACATTTTAATTGTTTCATGCCTTGGAGAAATTTAGCCTCAATTTTAGGGTTCACCAGCTTGCATGGTAGCCAGGAATCAGAAGTGGTAGTGTGCAATTCAGCTCTGTACAGACTTTGCTTCCTCTAATCATGTAGCAGCTCTTTTAAAGGCCCCTTGAAAAGATCATGGTCATGGAGTAGAATTCAAAGAGACAGATCAGAGAATAGAAAGTCCTTAAATGTGGGAGCTGGCCCTTGGTGTATGTCTGAGGAGAGCAGAAGGCCAGGGTCTGTGTGTTTCCATAGTCATTATTACCACTGAGAACTGACTTGATGAGGATGTAAAAAAAAAATTATGCACTTGTATGATATATAAGAATAAATGTCAAGTTTGTAAATATTAAGATTCAGATTTGAATAAATTCCAAAATTATCAGTTTGTCAGACAGTGCATGTATTACATTCCAGCAATACTTAAGTATGCTTAAACAAACTTTAGGGCACATGAGTATAAATATAACATCCAGCCTTGAGAATGTGCCAGCGTCAACTTGCTGTGTAATGCACAAATCCAAGCCAGGAAGGAGGAAGGCACTTGGCAGAATGAATAGACACATGCCACTTTACTTTCACTTACTTTTACTATGCCACTTTACTTTTATTTTATTGTGTATTTTTAGTACTTTTAGTTTAATTTTACTTTAATTTATTGTTAATTTTTAATTTCCCATTTTGTATATACAGTGGGTTGCAAAAGTATTCATACCCCTTGAACTTTTCCATATTTTGTCACATTACAACCACAAACATAAATATATTTCACTGGAATTTAATGTGAAAGACCAACACAAAGTGGTATACAATTGTGAAGTGGAATGAAAGTTATACATGAATCAACAATTTTTTTACAAATAAAAAACTGAAAAGTGCGATGTGCAAAATTATTCAGCCCCCCTGAGTCAATACTTTNGGGGGCTGAATAATTTTGCACATCGCACTTTTCAGTTTTTTATTTGTAAAAAAATTGTTGATTCATGTATAACTTTCATTCCACTTCACAATTGTATACCACTTTGTGTTGGTCTTTCACATTAAATTCCAGTGAAATATATTTATGTTTGTGGTTGTAATGTGACAAAATATGGCAAAGTTCAAGGGGTATGAATACTTTTGCAACCCACTGTATAAACCCAACAAATGGAGCATCTGTACAAACTGCAATTACCCCAGAGGATTGATAAAGTATTCTAATTCTGATACTGAAGTACATGCTAATTTTACAGCAATTTATCTTTAAAAACTTTTAAGATAAATATTTAAGCAACTGATGTGTTTATTTAGTAGTAACTCTGTGTACTGCTTATAAGCCAGTTGTGTATTGTATGTAATATATGTATAATAATGGCAAGTTTCTAAAAGTTTCTATTTTTTATAAAACAGATGTCAAATGTTTACACACAGACAAGGCTTTTTTTGTCTGTCAAGGGGTAGGCTAAATAGATCAAAGAGAACCGTGATAGTAAAGAAAAGTCAAAGTAACAAAAATAACCTGTGAATCTTGGACTGGCTTTAACTTATTGACGAGAGCTGACAGAAAAATAGCATGCAGATGCTAAGCTTGCATCTGCATTACTTATGGACTGGTAAGTATTATTTATATGCTTATGTTTTTCGTGCTTCTTTGATGATTGCATGTGTTAGTAAATTTGTTGATTTGTAGCTTTATTTATATGCCAAATTAACCAAATTAACAAATAAAGCTAAGAAATAACTTATACGTGCTTTGGTGTCAGTTGCTAGACATGTTGTTTGATTTGCCATTATATTTAAGAGACTAGTACAATTACAAAATGCTTTATCACACACATTGACATAATTAATTATAATGAAATCTTGCATACACTTTTCAAATTTTTTAATTTTTTTATTTTAATACAATATTTTCACTTCACCTTAAGTCTATAAAGAGTGTTTGGGATCTTTTATAAGTCATTATGTGTTAATATTCCTGCAGTCTATTACATAGAGGCAACAACCCTTTTCCTAATGCCTGTAAAGAGAGCTTAAATGTTTTCATAAGCAGTTATGTGCACTTATAAAGACTTTTTTAGGTGAGGCATTTGTGTAGCACAAACATTATAAAGATGGTCTCTACAATAATTTAATGAACAGTTAAAATGTGTATTTTATAATGACATATGTTATAAGACATTATAGCATATTCTCAAAACACATATGGACATCTATGTAAATTAACACTTAAGACAAGTGTTACAAAGCATAATTAATACTTGTATAATAATTAATACTAATACTGGATTAATAGAAAGTGTTACCAAGCTTTTCAATAAACTGAAAAAAAAAAGTTTCATTATGACATACACACTCACGCTTTGCTTTCTTTAGTCAGTCAGGATAAACATCACACACACACACACACGCGCGCACACACTTTTAGCACCCTTGAATAGTGGAACATAAGATAAGTGGATAATGATTATTTCAACATGTTTTACACACAGCCATCGTTCTCTTGACTCATTACCTCTCATTTTTTGTCCCTTTCTAATGTCCGATGAGGTTATGTGTCTGGTTATCATTATTATAAAAATATTCCATATTTTCAACGTTTGTGACTGAATCCACAACAATCATTTGTATCGATGGTAAAATAATGACATGTTTATGAGCTTACACTTACATTACTAAACCATATATTTATATTGGTTATCTGACCTACACACAGTATCACATTATATTATAGCACAATTAGATTGATTGGATAAATAGTTTAGAGTGTACAAAATAATTGGATGATTTCTCTACTTATTCTTCTGATCCTTGTGATTTTGTGAGGTCACCCATACTTTATTTGGTTGTTTTCAAATATCCTTCTCCACAAATTGCATTTTAAATCTCACTTTTTTTCAGGAATAAAACTTTGTTTTATCTTCAAACCTTTTTATTTCCTTTCAAGTTTGCATTGAGTTGAATTACACATTGGCCTGTCAAGACTCCCAATGTATGTTTTTTTTTAAAAAACAGAATTAAGTAATTTCTGATACAAAAGAACATAACAGGCAACTAACAGGCAACAAACATGATTATAAACTGATTTTTCCCCAATCTGATTAACACAGCTTCCCAGCTTCTAGACAGTAACCATGACCACAGTCTTTCATACCAACCCTTTATGCTTGTCACTTTTTTATCTCCGACAGATTCTAAATTATCCATTGCTTTATTAAATTTTCCATTATCAGCTGTCTTCACAGGCATGTAGTTGCAAATTAAAACCAAAACAAAATTAATGCCACATTATCTAGAGCCCTCATGGCATTCATTTCAATTATTTGCATTACAATACTTGAAATACTTGAAAAACACTTGTTTCTAATGCATATATGGTGTAAGTCATGTATTGCAGTTATTTTAACAACTTCAACTGTCCAATTTCAACTATAATAATTTTCTGATGTATTTACAATATTAGTTATTAGATTCAATATTTGATCTTCATTTAGCATTATGTTAAGGTAAAAGTAGCACAATATTCCTCGTTGACTGAACTGAAAAACAACAACTGTCCCGTTTTTTTTCAGGTAATGGTTGTCTTTTTCCCTGCAAATCCAAAATATGTCTGCTACATGTACTGTCCCCTAATGTGTTATTCACTTTACTTGCCTTTGCCTTTTGTACCTCTGTTCACCATGATTCCTTCTTCATAAGAATGGATAATAATTACATGGGTCTGGGACTAAAGCTGTTGGAGAGTACTAGGCTTATCATTTTCTTGCATTCCACAAGTGTCAGCTAAATTCCATTCATCATATTAAGGGTCAAATTAATGTAACAACACCTGGCACATATCTTTTATATTGCTACATATTTTTATATTTATCTTCATTCGACACCTACTGGCACCATGGTACTTAATGCCCTATTTTTGTAGCATGCCATACAAGTATCTATATCCTTTATTCATAGAGTATAATGCATGTTCTGGTACATGATAATAATATATGAGTGAACTCATATTTTCTATAATTTTGGTAAAATTAACCAATTCATACTTTAAAATGAGTTTTTACCACATATTACCTTCATGTCATAGTTGCACTTCTATGTTGCCCTACAGAAGCATAATTAAAATGTATATATCCCAACTGTCACATTTATTCTTTCTTTATTAATTCACTTTTTTAAGCTACACATTTATATCAACTAGGTCTTTCCTGACAGTAAACTCCATGAGTACGTGTGATTATTGAGGGTAATAAGGGTGAAAAAGGCAATGAGGGTAAAAAAAAAAACTTTTTTTCTGTTAAGGACAATTTTCCACTTACTTATCCCATCGCTACTCTTTCACCTCTAATGTCCAAAGAAACTATCAACATTCAAAATGTATCAAAGACTATTTCATTATGGGTCATGATCATATTTTAGTTAATAAAACTAGTTCATCATATTTCCTTTACCCACACCACAGTGCAAACAGCCTTAAAATAGTTTATAACCAGTATGTCATGTTTATGCAACAATACACTGTGACACCAGGAAATGATTGGACAATGTCTATAAAGACAGGAAATCAGGTAAATGGAAAAACATTTTACCCTTTAATGTGTTTAATATTTGCATGTAATGAGATGATCAAAAAGAACTCCAGAAGCAGAAAGGAAATGAGATATTTAAACACATTAAAGGGTATCAGGTGTCTCAGACACCTTCCTGTTTTTAAGTCAATAAATTAGTGTATATGATGTATATATTGTGTCGATAACTCAAAAAATTCAATTATTTTAAATACTGTTATACCAAACCCAAACGAAAGTTCTACTTACATTGTTAGGTGTTTTGGGCTGGCTGGTAGATCCAAACACATAAAGTAAACACATACTTACTCACCTTTCAAAACCACTGCCCTCTGTACTGTTTTTAGGCTATGTCACTCACTGGGACATTAATGTACAAAAAGCTTAAGTGCCACTGTTCCTGTACAAGCCCAATTGGGAATTACAGAACCTGCACTCCTGATGTCATCCCACACTGGTCCTCATACTCTCTTTATTGAAACCAAATAATGACATGACCTGCAACAGATGAGGCAAACATAGATTTGTTAAGACCGCAAGAGAAAGATCCTTAAGACGCTGTTTGGGAGTCCGTTAAACTTTATTTTATCCAAACAAATAAAAACTAATCAAACGGAACAAAAAATAAACAAAGCGTCCGAGCTCTAGGAAATCGCGGCGCAAGCGGCTAGACTCCCAGGATCGCCTGACGTCACCTCCACGTGCACAAGCATTGGAACTGTGGCAGTGTGGGAACTGGGTCAGTTGACATCATCCGATGATGCAGATATGAAGGGCGCACCACGTGAAAGGTTGGATGGATGCGCATAGAAGGGGGAAGTTTAAGATGCAACGCAAACAGCGGCTGGTACCCAAGTAGGAGCTGGTAGGAAATAAGACCGGTGGCAGAGTGCCGGAGCGAATTTTGAGCGATCTCTGCCCAGGGCAAATACCGGGACCAATCCATGGAATTCTGGTGGGTGTAGATGCGAAGGAATTTGCTTAACTCCTGGTGTGTGGCATCCCCCATTGGACTCAGGGTGAAACCCTGAAGTAAGGCTAACCGAGACTCCCAGTTTCTCCATGAATCCCTGCCAGACTGCCGAGGTGAACTGCACCTCCCGATCGATACTATAGCCTCTGGGATACCAAATGTGGTAAAGACACGTTGAAACAGCAGCTCCACTGTCTGAAATGGCATCCTGGTGAGGGGGCATCCTGGTGAGGGGGAGGAACCGGACGGTACACATTAACCGGTCAAGGATGGTAAAAATCACGAAGTAGCCATTCGACGGAGGTAGTCCTGTGATAAAGTTGATGGAAATGTGAGACCAGGCTCACGATCCCCTATCCGCTTGGCTGGGTTAAATTTGCAGGAAAAGTAAGCTATGGGGAAAATCCCTGAGGATCCAGTTCCTTTTTGGAAGAGCACGGGCCCTGCCCCACTACTGGGTGTGTTCACCTTCACTACAAATTTTTTACCCTGGTTCGGATGAGCGAGCACCGGGTTCGACATGAGGCGCGTATTGAGGGACCGAAATGCGTTCTCAGCAGCTGGTCCATTGAAGCACTTTGGGAGTCCCTTTAAGAAGGGAGGCAAGGGGCAATGCGTGTAGGCTGAAGTGGGGATCAACCGCTGATGCGGGGCATCTGGAGAGGGAGTACGTCTCGCTGCTGCAGACACAGACCAAGCTGGATGGGCACGGTGTTCAACTGCATGGGGTCGATGTCAGGCTGCCGGATGGAAAGGGGAGAGAAAGCACCAGAATCAGCTTGTTCAGGAAGAGGTGGATGTGTGCGGCGGGAAGAGATGAGGTGTTGGTCCATTAGGATCGAGAAGTAATGTAATGAGCGTTGAGTGCAGGCTCCTTCCACCCACTCTCTGCAGGGTCTTCCCTTCCCACACGCTGAGTCATGAAATCATGAAGGCGAGCTTGTCCTGGTTTGTTTGCGGTCGGACAACTGCATTGCAAAAAAGGCATGAGAAAGTTCGGGCACAGGTTCGGATCTCCGCAAAAACGCTCTGGCTTCAACAGTGGACAGGGTCGGAGCAGCTGTGGGACCTGCGGTTTCTTTGGCAGGGAGCAGAAGCTGTGCGACCATGGTGCGGAGGCTCTCCAAGCCATGTTCGAAGTCCGCCTGGCGCCGGAGAAGGGTGCGCAGCATATTGCCGACTGCTGGGTTCCTCCCTCTGTGCCTCCATATTAACTTTTTTAAGGGCAAAGGATCTCTGTTACTCCCAGGATTGTCTGACGTCACCTCCACATGCACGAGCATGGGAACTGGGTAAGCATACAAGCTATGTGAGAATTGGGTCAGTCGACATCATCAGATGACACGGGGAAGTGGTCTCCCGTTGCCGTCTTCCCAGGTAAGAGCATGCGCGTTCCTCCGGGCACCTGATGCACAGAGAGAGAGAACAGATAGTGGGGCAAGCCTCAGAGTTTAGCCGAATGACGGAAGACACGACGATCCTTCACACAGCCGGCTAAATAGGAGGAAGTGTGGGAGGAGGAAACAAGTGCACCTGCACCTAATAATCAGGCGATTCGAAGAGTGTTGATTAGTGAAATTCTTGACAAGATTTTTATACACCTAAGGCACTCTAGTGCCAGACTAGACTTTTTGGGTTCATTTGCCCCTGGGGAAAAGGTAAGTGAGAGAGGGAGTTAGAGAGAGAGAGAGAGAGAGCGAGAGAGAGAGAGAGAGAGAGAGAGAGAGAGAGAGAGAGAGAAATAATGACCACCCACAGAATCTCCAGTGTTCTTGCACACTGCTGCAAGAGTAAGAAAGAGATAAAAGAACATAAATATGTGAAAGCCTTTGCTAAGATAATGGCCTAATTCTATGATGTTGGGTGGTGGTACTGGTCTTATTCTTTCCCTCCTGAAGGCAGCTAGAATATGAACTCTTTTGACACAATAAAGTCAGTTTGTCTGACATCATGCCCCTCCTTGAGCAGTCATCCCTAGCTGGTGTCTTACAGATGTCAGGCTAATAAAAACAGATGATGCACTGTCAGATCACTTGCCAGAAGTTTGAATACACCAGCCTGTTGGCAGATGTTAGTTGATGTGCTGCCAAATGGGCCTCTTCCGGAAACAGTGGCAGAAGCTGAGTGGCCTATTGGTAATTCCGGTTTGCTCCAGGTCTCCGCAGCCCTCTTAAACAACATAAGTTACCCTTTTGCATTATTATCTACCCCCATCTTTATCAAGTTGGTTTGGCAGCAGCAGACAAGGGAGGGCTAAATTACCATCTGCTTTCTTTAGTCTTTAGTTTGCCCATCCAGCAGCAACTGGAACTACCACTTCTGATTTACAAGCAGCACTAACATGGCCTGGTTCTGCTTGAATGTTAGGTAGGGTCTGGACAGTGTGCTTCAACAGTGTACTGGTCTTCAGTCCCGGGTTTTGCGAACACATGTGACAGATGTCAATGATTAAAGATTAAGGACAAATAAGACTTAAATAAAAAGAAAATGAATTGATGATGGCTTTCAGTTTACTGTTAATAAACAACCTCTGATTCAGTAATCAAGACAAGTTAAAAGGTTTACCTCTGGCAAACTTATTTAATACTGGGTCCTTGCAAGTCAAACAATAAGCTCTGATCTAGTAATTCAAAACTTACACGAATAGCGGATGCTGCACAGGGAGTTGTAACCAAGGGTGATGGACTGTAATAGGGTTAGAGGTAAATAATGCACTTGCATAAGGGTTCCACTAATGATGGGTGTGAGGTCTTTATAAGATGTGGCAAAACATTCAGTGGGGAGAGAGATCAAAGCAGCTACAGCAAAAGATTTAGCAGATAATTTTGATGACAAATATTTTCATATTAGGGCATAGTAGATGCACTGAATGATTATTCAAACCCAGTAATTCTGCATTATTTAAAAAAAAAAAAAAACCTCTACCCAGTCATTAAGTTCATACTTTTTTATCAACTGATACTCACCAAACATGATTCAGATTCAGGTTTCATAGCTGAAGAATGAATAAGATTTTTATTAGTCATAGAAACAGAAGCCTTGCTAATACAGTAATATTCAGTCAGATGATGCTTTTGTTCTCAGCATATTGCCAACATAGCAAACTGCAAGAACTTCTCTGTCAAGCTCTAAGATTAACAGCACACCTTGCATAATGGATGTGAAAATCTCAGAAATTACATATTGATCTCACAGTTAAAGTACACCTCATAACAAGAACTGACATGGTGCATCTTTGATACATAAGTGTGTACTCTTTATACATATATGATAATGTATGATGTGGCATGGTATTTATATTATAAATATAGATTATCCTGTTTATAATTTTTTATTGCAGTTTAAAGGAGTTGTGCTGCTTTCATCAAAAGCAAATAATGCATGTTTAGGCTTTCCTGTGCAAGACAAAACAAGACAAATCTTCACATGATCAATCAATCACATGATTATGTATATAGACAGACTGTCACGAATTGTCGGGTGCGCGCTGTCCGGAGGAAGCGGCACAGCGCGGTGCGGTGCAGGAAGCGAGCCAGGCAACCAGGTAAGCGAGCAAAACTGTTTATTTACAGAAGACAGCGGGAACGCTGCCGCAGGCACGACGGGACGTGCCGGGAGAACAACGCGAATATATAGAACGGCGGGAAGGCGCCGCTGAAGGCACGGCGGAACGTGTCGAGAAACACAAACAAAACTAACCATAAAAAGAACACAAACGCAGACACCCGATGTGACCACATTAGCTCCAGCATAAGCAAATGCTAAAGCTAATGCAAATGCAAATGCTGACCTGCCGGCCGACGGGAAACCACCTGCTTAAGACACCGCCGGCAGGTCACATGTGATCAGGTAGGACCCAATCCCCGTACGAGCGGATCGGGCCCTACCTACAGAAGCCCTACGAGGCCAAACCCGAAACACAGGTGACAGGTGGGAGTGGCCCAGCCCTCCCAACCTGACATATCGCCCCCCCAAAACAACCGTGGGGCAAAGGCACCCGGGGAGAGAGAGGGAAAAAAAAACAACAAAAGGGGGCACGAGGAACGCGCGGTGGCCCCTACCGGGAGCGGGGACGACGTGACCGGGGGAGCAGAGGCGCCGTGAACCCGTGTGAGGGTGTGGGTAACGTGACCCCTAGTGGTGCGAGGGGGATGAGACCCCTTGAGAATGCGGGGGCGCCGTGATCCTTTGTAAATCCGAGGGGGTTGAAGCCCCTTGAGGATGCGGGGGCGCCGCATCCTCAAGGGACCCTTTGTGAGGGCGGCGAGACCCCTTACGGATGCGGGGGCGAGACCCCTTATTAGGGCAGCGAGACCCCTTAAGGATGCGGGGGCGAGACCCCTTATGAGGGCGGCGAGACCCCTTAAGGATGCGGGGGCGAGACCCCTTATGAAGGGGGGGGGGGGGGGGGGGGGGGGGGGGGGGGGGGGGGGGGGGGGGGGGGGGGGGGGGGGGGGGGGGGGGGGGGGGGGGGGGGGGGGGGGGGGGGGGGGGAGAGCCGAACCGGAATACAGGAACCCGGGGAACAGCGGGTTCGGAGACCGGAGAGACAACCGCGGGACAAGGGGCGACTGGAGTACACGCGACCGCAGGGGTAAACCGAGTGGACGCAGAGGTGACCCGAGTGGACGCAGTGATGACCCGAGTGGACGCGGTGATGACCCGAGTGGACGCGGAGGTGACCCGAGTGGACGCGGAGGTGACCCGAGTGGACGCGGAGGTGACCCAGTTATGGTCCATAAACTGGGCTTGAACTGGCACAGAGTCCCAGGCGGGTCTACCGTGGAGCTCTGCGGAACCCACAAGGCATCGCGGTGAGAGTTGCGTGGAGAGACGCGTGGAGAGACACGAGGAGAGACGCGTGGAGAGACGCGTGGAGAGACGCGGGGAGAACCGCGAGAGGAACCGCGAGAGGAATCACGGGGAGAACCGCGAGAGGAACCACGAGAGGAATCGCGGGGAGAACCGCGAGAGGATCCGCGGGGAGAACCGCGAGAGGAACCGCGAGAGGAATCGCGGGGAGAACCGCGAAAGGAACCGCGAGAGGAATCGCGGGGAGAACCGCGAGAGGATCCGCGGGGAGAACCGCGAGAGGAACCGCGAGAGGAATCGCGGGGAGAACCGCGAGAGGAATCGCGGGGAGACCCGCGGGGAGAACCGCGAGAGGGTCCGCGGGGAGAACCGCGAGAGGAACCGCGAGAAGAACCGCGAGAGGAACCGCAAGAGGAATCGCGGGAAGAACCGCGAGACGAATCGCGGGGAGAACCGCGAGACGGATCGAGGGGCGGCTCATGTAAGGCGGGCGGAACCCTAGTAGCGGCAGGCGAGGTCTCACTGACAGCGAGGGGAGAGACCCTGGCGGCGCGGCGCTGCTCAATACGCGGGCAGAGCGGCACACAGACCGCGTTCCGTGGCTCGCTGACAGCCAGTGGAGGCACGTGATCCGGGCACGGCGGGACGGAGAGTAGCGTCCCCACGCGCAGACTGCGCCGCGTCTCACCCTGAGACTCGCTACCACTCCAGGGCAACTCGCCGCGGGGATCGCGCGAAGGGTCCCAAGCGGCGGAACAGAACTCGCTGAACGGGTGATCCGTGGAGCAGGGAGGCTCCCACGGAGGATCACGCGCAGGATCCTTAGCGGCGGAAAAGAACTCGCGGAGCGGGTGATCCTTAACTTGCCCGCGGGGAAGTTGCCGCTTCACCGCGTCCAGGTGCTCGCCGACGGAGCGGGCATCTGAGCCCGGGGCAAACCGGGCTAAGAGCGCCGCCTCGAACCGGCTCACTGAGGTGAGGCAGACGTCCCCTGAGGCCACCAGGCCCTCGGGCCCACCTCAGCGCAGGTCCCAGGAGACGGGAGAGGTAGAACAGCACCCTCTCTCGCTCCGAAAGCTCCCGACTGGTCACCAGTTCAAACACCCTGCGACAGGCGACAATATACGGCAGTGGCTTCAAAGCCACCCCGTCACAGGGTGCTGGGAGCTTGATCGAGGCAGAGAGAGGGAGCACAATCTCCCCATAACCCGGGACCCGATTGATTCCCCTTATCGCTCCAACCTCCGAGGAGCGAGCACTGCAGCAGAGAAGAGAAGGCGGGGCTAGCTCCAGGCTACTGTAACCGATTGCTGCAGTGGGGGAACTGCTATTGACGTGACTAGCGCCGGACTAATGGAGCCGGGATGCTGCAGCCGGGGACTCGACGAATGGCGGGGCTAACGCCGAGATAAGGTAGCCGGAGCTGCAGCGGACAAACGCGGCGAATAGCGGGGCTAGCGCTGAATTAAAGAAGCCGGTGCTGCAGCCGGTAAAACGAGGCTAATGGCGGGGCTAGTGCCGGGATAAGTAGCCGGTGGCTGCAGCTGAAGCTAACGCGGCTAGCGATGCTAACCGCTGAAACGGACCAAACGCCGGGGGACGCGACCGCGGAGAAAGAAAGAAAAAACGCTCGCTTACCCAGTAGAGGAATACTGGACATCGCCCGGTGTGAGGTCAGCATTCTGTCACGAATTGTCGGGTGCGCGCTGTCCGGAGGAAGTGGCACAGCACGGTGCGGTGCAGGAAGCGAGCCAGGCGACCAGGTAAGCGAGCAAAACTGTTTATTTACAGAAGACAGCGGGAACGCTGCTGCCGGCACGACGGGACGTGCCGGGAGAACAACAGGAATATATATAACGGCGGGAAGGTGCCGCTGAAGGCACGGCGGAACGTGCCGAGAAACACAAACAAAACTAACCATAAAAAGAACACAAACGCAGACACCCGATGTGACCACATAAGCTCCAGCATAAGCTAATGCTAATGCTAAAGCTAATGCAAATGCAAATGCTGACCTGCCGGCCGACGGGAAACCACCTGCTTAAGACACCGCCGGCAGGTCACATGTGATCAGGTAGGACCCAATCCCCGTACGAGCGGATCGGGCCCTACCTACGGAAGCCCTACGAGGCCAAACCCGAAACACGGGTGACAGGTGGGAGTGGCCCAGCCCTCCCAACCTGACACAGAATGAAAGAGGAACTCAAAATACATTCAAATCAAATTAGAAATCTTACTGAAATTAAATGATTCTGGAATAATACAATTCTGGAATGTGTCAGTTTTCTAACTTTTGTGAGAATAAAACTAATTTAAATTATTTGGAATAATATTTCATATAATAAATATATGTGCTTTACCAAAGTTACCCAGCATGATAACAGGTTGAATTTTATTTTGGATTTAACTATTGTAATTACATTTGTATTATGAAATAATTACTGAAGACACGAGAACACATAGATCATAAATATAACTCACCTAGTTATATTTATGATCTACAAATAGTGTTTGCTGTGACCTTTTTAATAATCTAAATTGCTCCCCCCCCCCCCCAAAAAAAAAAAAAAAATGTAAAAAAATTCTCTCTTACCCCCTTCACCGCAAGATGGAGCTGCAAAAAGGCATGCCAGCTAGACAAAATGTTTCAATGTTTACCCCAAATGGATAATCAATAGATTACCTTGTCAGCATGTCAGATTCAGAAATATAAGTGTTTATTAGAATGTGCACAAGTTCATCTGTATAGCTCTAGGAAACTGTTTTCTGCTTTCCTATATTATGTTTGTCTATGTCCTGCCTCAGCAGCTTGCCACATTAGTTTGAGGCCTGCTTAATGTTCCAAGTCAACACTATACAAGTTTAATCAATCATTACAAAATCCAAGTCTAAAAATGTGCAGCAGAATCAGTCATTGCACCTCTTGCCATGTGAATCCAGTTGTGTAATTATGGAGCCTGCTTTAATAGTACATTTTATCAGTCACAGCTGCCGTGTAATCATGTCTGTTGAGGTCAGAGCACATTGAATAGAAATAAGATGAGGCCAGCCCAGTGTTCAGAGGAAATTTTCTTCAACACCAGCAGGAAACTGGACCTGCACCAAGCCAAGATAATAGCTCTAATATGCACTATTCTGGTGACTAGTATTCAAAAGACAAAAGGTCTTATTGATGAAAATATTTGATGAAAACTTTTTTCTAAGACTATTTTCAAATAGCCAGGTGGCCCACCTGCATTTCATGTAGCACATTTTCACGAATATCGTAGCCTCTTAAGTAAGTTGGAAATATGTAAATGATCCATTTACTTTTGGAAATGCAGGACCCCTCCAAAGTAGCAACATGATGTGAATTTTTGTGGTGCCTGGATGGTGTCTACTACCAAGATAAACAATAAAAATGCCAAATTACACTGTGTCAACATTTATTTAACAAAAATAAAGGCAATGCCAGAGTGTGTGAAAAAAAGAAGGACCGTCTTAATATATTTACAGTAATTAAATGGGGAAATGGCAGTGAAGTACTGCTAATTACGTGCCCTCACTAACTGATTATTAGCAAACATAACATCATGAATAAAAATTAAAGTTTTGATATTTTTCTGGGGCATTTAACTGTATGTTAAATCAAGAAAAATAGACATTACATTAATCATATATAAATGAGTTATTGCTCTATTTCACATCATTTCTAGTCTACTATGTCTGAATTTCTAAATTTCTGATTTGTTGAATTTTATTAGTTTAGCAGATACTACCATATTACCCAGCCATGCGAACATCATATTGTTTTGAAACAGAAAAAGGACATAAAGTCACAGTTGCTCTATTGACTTGCTGGGCTGCTGTACAAGGAAAACAAAATTTTAGTTTAAGAAGGAGCAGTGTTTGATGAGTAGATGTGACCCCATGTCTCAACAGATTTCCCACAGGCCTGTAAAAAAAGCATTGTGCTTTTTTTCCCATTTCTTTCTTGCTGTCTGCTTCCAAACTCTATCAAAATAACCCCCTATCAAATAACTGTAAACCATAATTAATTGCAAATCAATCTACATAGTTGGACTTCAGCAGTCTTTTCAAAGCATATGTATTTACCATACATAGTTGAGAAATTTTATGATTCTAGATGCTTTGATATTCAATGTATGTCATTCCTTAAATAAAAACAACAGTTGAAACCCTATAGTCACTAAATGCATGCCTGACTAAACTGGCCGATCATCTATTTATTGCACTGTCTTTCATTAATATAGATAGCAGCGACCTCTGGCTGCGTGGTCCGGCGGGCGCCCTCAGCGGGTGTGGAGTGGGCCACGCCCTCTGGCTGCGTGGTCCGGCGGACGCCCTCGTCGGGTGCGGAGTGGGCCATGCCCTCTGGCTGCGTGACGAGGTGGGTGCCACTGGTGCACTGACTGGGCGGCGTGCGCCACCTGGGCCTCGGGCCGGGCGGCGAGCGGCCCCTGGACCTCGGGCAGGGCGGCTAGCGGCCCCTGGACAACGGACTGGGCGGCTAGCGGCCCCTGGACAACGGACTGGGCGGCTAGCTGCCCCTGGACAACAGACTGGGCGGCTAGCGGCCCCTGGACAACGGACTGGGCGGCGTGCGCCGGGTGGACCTTGGCGGGCACGCACGCTTTGTGGACCTCGACTGGCACGCACGCTGGGTGGATCTCGGCGGGCACGCACGCTGGGTGGACCTCCACCTCGGGATCGCCATCCTGCACACAGTAGAGGTACACCCCCATCGCTACACCAAAGAACAGGGCAATCTCTGTCTCGGACCGTCCAGGATTCACCCCATTGCCGGCACACTCCTCCATATTAACGGACACAAGCGGTAACTCCGGTACCGCCCCCTCGCAGCGCAACCCAGACACGGCGCGATCCGGTGCGGCCGCGTCACGTGACTGCCCCGCGCCGGCGGCGCGCACCACGTCTGGATCTCACGACGGGTGGCTTTACAAACTGGACTGGGCTATCAATCCAGAACTCCTCAGAGTTCAGGAGGGTACGTATGGGCAAAATATGCCCATACAGGTATGACTCGCCCGCCTCATCATCGGACACCTCTACCAGATCAAGGCCATCCTCAACGCGGAGCGCTTCATACCCGTACCTCCACATAAACTCATCATCAGAGTCATACCACTCCGAAAACACTACGTCGGAGCCGTCCTTACGGCTCCGGGACGGCGGGCTGCGCATAGCGGCGCACTCACGGTCACGACGGTACGAGTACGAGTACGAGCTTACCTGGGCTCTGGACTCCCCAATTGAATGGCACTTCGTGATGTTACACTCGCCTACCTAGAGATTAAAGCGGCTGCGCATAGGAAGCGCAGAGCCGTCGCGCTCTAACGCGCTGAAGGGAGCCAGGCACACAGGTAGCAGGGAAATGGAAATTTATTTAAAGGTGTAGAGACACCACAAAACAAAGGCAACCGACGAGTGAACATAAACTAAACCACGAAGTGCATGGAGGACAGGGAAATAAGGAAATAAATACAAATGAAAACCGGCAAATCACGTGCACAACACAACCAATCAACGGAAAGAGATAATTAAACAAACTAAATACCATTAATTAAAGTAAATTAACAAACAGGGAACAGGTGCCCTAGGCACCCGTTCCATATACATATATATATATATATATATATATATATATATATATATATATATATATATATATATAGGCGGCACGGTGGCTTAGTGGTTAGCACATTCGCCTCTCGGCGCTAGGGATTCCCGGTTCGAATCCCCATCTGGGTGGAGTTTCCATGTTCTCCCCGTGTCTGCGTGGGTTTCCTCCGGGTTCTCCAGTTTCCTCCCACAGTCCAAAAACATGGATCAAGTTAATTGAATTCTCAAAATTGCCCCGTTTAGAGTGTGTCTGTGTGAGTGAGTGTGTGCCCAGCGATGGATTGGCACCCTGTCCTGGGTCTATCTGCCCAGCGCTCGAGATGTTCTCCCCTGGATGGGCATGGGGAACCCCACCGCGACCCCAATAGAGGATAGAGATAATGAATGAATATATATATATATATATATATATATATATATATATATATATATATATATATATATATATATATATATATATATATATATATATATATTAGATTCAATACTTCCACAAAAACACTGTTTTATATATATACAGTATATTGAATCTATATTGAATCTAATATATATGTCACAATCACCTACTTTCCTGCCTACCACACCCTCTTCATTTCATACCCCCAAGTTATATATATATATATATATATATATATATATATATATATATATATATATATATATATATATATATATATATATATATATATATATATATATATATAACTTGGGGGTATGATCTTTCATGTGCAGATCGGCAGCAAAATTCTTCTTGAACACCAGTGCCTTTTTTGCAACCCCCTCATGCACACCAGTGTTGTGTATTGTTCTCTTACTAACAAACTCATAAACATTAACATCACCATGTGAGAACAGTCTTTAAATGCTTAGAAGTGTATGTCTTTGAGACCTCACAGACTATTAAATGGCCTGCTTTTGGAATGACCTTAGTTAGTCAGCCATTTCTGGAGAGGTTCATAATAGTTTGAATGTGATGTAATATTTTGGTTTTATTTGACTTTTATCTACGTTTAGGACTTGTTTGAAAATCTGGTTTTTAGGTTGAAGTTACATAAGTTCACAAACATTTAAGCACCACTGTGTTAATAAATGTTATAGCAGGGAAACAGATAATAGGTGTCAAAAATTTCATTTACGAACACTGCTATAATAAGTGGTCTTTGCAGAGTAGTGAGACCACCCAGATACTGACACACTCACGACCATTCATGGCCAATGCAAGGCAACATACTCTGATGCAAATCTACATTACATAAAAGCACAGAGAGGAAACCAGTCTATTAAATTAAGTAATTGGCTTTGAAACTAAAACTGGAGAATTCAAGGCCAAGGTCTAACAAATTACTTTCTTTAAGGAAAAAAAGTTGACACAGTTCCATTCTTTCCTGTCTCTACTTTTCTAATGGTGCTTAGCGCATTCTGTACTTTAATGCATGGTGTGAGGGAAGAGATGGTCATTCCCTCTTTTTTAAAAAAAAGGATTATTGTAAAAGCCTTTCAATTTTACTGATAAGACAAAATATGGTAAAAATCGGTGAAAGAACTGTATGAATAACAATCTCAGAAGGAGGTTAATAACATCTATAATATAGAGTTCAGCACTGGGGTAATGAACTATTAAGCTTACATATTTTACAAGTAACAAAGCCTCCCTGAAATATCAATATTGGAGATTTAGCGCAACCTCTGCACATTAGTTAACATCATACAACTTTGTCTTCTCTTTAAATGCTTTTGTTGACAGTGCCTCATTAGAAAAGTGCGGTCGAACTCCTTTAGTACAAAAAATGTTTGTGTTTCAGAGTGTCTATCAATTTATCAAGTTTCTTAATTTGTTTATCTTTAATGAAAATAATTTGAAAAAAATTTGCAGAGAAAAGTATTTTCTTTGTCATTTGGTATGTTAAATTAAAGTTATATTAATAAGTAAATTAATACATTACAGGGGCGGCACGGTGGCTTAGTGGTTAGCACGTCCGCCTCTCAGCGCTGGGGATTCCCGGTTCGAATCCCCATCTGGGTGGAGTTTCCATGTTCTCCCCGTGTTTGCGTGGGTTTCCTCTGGGTTCTCCGGTTTCCTCCCACAGTCCAAAAACATGGATCAAGTTAATTGAATTCTCAAAATTGCCCCATATAGAGTGTGTCTGTGTGAGTGAGTGTGTGCCCAGCGATGGATTGGCGCCCTGTCCTGGTCTATCTGCCCAGCGCCCGAGACGCTCTCCCCTGGATGGGCATGGGGAACCCCACCGCGACCCTAATAGAGGATAAGCGGGAGATAATGAATGAATGAATGAATACATTACAGATTTTTTTGCTTATTGGATTTTTAGGAATCATCCCAACTTTTCTGCTACGTTTTTTAAGTGTATTATTTTTTAAATTTTATAATATACCATTTTTTTATCTGTTACATTTTTATTATTTTATTATTTTTATGATGTCAAAGTATAATATAGAATGTTAATTTATTGGACTTATTATTCCTTTAGATTTGAAATAAAAAGTAGAGCAAAATGTATGTCTGAACTCCTCTCAAAATCAGCTTTGACCAGTGGAGGGCACTGCACTTTGATTGGTTTCTGATCTGGAACATAAATATGTCTAAATATGTTTAAATACATGGCATTTGTACATAATCAATTTTTCGCTGCACACTTAGATTACATTTTGAGTACCCACTTTGAATCGGACGTATGACTACAGACCAGGATCTATGGTGAATTACATCTTGTTCTAAACACTACTGAAAAGGAAATACCTTACACATATAAGAGTACAAAATTTGTACTGTAGAGAAGTCAACTCAATGTTACTGCATACAGTTTTAATGTTTAGAATACATATATGGTGTGTAATGTTTTGTTATCAGCATACTTTGTTTTATGTAATATACAGACTATATGTACATGTACAATTTTGGGTTTTTATGTACTGCAAACTTTCTTTTGTGCTTCATCACTACAACTCTTTATATTATATTTTAATGTCTTAAAATTAAGTTAGATGTGGTGGTTTACTGCATCACATCCCAAACATAAACCTAGTATGTCTGATTTTTCACTTCTCCTGCTAAAGTTTAGCAATTGATTATGAACACATTTATAGCCAATGTCTGTAGGGACAAATACATTCATTGTTTGGAAAAATGATACTGACTCCTAAAAAGGCAAATTTAAGAAAGTATCTCTTGATTAGAATTAATTGGTAAACAGTGTGGAACTGACTGCTTTTAACCAGGATGTTTGGTAATCTTGTTTTATTATCTTGTGTCAAATAACAAATGTCCCAGGCCTTATCTCCAAGATTTTTTACCAATTTTTTAATTTTATTTTCTTTATTCAACTTGCTTTTTAAACCACTAGGTCCAACTGGAATATGGAATACCTTAATATATGTACATTTCTACCTATAAGAAAAGTAATTTTTATGAGAAAGAAAGAGGGAGTATGCCTTTGGTTTTGTAAATAAGGCTAACTGCATTAAATTCATTATCAAAATTAAATACTAAATAATGTAATGTTGCCTACATTTACAAATATGGATGTAGAGTAAACAAACAACAATAAACATTATATATAAGGTGAAGTAGTCAGAATGTAGCAAGTGATACTTTTATTAAAAGCTGGGGTTTGCAGCTATAGAATGAAATGAGAATCTATAGATTAAAATGGTATAGCCTAGAAAAATTATAACAAATGTTTAGAGAAGTTTTAACCTATTTGGTGTAGGTCTGTTTTAAATACTGCAGTGATATATTTGAGATAAGTATAGACCTTGTCTCTAAATGTGCACTTTGTAGGTAACAACACAAAAAATGTTGAATGTAAATGTAACAAATATGTTAAATAGAGTCGCATTTATACACCAATTTCATAGGAGCCAAAGGTGTGGGGCATTAACCTAGCAGAGAGTAAAAACTTTCCTTATAGTACTGTCCACTAATTGTCGAACATGTCCATCTGTGAAACAAAAAGAAGAATATACCAGGAAAATGCAAGATCGGGCCAAAAAAGTGCACCTTTAATTTGGAGACAAAACCTGCATGCACTTTTACTTTCACTGAAAAGTACTGGACTGTATCTAGCAAAAAGTTGAGCAAAAAGATGGTTACATTTAAATACTTGGGTACAATCCTGCTATAAAAGCAAGCCTGAACTAAGAACTGTCTCATGAGTCTTTTGTTCATGGGTCCTGGAAACCTTGCTATGAGGTCTTGTCTTATCTCCTCATCTTGACCCCTAATCCTATACTAGACTTCTCCATTCCTAAATAGGGAAGACAATTTCAATTGCTAAGCAGAAACACCAAGACAAGGCACTGATCCATTGCTGGGCACACACACACACACACACACACACATAGACACACAGACAGACAGACAGACAGACAGACAGACAGACAGACAGACAGACAGACAGACACACACTATATATATGGGCAAGGGGGTTTCACAGGGGGGACATGCTGACCACTTTGCCACTGTGCCGTCCTGCAATGAAGACATATTAATTTGAAAGTGATAAGTAAGCACACACTATCATATTATTATTGGATGCACAATAAATACTTAATTGAAGGGTGAATTTAAATTAAGAGTGTAAATGTAATTAATTATGAATATAAACAGTAGAAACATTGGATTGCATGTGCATTCTTACATGTGTAAGGTAAGTGGTCATTGATTGTACAGCAATGTGCAGAATTCAACATTAAAGTGTGAGGTGTGAGGTGCCAGTTTGGGTGTGAGGGTGTTTTTCTGTCTGCTGGTCTGGAGGGATAGTCCTGTTTTTTAGCACTGCTTTTCAGATGGCAGCCCATGTCCTGGGTGTAATATACACTAATGTCATGTGGTTGCTCTTCTTCTGTAGTCACTGCTGGGCACTGTTGGTGACACAGTCAGTGTTGGTAGGGATCATGTTTACAGATTTGTTTTGCCACGCTTACTACATAATGCAGTTCCTTTCTCTCTATGGCTGTAGAGCTGGAGTACAATCATGCTTTGGGAAAGAATGCTTTGGGAAAGAATTAATTAATAACATTAATACACACTGAATAGGGACTTCTGTGATAATTGAGCTTACACTACAGTAAGTCTTTTCTATGTTATTTTTTCTCAGGCAAGAAGTGTTAGAAGACCATGCAAGGTGTCTGTTCATGTGAATTCAGAGGAATTTCACACTTTCCACCTTATACAGCCTTCCCAGATATGTAAAGGGAAAAAGTGATCTTGTTTTTAGGTTTTCTGAAGTCCCGAATGATTTACTTTGTCTTAGATGTGTTGAGACATGGCACCATTCCTGTAAACATTCCTTTTCGTGCTCGTAGGCACTTTCATACCCTTCTGAGTTTAGGCACAGTAATGTGGTGTAATGTGCAAATTTTATCATTTTAGTTTGAGGAGTGATTGATGGTGCAGTTGAATAAAAAATGGTGAAGAGCAAAAGGCTTAGTACACAGTTTCTTTGGGATTTTGGTGTTCATTATTGGAGTGGAGCAGATGTGCTTTCTAATCCTGACTTTCTGAAGAAATCTGTGACACAAGCAAAATGTGGTGCTCAGACCTAAATTTGCTAGTTTGGCGATAAATAATGAAGGATAACATTAGTAAAAGTTGTGATAACCTCAACAAATATGATCCTCAAAAAAGTGTATTGTTCCAGGTGTATCATTACAGCATAGACTTCCATTAAGACTGCATCTTCTGTAGATCAGTTCTGTAGGCAAATTGCTGCTGTTTCAGACCTGAAGGGATTTTACTATGAGTCTCTCAATGCATTTAATTACCAACAGTGTTGGTGCCTTTTTTCACAATTAGGAATAAAGCAAGGGTCTTAAGGGCATGCTTGTTACTGCAGTTTGCAAGAGGTTGAAAATGTTGGCAAACACCTCTGCTAAATATTCTGCACAGACCTTAAGTGTTTGTCCAGAAACTCATTTTGGATCCGCTGTTTTCTTGCTATCCATTCTCAAATGGGCAATTCTCACCTAATTTCGATATAATACCAACTTTTGTTCTATGACATGAGCTGCAGAGGTAAGAAACATTCCTGTTATGACTATGAAACCAACCAGAGACTGGTCAAACACATTACAATCTTGCAGGGTGCTGTTCTGTTTATGTTAGTTTGTCAATGCTTTAATTCCATGTTCCATATTTTTAATTGTACACTTCTTAAAATTTTGTATCTTTAGGACCACCCTCAGATGATATATTTAACACTGCCAATAAGGAAGAATATCCCCGCCAATTTGTCCCCAAAATCATAAGGTAGTTAAGACGGAAACTAACTGAAGCTAGGATTTTATAGATTTGTCCCTAAACTGAACCATGACAAAGGCAATGGAATATTTATTAACCCTCAGGAGATTTAGGTTGCCATTTCTGCAGTTTTAGTTTTTTTTTTAAGCGATTTTGTCTATGTGATTAATCAAATTTGGCAAACAATAATATTTCTTAAAATACATTTTAAAATTGAGTTGTTATGTACTTAAATTAGCTTAAAATACCTAAGCTACACAAAAACTTTCAATCTTGATCTTATGGGCCAAATATGCCCCTATTGAAAACCATAAAAATGCTGTTTTTGACCCTCTATTTATTTTGATGTTAATAAATGCATCATGTTGAATTGCAATTTCAAACTGGTCCATTTTAACGTGTGATTTTTATGTGGATTTAATTTTTTTTTTTTTTTTACTGTTTTCTGCAAGGGTGTTTTGGATAATAACCTTAACAGCAACAGGCCGGTGGCGCTGACATCTCATTTGATGAGACACTAGAGAGGCTGGGGTTTGTCCATCTCCGCCCTCCGCCAAGTTCATCGATGGATCCTCTTTAGTTTTCCACCGACCAGCCTGGTGTCGGTGTGGATGATGCTGTCATCTACCTTCTGTACAGAGCTCTTTCACATCTAGAGAACCAGGGAAGCACCATGAGGATCATTTACTTTGATTTCTCCAGTGCTTTCAGTACTATCCAGCCTGGACTTCTTATAGAGTTAATAGATGTGGACTCTCACATGACGAACTGGATTATGGACTACCTCACACATGGACCACAACATGTGAGGGCATGGGACTGTGTGTCTGACTTGTTGGTCTGTAGCACAGGGGTCCCATAGATGGAACCATCTTGGCTCCATTCCTCTTTACCCTGTACACTGCAGACCTGAACATCACCTACAAAAGTTTTCAGAAAGATTACTCTGCTGTTGTTATTCTTATCACAGATGATGATGACTAGGAATACAGACAGTAGATTCAGAACTTTGTGTACTGGTGTCTATGTAACTGCCTCCAGATCTACACTGCAAAAACTAAGGAGCTGGTGTTGGATTTTCGTAGGTGTGGTCACTCCTCAGGACCTTTTTTGGCAATGTAGAGGCATCAGCCATATTGTATGGAGTGGTGTGCTGAGGCAGAAGCATCACGAATGCACACAGGAAGAGACTGGACAAACTAATTTGGAAGGCCAGTTCTGTCGTGGGGGAACAACGAGACCCGGTGTAAGTGGTGGGAGACAGGAGGATGCCAAACAAGTTAGCAACTCCTATGGACAATGAATCCCAAAATTTGTATGAGACTCTAGCAGCACCTTCAGTGACAGGCTGCATCACCCGAAGTGTGTTAGGGAGCGATACTTGTGGTCCTTCATTTCTGCTTCAGATAGACTGTACAATCAGCACTGCTCTCAGTAATCACTTCAAACCAAACATTGTTAAAAATAACACTGTGCAATAAAATATACATAACTGTGAATTAACATTTATCTTGTATATATAGATCTCTATTTCTATTATATTAAAAAGAAATTAACTTACTTCTTATTAATAGCTAAATATCTTTTTACCTTTCCCATCTGTTGTAACTTGCTGTGGAGAATGTGAATTTCCCCATTGGGGGATCAAATGAATATGTATCTTATCTTATCTTATTTACAGCAATACAGCTCTCACTTTCTTCTCTACATTTCATGCTCTTTTATCTCCACCAAACTGTTAAAAAAGGCAGCACAATTAACCACACAGATGCACCTATTACCTGCTCTGACACCTAATCACACTCTTGTGTTAAAAATATCTTAGGTAACAGACAAAAGCGATGAAGATCCAGGTTTAAATCTGGGTGAACTTTTTATGTTTTACCTGTGCCCACAAGGACTCTCTCCGGTTTCCTCTCACAGTCCAAAAAGGTGAACTAGCTGTTCTAAATTGTCCCTTTACTGTGTGTGGGTGTGTGAGTGTGTGTGTGCCAAGTGATTGTCACACATTTAATGCTGTAATTTAAATTTGTAATTTAAACAGTATTCGCTAGTTATTTTTTATTCATTATTGATCATGCACAAAGGGCTTTAACATGTGATTATGTTATTTCATGTTACACTAAAACTCTAAAATATGAACACAAACAAAGTGCTCATAATGTTAAAGAAGTGCTTATATTATGAATAAAGAAAAGGTTTTACATTAATTTGCTCAAATGTGGAGTATTAAGAGTGAAATACATTTTCACAACATATCTTAACTTGCATTTCCCGTGCAATTATCAACACAGACTTTTATAAAGTTAGTGATTTTTTAAACTAATGTTCATTCAAAAAAGTAATTTAACTCAAAGCAATTTTTATCGTTGGAGCCGTAGGCTGCATCACATCTTGTCTTATATATATTTTTTTGTGTTTTCTTTATCCCATATTCTTTAGTAAATCATTTTATTGTTAACCATGCATTTAGGTACTCCATATGTGTACCATGTGATTTCCTTTAAATGTTATCTGTTCATTTTGCACTAAATGCAAGACCCTGTATGTGGAAACTTAATTGTTTCCGTTTTACAAAACATCAAATAATATTCCTAAACTAAATACACCTATGATAGTGTCAAACATTTCAATTATATTGTAAATCTTAAGTTTAATAACTAAATTACTGAAAGAGTGTAAATTATTAATGCAAATTTTCTTTATCCTATTAAACATGTGCAAGTCATCACTGTTTATTCATAACAGTAGTACAAGCCTTAAGAGCACATTCTTGCAAAGTGGATTGTTTCTTTAGTCAATATTGAGTGAATTACTGCTGGATCTGCATTAGGGTTTTTGTTCCACAGCAGTGTACAACACTTGCAATTTATGATGACTGGGACAAATCTTCTTAACAATATCTCAGAATAACTGTTCTAGGAAACTTCAAAGATGTCTCCCTTAAGTCTCAATGTCTCTAAAATTCCTAAGTCAGTGATCAGTTGTTTTTTCATGGCAGTTACAACTCCAAATGAGAAAAAGAAGAAAAATCATATACCAAACACAGTGTTTGTAAACTTAACTTTACTTAAACTTTACTTCATGTGTTGTCTGCTCAACTTAATTTTTTAGACAGGTGATGTTATGAGAGAATCATAATCATCATTTAATACAAAAGCAGAATCCATTAAAATAATGAAACAACATATAATCTTTTTTTTTTTTTGCAGACACTATAAATATTCTTTGCGGTTACTTTGCTGTGGGAGAAATCAGTGGTCAGTTTAACCTGGAAAGCTGGCTTGTGTATCTCTCTACAAAATATTCATCTGCAAGGAGACAGAATATGAAGTAGTGATGTGCTTTTACCTTGGTTTGGATAAATCAGAGTTGGTATCTTTATGCCAGAAATGTTTTCAAACCCATAGCTTCTGTAAAAGAGAAACTGACAGAATCTTTGTGGCTTTGTTATGTTTGAACTCAGTTTTTACTTTATATTTAATTTGAGCATGTCCAAACATCATTCCGTGCAGCAAATGGAAGATGCCAATGAAAAGATTACCTGATAAGATTTGATGTACTTTGATGTGCCATGCCCACTAATGCCTTTACTTGTATATGCTAAAGTGCCTGCATCTGCTTGCAAAACACCTGAAACTGACCATCGAGTTCTGTTTTATGGTTGGCTCGAAAAGGCACATGATTAATCCATCCTGTAACACTTACCTTCTAGTCAAGTAAAAAATTTAATATACATGAACTTAAGGGACACATCATTCATATTTCTGTCTCTGTTTTAGTATGCTTAGATGCTTAGACTTTGTTTATATTTGTTGTGATTTCTCCTTTGCTTAGATTTTTAGCCCTTGCAGAATGCTTCTTACTTAAGAAATGAACCCGCATAAATAATAAATTATGATAAACTGCCACACAAGAAGAAAATTCTTATTTGCAGTTCAAGCTGAAATAAGGTCATACTTGAGTACACATGGAATGGTGCACGTTTCTAAAGCTACTGATAAGAATCTTTCTCATCAAAGAAAAATGATTGTGCCCATGCCAAAGCACTATGAAAAGAAGAATATAGAGAAACAGAATTTTTTGTTTAAGATAAACTTTTCTTTAGATCAAGAAAATATTTTAGATAGCACAATGTTATATTTTGGATCAGTGAAGGTTTTCAATTACTGAATGATAGGAAAAGATTAACAAAAGCATTTTAATTTAACAGAATCTGAAGGGATGAAGCAAGAGGACATAAAAAAGACATTATCATTTTACACTAGTGAATTGATATCATCAGCACAAATGATCTGTTTGGGCTAATTCATATGTAAGTATAAGTATTAGTTGGAATAGTAAATACAAAGATTCATTTCTATGTAGTTAAGCAATTTATTAATAAGAGCCTAAAGTATTAATAAAAATAAACACCATGCCTTCAAATTATAAGGTGGACATAAATGATTAGATCTTTTTCTGACATATGGACTTAAAACTCTGACATTTCTGTTAATTTAAAGCAACATAATTGCAAGTTGTCATATATATTTTTATTTTCATACTTATTTTCCTTATGTTTTTTTTATACACAGAAAAGTGTCTGATATTTAATGATCTGAAACATGAATTCCTGTAAAGCATCCACACTTATGCATAGATATAGGGAACAGTGTTATGCTGTTCATTGTTTTAAATTCTTTTCTGAATTCTGTTTTTCCTTATGTTTTACTTAACCTTTTCTTGTTATCCCATAGGTACTAAAAATATTACAATGTATATTTAGGAGGAGAATGAAAACAACTATGCCACTAGGAGCCTTCTCATCAGTGACTCAACTGACACATAAAAACTTTAAAATACAAAAAGATTAATGATTAATTAGATACTAATAGTTAAATTGCTAAAATGTAAAAGAAAGTTACACCTTCACAGAAAGAAAGTATTATTTCCCAAAGTATTTATTTCATTTATATGAATATAAAATGGCTTGGCGTCACTAACACTTTACAAATATTACATGGATCTAAGAAACATAAAACATAAATAATGAAGTCAAATACTAAATCATTAATCATGTTAATATTTAGCAAATGAAAATTTAAACTAGGTCTGACACTAATTAAAATTATTTGGAAGTCCTTTTACCATAAAAATAAATAGAGCTTTTTAGGACATGTGGCTGTGTTCTCACCCACAGTCATCAAGTAGTTGTCCAATCAGAATGCTTTAGTGTACATCCAGAAACACGTTTCTTTAAAATTGACTAATTTGAGTTCTGCTTGAGAATAACTGTCTCTCCAGTGGACCATCAAGAATACCTGGCAGTGCTGTCGCTTTGTCTGTGCACATTTCCAGCTGTATGTGTTAGGTAGAACTTTCCACACTGACCACCACTAACTACCTCATATGTTATACTTTTATTTAAAAAATTTCTTAAAAATTTTCCTACTGTTGTTGGTCTAAAAATACAATACTTTTTATTTTGTCTTATTTTAATAGCTTACATTCAATTTTATAGACTACTTTATTTTATTTAGCTTTGGCATTTGATTTTTTTCCTGTTCCCGTATATTGACATATATTAATGCGTATGATTTGTGCCTTCTTTTCGTCTTGCGGGTTGAGGAGTATTTGATTCAGCTTGCTGCCATATTATTTAAGTATCTTCCAAAAGACCTGTCTTCCTCTCCCATGCTTTGTCTGCCATTATGTATTATGTATTGTCACTTATCCTTTGGTCCTCTCTTTGCTGCATTTCTGTTGCAATTCTGTATATGCGCTGTGTCATGCCTAGTTTACACATTTAGTCACATTCGTGAGTTTAGTTTTTCCTTTTTGGTTACCTTCATTACCAAGTTTGGCTGCTTTGCTATTTTGCTTGTTATTTTGTGACTTGACATGTATTTCTACCTCTTATTTTAATAGTTTAATACATATTAAGTTTTATATTAGTTTATTAGTTAAGTTTTGCGGTATATGACTAACATTACACATTAGTATTGTTTCCACATTCCTTTTTCATAAATTTCCTATCCAGTCATCAATTGTTAATCACTTATTAAATTAAGAAACTACCTGGCTTAATAATGCTATGCATGAGAGAATGTAAAAAACTGTCAGCTCAGCAGAGGGCATTCCTAATTCTCCTGACAGCTCTCAATCTGTCAGTATAAAGAGCCCTGCTGTTCTTATTAGTAATTTCTATGTTAACTCTTAATTAGTGCTTGGAGAGCAACCATAATATTTTTTATTACAGATTTTTATTACTGTTATCTTTAAGATGCATTGTTTTTTATATTATTTTTTGTACCTCACGTAAACAATAGAACATCAGTGTTCTTGACAAAGTTTGTGTTATACCAGAGTTTAATGAATGCTGTGCTGTCAAGTTGGCATCATGTAGATAAAATTTCTTACAACTGAGTTTACTGACAATGCAGCTCTTTTACCTTTAAGATTCCTTTGTCTCCATTGGAAAAAAACTGCGATTGTTTGCTTGTGGAACAAAGGTTGATAAATTAAGCAGGAGGGGATATATATTTAGTAATTAACATAATATCCAATAGAACATAGATAAACTAAACTGAGACTGATAAAATTCAACAAAATTTCAATCAACATCTGGCTTATTCATGTTCTTCAAATAGAACAGTAGTGTAATTTTCTACTCAACTTCCTCCCTGGTAAGATTTCAATAATTTAATAAAAGGCCCATGGATAAAACATTATGTTTAAACACATACTTCATCAGTTAGAAGAGAGGACAATACACTTACATGAAAGTACTTAATGCATTGCTTAAATAAATGCCATGTTTTTTCGACTTGTTATATGTGAACTTTTTTGGTATTATTTACACACTCAATTTGAATTTTCTCATGGTGGGACCAATAAAGGCTTATCGTAAACACTTATCGTAAATACTCATAATTAAAGGAAGAAATCAATGACACAAATTATGGTCCCCATGCCAATCCACAGCGAGAACGTTTTGGGCACTGGGCAGATACACCCAGGACAGGGCGCCAATCTATCTCATCATGGTACCTAATAACAGTCATGGTACCTCTGGCTAGCAGAGGGAGTTCTGTGCGGCCCTCCAATGAAATGCTTTCCCACACCATTACTGACCCACTGCCAAACCGGTCATGCTGTTGCAGGCAGCAGAACGTTCTCCAAGGCATCTCCAGACTCTGTCGCATCTGTCACATGTGCTCAGTGAAAACCTGCTCTTTTCTGTGAAGAGCATAGGGCACCAGTGGCAATTTTTCCAATCTTGGGATTCTCTGGCAAATCGGCCTGCATGGTAAGCACGAGCCCCACTTGTGGA
The DNA here is from genome assembly GCA_019802435.1 of Corydoras maculifer. NCBI lineage: Eukaryota > Metazoa > Chordata > Actinopteri > Siluriformes > Callichthyidae > Corydoras > Corydoras maculifer. The sequence goes on from JAFMOD010001706.1 coordinate 496,896, forward strand.
CGTCGGGCCCTCATACTACCCTCATGGTGTCTGTTTCTGACAGTTTAAGCAGAAATATGAATATTAGTGGCCTGCTGGAGGTCATATTGCAGTGTTTTGGCACTGCTCTTCCTGCTTCACAAAAGAGGAGGTAGCGGTCCTTCTGCTGGATTGTTGCCCTCATACGGCCGCATCCACGTCTCCTGGTGTACAGGCCTGTCTTCTGTTATCTGCTCCATGCTTTGGACACTGGGCTGACAGACAGAGAAAACCTTCTTGCCACATTTCACATTGATGTGCCACCTGGGATGAGCTGCATAACCTGAGCAACTTCTATGGGTTGTAGACACCGCTTCATGCCTTTATGGTGAGACAACTGACAAAATGCGAAAGTGATCAAAACATCAACCTGAAAGGATGAGAACAGTGAAAAGGTCTGGGGTCAACACCTGCAGAACCACTCCTTTATAGGGGTTGTCTTGCTAACTTTATAGGGGTTGACTCTCATTTCTACCTGTTGTTCATTCTATTTTCACAACAGCAGGTGAAATTGATTCACAATCAGTGTTGCTTCCTAACTGGACAGATTAATATCAAAGACGTGTGGTTGACTTGGAATTGTCAATACTTATAGAAAGTTGACTTGTAAAAGTATTCCCTTTATTTTTTAGCAAATTAAATTATATAAATATTAAAAAAAAAAATAAAAAAAAATATATATATATATATATATATATATATATATATATATATTCATTCATTCATTCTCTCCCGCTTTATCCTCTATTAGGGTCGCGGTGGGGTTCCCCATGCCCATCCAGGGGAGAACGTCTCGGGCGCTGGGCAGATACACCCAGGACAGGGCGCCAATCCATCGCTGGACACACACTCCCTCACACAGACACACTCTATAGGGGGCAATTTTGAGAATTCTATTAACTTGTTCCATGTTTGTGGACTGTGGGAGGAAACCGGAGAACCCGGAGGAAACCCACGCAGACACGGGGAGAACATGGAAACTCCACCCAGATGGGGATTCGAACCGGGAATCCCTAGCGCTGAGAGGCGAACATGCTAACCACTAAGCCACCGTGCCACCTTATATATATATATATATATAAAAATAAATATATCTAAATATATATATATATATAAATAAATAAATATATATATATATATATATATATATATAAATAAATAAATATATATATATATATATAAATATATATATATATATATATATATATATATATATATATATATATATATATATATAAAATTTGAGCATGAAAGACAGATCAAGGGTAGTATATTAATGTATAATTTGCTTTGAATCTTTAAGGTGACCTGCAAGTTTCAATTCTTGCTTTCTAAATTTCTGCTGGTTAGAAAGAAAGTTATGTAATATAAAAAAGTTATATAATATAAAATAAAGTTTCGAAGTTTTTGTTCAGCAGTTTTTATTTATTTATTTAGACCACACAATACTAAATGGTGTCAAACTGAATGACAGTAAAAACATAAAACAAGTCATCAGTCAGAGCCCTCTCATAATGTGTGTGGAGATAAGCCTAGGCCAAACTTTGGCTTGGGTAGCCCTAAAGAAAAATGGATAACTCTGCTTAGAACATTACACCTGTAGGAAAAGGTCACTATGACTGAGAATATGTGACAAGGCTTTCCAGTGTTTTACTGTGTTATCTCACAACAATGGTTCTGTTCTCGTGAAAGGACTCTTTCTTTATACCTGACTGCACCTGTTTTACTTTTCTGTATATAATGAACCTGTTATAAAATTATATTGAGTATGTAAAGCAAATACATAACTTTATATAATCTACATATATTCCTTATGCATTAAGCAGTAAACAGTAACATTTGTTTTACATTTGATTATTAAAGTGACTAAGTCCTATTTTAAGTGGAGTAAAAGGAATTCTACAAGGTTCTTATGCTTTGTTGTTCTGTTGTTTAAAACAGTGGGTTGTAGTGCTGAGGTCTTTTCTGGAACAAATTTACAATTACATTACATTGATAATATATTTACAAATCCACACACTAAGAAAAGAAACCATCTCATCAACACTGGCCTATGTATTATTGCTAAAAACAATCCCAGAGTGGCTCATTTTTCTTATGGGAAGGAATTTCAAGGTTACTGTTAATCCAGTACAAGTAATGATACTGTACATGGAAATGTAGTCATTTTGCGCTCAACCAAGTTCACTTGCAAATATACTGTTTTGTTGACCTAAAATTTGGTTTTAATAGACAGAACCTAATATTTAGACTGGTGGGTTTGCAGTCCTCCCATTATATTACTGCCAAGGCCATTAAGCACTTTCACTTTTACAGAGAAACAAATAGATATACTTCAAAATGTAAATAACTGAATCATTGTATCTATGTTCATTTATCAAACTTGGTATATTAAAATATAATGTGTGTTATTATTGTTCTACACAGTTAATACTGGCCAGCTTTCAAGGAGGATGAGTCCCCTCAATAAAGCTGGGGGTTCATGTTTGGAACACTGTAAATATGCTTTAAGACGATGCACTATTGTAAAAAGCACTATATATACATATAAAAAAATTTAACCTTCAAAATCCTGTCTGTCTCCTGTCTGCAAATCATAGAAAAATAATACCTTTATGTAATTGTGTTCAATAGGAGATTGGGATTCGATGTAGTACCAGTCAAGAGCTTGGACACAGCTTTTTGCTCCAGTTTATTGTCTATTTTATCAGTTCTACTTGCCATAAGATGAATTTTGTACAGACTGCACTCCACCTGTTTGTGGACTACAGTACATACTGTGTTAGTTCCCTTTACTCTGTTCTCTAATGGTCAGGACCCCAATTTTTAATTGGTGCATTATTCCTATCCCAGCAGTATTACTGTGGGGTTTAAATGTAATTTAAGCAGCACTGCTGCACTTAAACCCTCTCACCACATCAGTGTAATTGCAGAACTGACAATTAACCAGAAACCAAAATATACCTGTTCTGTGATGGTCCCATAGAGAGCAAAGAACCAACAAGAGACTAACAAACTTTTGAATGGTACTGTAGTAGTGTGTAAGTCTTAAGATAACTCTGTATACTTTTCTAATTTAATGTAGAATCTAGAATTAACAAGTAAATGTGTAACTATGAAATATCATTTTTAAACTCCAAATAATGGTTGGACACCTGGATCCAAATGTTTGGATAACTGTTCAATGTTTAAAATAAACTTATGGGAGAAGGGACTATGTGGTTGTATTTTTAAAATAAAATTACAAAGAAAAATTGGTGAAACTTTCCAGCAATGCAACAATAATTTTATTATTCCTCAGTTAGTATATTCCCTCAGCTGAAACCCTCATAACAATTACGTGATGATCCTAGAAAAGCAGATTGTTAGACTAAGAAAGAGTAAAGACGAAGGAAAATTAAGTTTATATCTATTATATCTATAGTATCTATTAGAGTTTACACTTTTTATTTTGAATCATTAACTTGTTTAAGAATGCTTAGATTTGTTGTTTGTCCTAAATATTTGATGTTTATTTTTGCTTACACTATTAGTTAGCTTTTTATATTTACTTTCACTCTGAATCAAATAAGCATATTTGCATATAAGCATATTTGCTGGCATTTAATAAGCATCCTAGATACGATCTCTAAATTTGTGTTAAGACTGGACTAACAACATGGCCACATCTTTGTTTACATTAAACCATGCAGCTGGATTTGGCCACGGACCTTTTTATGTTAATTTGCCAACACGTTGCAAACCTGTTGCTGGTCACAAAAGTTTAGAAGGATGATTTGAGCTAATTATATGGGAATTTCATATCCTGGAGCATGGTTTTAACTGGTATAAAGGAAGCAAAATCTCTGGAACTGTTTTACTGAAAAGTGCTTCCAATTAAACTAATTTACAAAGTGGATAATAGCATGAGAAATCGAACACAAGAAATATAACATCAGAATTTTTTTTGGCATAAACTCAAATAAAGCACGAAGAAGACTGAGTGAGTGTTCTAAAAGAGTGATGTCTACGGACAGTCTTTATAAAGTCCTTAACCTCAGCTAAAAATATGAATTACTAAAATACCAGTCAATACCTAAAAAAACCCAAATCATATTAAAAAGTAATCACATAAGTAAAATGCTACCAGGTGTTACCCGATGGCTACAAAAACAATCTGAATGTTAAAATTTTAAGTACTATATGATATTTACTCAATTACTAAGTGTGTGTGATATTTCAATTCTGTACTTGTATATAAATTTTATGATAAGGATGGCACGGTGGCTTAGTGGTTAGCACGTTCGCCTCTCAGCGCTAGGGATTCCTGGTTCAAATCCCAATCTGGGTGTTTTTCCCATGTCCGCGTGGGTTTCCTCCAGTTTCCTCCCACAGTCCAAAAACATGGATCAAGGTCAACTGAGTTCTCCAAAAATGCCCCATGTAGAGTGTGTTTTTGTGAGTGAGTGTGCCCAGCAATAGATTGGCGCCCTGTCCAGCGACCGAAACGTTCTCCCATGGATGGGCATGGGGAACTCCATGGGGAACCCTAGCAGAGGAAAAAGCTGAGGATAAAGGATGGGTATAAATTTTATGATGAGTTGTATTATATCAAAACAATACACCACAGAAACAGAGCGGTCAAAGCCTGCTGAACATGGCCGATGATAAATATGTACAAGTGCACAGTACATGTATGTTACCATGATGTTCTCTATTGCTTTCCCTCTAGCTTTTGCATTTTTTTTCCATTAACCATATTGAAACATATTGTAATTTAAAATATCCAAATAACAGAAAACAATATTACAGATGTTATAATAGTGCTGTTTATTTATCAAAAGATGTTTAAACATACACCACCCAGAGCACAGGCTCGCAATTCTCCTATTACTTTTAAAAAAATAAACATTGATCCAAATCAATTAATTTTCGGAGCTTGTCATTTCAACTCTTATTTCATCCCAAGACTTCTTGCCTGAATTAATGTTTAAGGTTTTGATCATACCATCCATTTTGAAGTCCAGTTTGTTTTATTAGTGTGTTCGCCCAATACGTTTTTGAACATAGTATACCTCGCCTGCTTAAAAAGTTTGAATTTATTGATGAACATGAATTTTAGTCAGCAAGTAAAGCTGCAAATTCCCCCCTCACTGGTCAGTTGCTTTTTAAAAAAATCTTATATGTGTAGCAAAGATATCACTGTGTTGTGTAACTAATAAATCCATTGATAAGTCAAACAAAGTGAAATGCAGAAAGTAAAATTGTGATAACATAAGCCTGCAACTATAAGCACACCAGTAGAGGGAATCATGCTTAGTCATGGCACAATGTCTAGTGTGAGTACACCCTAAACGTTTTTCTTAGTTGATGTTAGATGGGAAACACTGTTCTGTAAATTGTGCATGATTTGTAACCTTTACATCCAATTTTGACCACAAAACTACAATGTCTGAAGATGGCAGCATTTATGCATATACACTTTCAAAATCAAAATCACACAGTTGTACATGTTTTAATAGTTTAATTAGAAAACAGATTTCTTCACAGCATTTATGGTCTTTTTGTTGCAGCATGCACTTTTGTTTTCTGAACTTTGTCATTTTTACAACAGCATTATGTGTAAAAGACATTTTGTGCATAACATATAACCTGCAAATAAAAATTGTGATATTTGCATTTTTGGTATAGTGATATTCGTTAAGTGTCAAAGGATATTCTTGTCCATGTATTAGTGTTCAATGGACTGTGTCTGTGGTTAAAACAGATGGCTGAACATTTGCTCTTACAGTATCTCTATATGAGCTTGCAAAACCGAAGCTGCAGCACATATAATGCAAAACTCAGCTAATTTCACTAAAGCATTATGCATATGACTAAAGTAAAAACTATAATCACTTGTTTACTGGTGCATTAATGTTTTACAGCTATATAGAAATGCCCTTCACTTATTCACAATACTGGGGGTAAGCACATATGTATGAACAGGAAATACACACTGTTCAGGCTTGACCTATCACAAAAGACACGTAAAACATGGCACATTGCAAAAGGTAATTACCTCAGTAAACATCAGGAATTTGCCAGTTAATAATTTTGTATGCATTATTAAGCTACTATGAGCTATTGGCCTTAAAGAGGGGTCTTTTTACATCAGGATTTACATATATTAGGATTATATGTGCTTAAAAAAGTAAATGAGTACATACTGGCCTTTGATCTTTCAATAATTTTCCTATTTTCATTTTTTTATAAAACTTCCTATTTTATTTTTTACCTCTCAGCCTGGTTAAGATAATGAGCTGACATTGTGATTTTTATTAAGTTTATTTTCAAAACGTTTGTTGGTTTCCACGGGCATGCAGAATCACTATTCTACAAGAAATTCATCTGCAATTAAATGAAGCAAAGGTTAGAGAGAAAGAGATCACTGTATATTAAACTCCAAACAGACAAAAAAAAAGTAATGCACAAAGGAGGAGAAGTCAAGGAGACAGAGAAGAGGCGTCAACATGCCAGGCAGGAAGAAAACTCAATAAAGTAAGGAAGAATGGCCAGAAGAAAGAGCAACACAATTTGTAGGCAGAAGACCTGTTTCCTTCAAAATATGCTACTTGAGCTGCAGGCAGAAAGAACAAAGAACCCAAATAAATAAAGACATGTTCCAGAAAAAAAACTCAGGTATTTTACTGTGTTTAATAAAGCTCAGTTATTTCCTATAACATATTTTACTAATTTTGTAAATTGTCATATTCAAGCTCCTTCCATTTTAATCACTAAAGTTCCAAAAAAGATATACTAAATCTTTCTCAAAATGTAGAAATTAACATATTTATATTTCAGTTAACATCTTAAAACTCTTAATGTTTAATTTTAGAACGAACTCCTTAAACTAATGGGTTGTCACTAATGATTTTGTAGTTAAAAATTTGAAAGAGCTTAGACAAGGCAAATAAGTGGACTCATCATTAAGAACTGCTTATAAAAAATTAAAGATTCCTGCTGTCCTTCCAAATTGCATTTTATGGAAAAAAAGATATAAAAAATCCATGACCATTTTCAATATTCACCGCACAGCCTAAAATGAATTTATCACATATACACAGTAACACTGCTCTGAAAAGTTTCATAAATAGCAGTTTATTTAGTAATCAGTAAGGGAGGTCAAAATTAAATTTAAAAGAAGCATAAACCAAAGATCTTTGTCTTTACAAGAAACGATGGGTTTATCTGTTAGTTTAAAGATAATGATTTTAGTAAACGACTGTGGCTAATTTATATCATTCATTATCTACGAAAAATATTTTTAAAAAATCCTAGTGTGTTAAGATCAAGGGTAGAAACTGCTCGTTTGTGCATAATTATTGAGTCTGCAGGTTTTGTTGTTTGAGAAACTGCTATGCTACCCTAACGAACATCGCTTAATGGGTTTGGCAGTATTTTAAAAAGTCATTGTCACTTAACACAGGCCACACTATTGTGTCAAGAATTGCATATATTACTGTAAATTTTACAAATGCCAGACAATTTCATGTTCCTTATGTCACCTAAAATTGACAAAATAACAGTGGAAACATTCTATAGCCTAGACATCCGATTCTGATGTCAGAAACAGCTACCCGCTAAAAGTGCAAAATTAAGGAACTGTGATGGCATAAGGGTTGCATCTGTGCTCATGGTTTGTGTGATCTTCATATAGGTAAAGTTTTACTCAATGGAGAGACATATGCTGCGATCAAGATGGCATCTTTTCCAAATGCCTAATGTCATTTGAGCATTAAAACGCCAAGCCAAAAGTTGCAACAGCAAGGCTTTGTAGAAACAGAATGCTTTACTGGCCCGTCTGCAGTATAGATCTATCTTCTATAAAACATACAAGGTGCACAGACTGTTAGCAGCACAGGTATTTTATGAAAGCAAGAAGAGGGGGGGAAAAACTGAACTTGCAAAACTTTACTCAAGTCCTCAAACAATTTAAAATCAACACACCCCTGTCAGGAATTATTTTGAGGGTTTTGTAGGCATACATTTTTTGCATTTGTTTATATTTAACAAATAAAATCAAAATTGATATTAAAAAAACTATTTGGCTTTTGGCGGTTGAAAAAAGTTTAGAGTAAATAACAAAATAAAGATATTAAATTTTTGTGGCATTTATCTGCAAAGTGTCACGAAATGTCCTGGAAATCAGGATTGGTCTGCAGTTCCTTACTTACCTACACAGCCTGTACCTTCACCATTTGGTTCAAATCCCTGGTTACATTTCTTGGCACGACATTTGAAACTTCCATATGTATTGGTACACACAGGACGTTCACGGGGACACACAGAAGGGAACTCTGTACACTCATCCTGATCTGGGTTTTTTTAAGGAAAAAGGATTGTACATAAGGATTGACAGCAAAAACATAAATAATTTAACAGAACAAGGGTACAAGGATAATAAGAATTATAAGATTCTTACCCACGCATCTGCTATTTTCATTGACAAAAAATCCATGCCCGCACTAGAAGTAAATAAATGTGTTACATCTATTGCTAAACTGTTATGAAATACACCATTTAGTTTGCCTTTTATATTCCTGCAGACATTCAAAACTTTTTGACAGTTAAACTGTTATTTCTAATTTACTTTACATTTGTCAGTTAACATTTAAATTTTACTCAATGATAACACACCATCACAGAAATAACTCAATTTGTAACCAGGCAGTTCAGTGTTGTATTTTTTTTCTGTGATTTCTGACAACAATTTTAAAACAATCTAATAACCAAAAAACTATATACTAGGTTTCTGTTCACTATTGACTATTATGTTACATCAATAATGCAAATATACCACATTACAAAGACAAGAATATTAAATAAAAAAATAATATCTTGTAATAATAATATTTAATTAATATAAAATAATAATTGTAAAAAAAATAATATCTTGTATATATTTGCCACACCTTTATGTCTGCTGCAGGGGTAACTTTCTCTTCGGTTACTGGGTATTGGATCTCTATAACTGTGTTCATATCTCTGAGCTCCAATGGCCTGGTGACAGAGTTTCCATCTGGCCAGTACACCTCCATGTTTGTAGCTGTGTCTTTCCCTGTTGGAGATGTACATGGCAAGGAAGCAAATAAAATAAAAATCTAGATTTTTGAGAACAGTCTGTATTTGTAACTTTCCCTCTGGGAGAACAGACACAATAAATTATTTCTTCCACTTAAACACAACTCTCAAAAGAAAAACTCCTCTCTAGAGAAAAGGCCTCCCAAGAAGTTCTTTGGCAAAAGTAGGGTTGAACAAGGTCTGGGTTTGGCACAAGAGCTGCAGGCTTTTAACAAATGTACAAAAATCTGCTTGGCTGCAGCTGTGCACAGCACTGTGAACAGTACAGCCTCAACTTGTCTAATTTGGCATAGTGAGTGCAACCCTTTCAGGTCTAACAGCATTTAAGTGAGGATCAGTAACCTTAGAGCTTGCATAACAAGTAACATTCCACAAAGGTGTTCATTCATTATAACATAAACTCTTGTGTCCTGGGTTTGAGCTTAATGTAAGTAGAGTATGATTTGACATGATATATTCTTTTAGGCACAAAATAACAAAACAATCCAAATTGTTAGTGTACTGCTTTCTTGCCTTGCACCTCAATAATTCTGACAGTTGCACCAATAGAATTTATATGGAAGAAACATTAGTTGGTATGGCAGTTTAAATTCTATATGGGGTAATTACAACAATAATAAAGGTGCAAACTAAGTCACAGTAAAATATCAGACCTTTAAATAAATTTTAAAAAACAAGCTCTCCCTTTCCTTACATTCCTCCTTAATATTCATGCATTGGAGACATGCTCCAAGTGTCATGCAAGTCTTTAATTACAGCTACATGTAAATAGATCCACAGTGTTTCCTCCTGGAGAAAATATTGACATTGGCTAAAAGTGATTCTGACATTGACATTGGATTGAACTGTGCACAGCACAAGAGAAATATGTTTATGACTTAGTAGAAGGGGATTACATCTTCATAATTTTTGTTTTAGGAAAATGATGTAGTGCTTTTTATTACAATCTATGGAGTGAAGAGATATGTCTCTGTGGGAATAAAATCCACCTATTTCAAGTTCAAAATTTAAGTGGTCCAACCACTTTTCCAAGAACAGGAAATTACTGATCTCTTCCATCTAAAATCCCTTTAAAATATGTTACAATCATTAACCATTTATTCCATGTTCAATCCAGAAGCACATACACATTTCTGATTTTACCCAAAAACACATTCTTTCATATTTCTAACCTTTAGTGCAATGCCGTGAGTGCTGCATTTTGATTTTCACAGTTAATTGGAATGGTGAAAGTTTCCAACTGGCTCCCTGTTACTGCTACATATTTAGCTGATAGCTCTCTAGTGAATAACTGAAGCCACTCTATACAGAGCATCTGTAACTGAGCCATGCAGTGGGAGCATGATCCCACAGACATTCCAGTATTTTTAATGTTACAAGTGTTGGCTTTAACATATAGTGTTGTGTTACTACTGATTATTTTAAAGACATAGTCTTTTAACGAACTGACTTTGTGACATTGTATGAATTACTTATATCTCATTTTGTAATCAAGGTACACTATATTGCCAAAAGTATTTGCTTGTATAACTTCACATGCAATTAAACCTAAGTGAAATCTGTTCCTAATCTAGGGGGATTAATATGATGCATACCATTTTGCATACAGTTTTAACAGGGAAGTTCCCTATGGGGTTGGGCAGATACCCACACAGACATGGGGAGAGCATAGAAATTTTAACAAGATCGGGATGTGAGGCGGACATGCTAAACACTATGCTACAATGCCACCAGGTTAAAAAGGTATTTTTTAATTATTTTCCCAGAAACCTATTCAAGAGGTCAGCCATGTTGGATGAGACAGCCTGGTTTAAAGTTTCTGCAAACGGTAGTCCCCCAGATCTTCCATTGGGTTAACATCAGTAATTTGTGCAGGCCAGTAAAGTTCTTCCACAGTAAGCTTTTTGGACCTTGCTTTGTACACTGGTGCACCGTCATAATGGAACAGGAGGGAGCCAGATGCATCCATTGAATATGCCAGGTGAAGAAGTGTGATTCATGTTCACCTAAGCGAACACGTCTCCACTGACGTAGAGTCCAGTGGTGGTATGCTTTACACCACTGCATCCGGTGCTTTGTATTGGCTTGGATGCAGTTGCTCAGCCATGGAATTCTGTTCCATAAAACACTCTGTGCACTATGCATTATAAATATCATTTATATAATTTGAGGGCATGGTAGCTCAGTGGTAAGGGTGTCGGGCTATCAATCTAAATGTTGTGGGTTTAAATCCCGGGTCTACTAAAGTTACCAATGTGGGTCCTTGAGCAAGACCCTAAACCCTAATTGCTCTAGGGATGATGTGGCCATCCCTGTGCTCGCTTTGTAAGTGGCTTTGGATAAAAGCATCTGCTGAATGACCAAATGTAAATGTAATTGAAAGGTCTGTAAGGAATGACTTTTCAGAGAGTTGGCAACACAAACTATTTAAGCTTGTGCAATTTCAGTAAACTTTATAAAGAACTATACACCTTAAGTTGAGTAGTCAAGTTTAACAAATATACGATGAAAACTAACAGCAAACCAACAATGTTGCGCACTAGCTGAAAGTAGAAAAATACCACATACCAAGTCCAAAGTGAGCTACAGGTTCCATTTCACACAGGTATCCAGATCCTCCATCAATAATGCGCGTGTGAACTCCACTTTTCTTAGTATAGACAACCACTTTGGCCCCCCGAGCAAAAGCCCCAAATTTAGTGCGTGGTATGACGCGAAGCCATCTGTTAGATAATCCCTATAAGCAAAAAAAATCGGTGAAATAGAAGAAATTTACAATTACAGTACTGTTTTATTTTAATTGTCTGCAGCTGCTGTGTTAATCAATGACTAATGCAAAGAGCCACTGGTCTTCCAAAATAAATACAAAATTTACAGCATTAAGTAGTGTGCATATCCAAAGTACATTACAAAAGTCATGCCACAATATTGCGCTCACTAATAAACTTAACTATCACAAATTTACAGAAATTAAATCACCAATTTTATGGACAAACTTATCAGTTTCCCATTGTTGCCCATACACAATACTCATCATTTAAAAAGTGTTTACAAATGCAATATGTGGAAAAAACCTGTGACAACGTGTAATACGTGTAATGTATTGGTGTACCAATACTTTTGTTCATATAGAGTATTCAAAATTATAACAAAAGCTTATTTTAATCATGTTATCACATTATAAGCAGCTGTTCTATGTGCTATTGAGTTAGAAGTCAGGTACCTACTTGGATGACTTGGTACACTGATATAGGTTGTGCTGCACTCTCGCCATGAGTTATCAGCAGGTCCAACTGGCCATCTTCATCAAAATCAACAACAGCAGCTCCTAAAAGGCAAATATAATTAGATTATTTAGGCTGCTAATGAGCTTAGTGCTGATTAAATAAATATTTAAGAATCATACATTGCATAATTAAAAACTTAAATGCAGATCATCATATGATGTCTAAAGTAAGCCATTAAAATAGTATTTTTTGGTTTTATAGCCTTAAAAACATAAAATATTTTTCTCCAGGTTAAATATAACATTTTTAAAACAGACCAATAATGATTGCTTAGCACTATATAGCAGGACATCAATATAAAGAGACAGTTTATGATCACATTTCGTATTTCACTCAGTACAACTACCACAGATGTACAAATCAAAAAACAAGCTATGCACAATTGTACACAATTAGTACAAATATGTATTCAAACTTTGAAAGAGCTGGTTAGAAAAAGTTTCTTTCTTTAATTCAGCAAGTCTGTGCTTTAGTGTACAACAACAAGTCTATAAAGGCATGGTTTGGAGTGGAAGAACTTCAATGACTTTGATGAGTCCTGCCCTCAACCCAATCTAACACCTTTAGAATTTACTAGAATAAAAATTAATCCAGAATTACTGTCCAACTTTACATATGCTATACAAAACTTTCCACAGACACACTCCAAAATCTTGTTGAAAACATACACGAAAAGTTAAGGTTGTTGTCACTCCTAAAGGAAAAATGGACATACACTTCCAAAAACCACCTTGAAGTGTACATTCAAACATATATTGTAGTTGTAAGAATTTAGTGTCAGTGATTATTGAAATGTTTACTAAGCAATTTAGGAAAAATTATCTTGCCATCCATTTTTTTCCCCCAAAAAGGGTAACTTCCAAGATTGGTCATTGTATGTGTGATGACTATTACAACTCCAAAGTTCTAGACATTTATCCAGCTTGGTTTGAGCTAAAAAATGTTGCTGTTGATAGTGCCATGGTCAATTCAATTATTAATGATGACGTATACTTTACTCTAAGAGGTAGTTTAAGCCTTTTTGTACTGTCCACTCATCCAGTGTCATTCCATCTTCAATTATAAGCCTTATTTAAAACCACGTTTCCTACAATAGCAAATCATTTGTTTTATGATCATGTCCTATCAGTCGGGGAATTCTTAAAGAACTACCAATAAAATGTCCTTATAATCACCAAAAGGCTGGAAAATAGCTGTTTTACTAACAAAATACTAAAATAAATTATGACTATTATAAGATTTGGGGGGGGGGGGGGGGGGGGGGGGGGGGGGGGGGGGGGGGGGGGGGGGGGGGGGGGGGGGGGGGGGGGGGGGGGGGGGGGGGGGGGGGGGGGGGGGGGGGGTTTCCTCCGGGTTCTCCGGTTTCCTCCCACAGTCCAAAAACATGGATCAAGTTAATTGAATTCTCAAAATTGCCCCATTTAGAGTGTGTCTGTGTGAGTGAGTGTGTGCCCAGCGATGGATTGGCGCCCTGTCCTGGGTGTATCTGCCCAGCGCCCGAGACGTTCTCCCCTGGATGGGCATGGGGAACCCCACCGCGACCCTAATAGAGGATAAGCGGGAGATAATGAATGAATGAATAAGATTTTATTTTATTTAATATAAAATACTATAAAATATGTCACAGAACACATTGTGACAGGACGTCTAAATCCTATTAGGGTACAAATATGGTACATTGTATTACAGCACTGCACATGCCTGTAATGTGGGATAACAAACAAATCTGTAGAACTTGCATGCCACCCACTGGAAATAAGAAGCAATGCCACATAAAAGTTACAAATATTGTTAATTAAAACTCCACCTCATTGGAAAACATTTTGCAGTAAGACCAAAAGCAATTACAAAACACATATTATATGAATAGTTAATTAGAGCAGTCATTTTGTTTTATTTTTTACTTTACATTGTAGAGTTTAAATTGACGTGTTGCTTAAATGTTAGTTATTGGTCCAAACAAAAAGATAAAATAAATACCTGTTCCCCTCCCTTCTGGTTCAGCTGCGTCACCTATGTTTAGCTCCTCTATTAGTGGGTCTGTATGTTCTCTTCGTGATACTCTAAAAGAAAATAAGCAATCAGTGTTACAGTCTCATCAATATGAAAGTCTCTCCCTCTCTCTCTCTCTCTCTCTCTATATATATATATATACACACACATATATATATATATATATATATATATATATACACACACACACACATATATATATATATATATATATATATATATATATATATATATATATATATACACACATATATATATATATATATATATATATACACACATATATATATATATGTGTGTGTGTGTGTGGTTTCCCCATGCCCATCCAGGGGAGAACGTTTCGGGCACTGGGCAGACAGACCCAGGACAGAGCGCCAATCTATCGCTTGGGCACACACTCACACACACAGACATGCACACACTCTGTATGGGGCAATTTGGAGAACTCGGAGGAAACCCACGCGGACATGGGGATTCGAACCAGGAATACCTAGTGCTGAGAGGTGAACGTGCTAACCACTAAGCCACCGTGCTGCCTACATATATATATATGCTTAGTGCTTAGTGGTTAGCACGTTCGCCTAAGGAATGTAAATGGGTTAAGAGCATTGGTTTACCTAAACAATCTGTTGGCTGATGGCCCTCTATATGCAATATTGTTGAAAAAGACTTCCAGCTCATCGTCATTGTCAAAATCTGCTACAATCACTGTACGCACAGGAGATGGCATGGCAAACTTCTGAGAGGCAATATCCTGAAAGAGACATGAAAAATATTAGCACACATCACACAATTCAGATGGAAAAAATATGTCAAATAAGATAGTATGGACATAAAATGAAATAAAACACTTTAATGTAGGTGTGTGGGTATTGTGACTGTGCTGTCAGGTTTATTAACTTAAAATATTGTAGTTACACAATTACAGACAGCAGTCAATCTGTTTTTATTTGTTTTTATGTAGTTTCATTTTACTTTGACCTTTAATGATCTGCTCCACCACAGTACTGGGGTACTATTTTCACAGTACATGATTTGAAGTCCTACAGCTACAATGACCCTGTTGTGTGTTAATGTAAAGTGTCCAAATATATGTGTATGTTTGCGTGTATGTTTCTAGCACAACTAGAGATGGAATGGGATAAATTAAAGAGGCAGACAAGGAGCTATAGCCAGTTAAGAGGGCTCCACTGACCACCAGCAGTTCTGCACTACACTCTTTACTAATAGTGAGATTGGAGTGAGCCAGGGCTATGTGACTGTCACATTTAACCTTATGCAGTAAAATTTGATTATTGTACCTTTATCTATGCAATATGTAATTTAAAGTAAATATTTATAATGTACTTTGAAATACTCATAGTGTTTCCAGTTAAAAAACTCTACTTAAAACTGTTATATGATCCATTTGGGGTGTTATAAGTACATTGCAATAATCTAGGTTTATGGTTAAAAATAGTAAGTTATGATGCATCATGGTGAGAAAATACATTTCTTAGCTTGGAAACATAGAAAAGGAGTTAACAAGGCTTCCTTCAACTACTGACTGGACCAGAATTTACATCCACAAAACATCCATATCCACAATTCAGCACCATACCCACCACAGTTGAACTAAGCAGCTGAATTATGGTCAGCACATACTTAAATACAAATAACATCACAGACTCAAAAAAGTATAAACATCAAAGCTTTTTACATTAAAGGCACATGCCAAAAACCTTTTCAAAAATCTGTTATATTTACAAAACAGGCAACACCAATATTAACTTAGTTGTCCATATGTGGCAGTGGATAACACAGTACAGCTTTTTTGTCTTCTGTACAAAATCTAAAAGTCTTTAAGAAGGAATGGCAGTGCATGGAGGTAGCATAAATTAATTTAAATACATGGGGAACTACAGTAACTATTACTAAGCTTTGCTTAAACCATTTCAGCAAATACTGTATCTCTTGCATCATCAACACATTCTTTTTAACATTTGCACAATATGGGTGATGCTTAGGAGGATACCTTAATTTTTTGTATTCGTTTTATAATTTGCCTGTGTGGATACGTCATTAAACAAATAGGAAGAAATTATTTATAAGTTTAATATCCTTTTATTGATCCTTTATCAAATAAATAAGTTGAGCATAAATATTATTCAGAACTTGAGTTCAGGAACATAGCAGTGGAAATCATGTCAAAATTTAAAGTTATCTATTTCTGGGTCTGAGGTAAACTCTTCAGGAGAGACATTCATATTAGTTACTGATGTTGGACTGGCCATGCCATCAGTTCAAGTGACAGACACTTAATCTTTTATGTTTTTCTTGAATTGTAACTTCATGATCAGAGGTTCTCTTCATTACACAAGGTCCAGTAAATCATAATGCACGTGATACACCATAGACAATCCAAACCCAATGATCTAAGGATCATGTCGCTGCTCTGGGTCAGGGATGAGATCTTGCCTCAAGTGGAGGAGTTTAAGTATCTCGGGGTCTTATTTATGAGTGATGGTAAGATGGCGCGTGAGAATGACAGACGGATCGGCGCGGGGTCAGCAGTGATGCGGACCCTATACCGGTTTGTTGTGGTAAAAAAGGAGCTAAGCTATAAGGCAAGGCAAGTCGATCTACGTTCCTACCCTCACCTATGGTCATGAGCTTTTGGTAATAACCTAAAGAACAAGATTGCAAATACATGCGGCCAAAATGGGTTTTCTCCGCAGGGTGGCTGGGCTCTTCCTTAGAGATAGAGTGAGAAGCTTGGTCATCCGAAAGAGACTCGGAGTAGAGCCGCTACACCTCAGCGTCGAAAGGAGCCAGTTGAGGTGTTTCGGGCATCTGGTAAGGATGCCTCCTGGGCGCCTCCCTAGGGAGGTGTTTCATTTAAATCCAGCTGAGAGGAGGCCCCGGGGAAGACCCAGGACATGCTGGAGGGATTATATCTCCCAGCTGTTCTGGAAACGCCTTGGGTTCCCCCAGTTGAGCTGGTGGAGGTGGCTAGGGCGAGGGAGGTCTGGGTCTCCCTACTTAGTTAGCCCCCTCAACCCAAACCCCGGACAAGCGAAAGATGATGGATGGATAGATATTCACTAAATCATAGCATACACCTGTTAATCATTATTACGGAATATGATAACCCAAACAACCTTTTTTACATTTACTATGATTAGAGCAGTGATCATTTGTAGAGGGGTGACATCATAGTAAGTATAAACTGTTTTGCTTTGGCAAAATACCCACACAGTCAACTATGAAGTAATAGAAAGGTTCACCCACCACATTAAAACAGCATAAAAGTATCATTTGATCTTGTTCATCTGATTATTAAAATTCCACACTCAAATAAATATCTACCTTGTCTGTCAGGCATTTAATCTTAATTAAATAAGAAATTCTTTTCTGAGCCTGGGTCTTGCAACAAAATCAGCCTTTCTGATGTACCAATAGCATATAATGAAAAACTTTAAATTCTTAAATAATAAAAGACAGATTTGGGTATAATTAAAGTTAGTACAGAATGTATTGTCTCATCTGTAAATTAAAAAAAAAAATCTGACATAGTGACCATATCTTTCCAGTTACAAAACTGAGCACTCATTCAAGCAGTATAAATGTCAGACTGATTTTCTGTCATTACACAAACACAGAAATGGTCAAGGAATTTGTCTACAGCCAACAATATCATTCTGCAGAAAACTGACAGTGACGTTTAAAATTATGTAAAAATCCATACTGTAGTTCATATAACACATTTCTAATCTTTGGCAGTTCACGAGTTCCACAAAATGATTGGTTTATCATCATCCACATAATTATCCATTCCTACACTTATTTAGTGAAAAAGGTCTTTTTGAAAGTGATTTTAGTTTCTGTGCCTAAGCTTTACTCGCACTGTACCATCTACTAAACCTGTTCGATTTCCCACTTTCGAATGGTAGGTCTGCAGTGAAGCCTTCCCTTAACACATTTGTAAATGTCAGGAGCACATTAATATGGTTTTAAAACCACATTAAACTGTAAACTATAAACTGTAGTTAACACTAAGTAAATATCTGTTTCCCTGACTTTTCCAGCCAGTCGAGCAAATACTTTAGGCAACATAGTGCAAGCGACCACTTCAATCTCTTGAAGTTTAAATTTACTGCCATATACTTGTAAATGTCAAATTTAACTTGCACACAGAGATCTGACACTGACTCACTCTGCTCTGGTGTCCAGTATTTGGGTTCCAGGCTGTGCCCAGACTGTTCCAGTGTCAGGTGTGATGGATGTATGGGTGGCTTTCCTGGTGGAAAGAAAGCAGATGCTTTCAAATTCCAACTCGTACAATGAAACCTTTTTCAGATGTTCCATGTAATTTGCAGGCAGGTCATACTCCATCTTTGCTTGGGATACTTCAGCTTTTGCTTTTAATTAAATTTGGGCAATTGGAATCTTCACCCGACCTTCTTCTCAGGACAGAGAATAGTCTGTACTCATGGGTAACAGTAAAATATATCTACTGTTACCTACTTGTCAGATCCTTTGCTAAAAATCGCTCCAAAATCATGGACCACATTGGTATCATTCCAAGCACTAAATGCTACACATTACTGACAAACCAAACAGTAGGCACATTTCTTTTTGGTCTTTCAGTGCCCTTTTCTCACAGAAGGAAGAGATTAGTCACATTAAATGGGGTAGGTGTTTTTTATTTACCTGATTTGCCAATGCCTCCTATTCCATGCCCTCCATGCCCTCGTAACCAAATTATTGTTATGTAAAGGATGGGGTTAAAGTAGTTAACACATCATAATTAAATAAATGAAAGTCTATTAAGACTCCTTAATCAAATAAAAAGATGTGTTGTGTGTGTTTTAAAGAAGTGAAGAATGCAACGCAAGAAACATTCAAGTAATCGATATATCACAACTAGGTGCAGCAGGTAGGGAGAGTATGAATAAGTAAACAATACCCTCATGCTTCAGTGCTGCAAGAATAAGTCCCCAAGGAGTTACGGAACAGGCCTGAACTCCTCCAAGTATTTACCCTTCGTTTTAATTACAAGGCTCATAAACTCCGCAAAAGGATCCTCTGAGATGACCTTGTCTTCCATAGGTAAGGAAAAGGTGAAGGGCAGTTTTGGACAAACCATGAAAGAATAGTAATGGTAAAGTTAACATTCAAAGTTTGTGCATTTTAACATTGTGTTCTATCACTTACATATGATTAATTATTGATTTATTGGTCTATGTCACCAGTATCTGCAGTACAGGCTTATTGACTGATTTATGAAATTCAGCCAGCATTATTTGTTTTGACTACTGTTGTAAAATTTTAGTCTTAATTGACAATACTTTAAAAATACAAATTCATAAAAATGTTGTGTTTGCACAGACCCTGTGCATTTGTTTAGATTAAATTAGCATTTCACTAAGCAACAGAACATCTTCATTAGTGAAGTAAGAGGTTAGGGAAGTCAGCAGTGCTTTGCAAATGTGTGCTTCAGCAGCACATTAACCCAATGTTTGACCCCTATTAAACAGCTTCCCACTGACATTTATCCATCCTTAAATGAAAATGTTGTACAAGTGACAGAGAGATCAGCAGGTTAACACACAACATACGGCACAATACTTATGCTGAATTTAAAGAAGAATCTGATTTATGATTCATGTTGGAAACAAATAAACATCAAATGAAAGCACTAACTCTCTGGAACACTGTGTTCTTTATGCACTATGTTGCAGTTATTGATTATGGCAATGCATTAACATTTATTACCAGCAATAACTTGTAATAAAAAATATATATTATTGGAGAGATTTTTGAGAACATGAACATGTGTTTTCTTGTGAAGCAATTTAGAATATCACAATTCAGCTATTTTTCTTAAGTTAACTCTTCTTCAGTACCTAGAAAAAAAACATCATATCACTAGCACTTTACTTTTGGCTGTAATCTTAAACTTATGTCCTACAAAAAAAAAATCCTATTTTATGTTTCTTTGCAGAGAAAGACAGAATTTTATTCAAAACGTTTTAGCATTCCATAATGCTTAAATAATAGGACATAGATAGCTAATGAAATCAATGTTGTTATGTTAAATTATATGAGATTATTATTATAAATAAATTATAAATTACAATGAACAGTGTAATAAAACAATACATTCAAACACCCTCACTGTTTTATGTTTCCCTGTGTGTTGATCATAAAGCATATTGCATTACCATATTGATGTTACAATCCAAAATAGAGCAGAATTGCTAAAACCTTCACTGTAATACATTTAGTGAAATGCAACACATCAGAAGTGATATAGGTTTAATATAAAAATGCTGATGACTTATCACTAAAATGTCATACTTCATGGTGAAATTTCTTAATCACACAGACTGTAAGGTCAGAATTAGTCGTTTTATAATACATTTAGTTTTTGATTGATCGCAGACCGTTCAGGATGTTGATCTTTCACAACAGTATTGAACTTTTACCTAAACTTGTTTTGGACAGAGCAGACTGCTCATCAACACTGCCCCAATATTTACATCCCAGATATTAAACAACCATTAATGTTATTAAAGATTACATACATTTTTATAAAAGATCCTTATCAATCTCTGATTGTAATGTGGGAACAGTAATGCAGTGTACAAAGCACACTGCCTAACCTCAGCTCAGGTACCAGGCTGTGTGAAGTCCTAACTGTCTGAGTGGGTTTTCTGCTACCTCCCAAAAAACTTTCGTATATGGTCCCACATATGTATAATTCCCCAGTTCAGTTTAACAGGTCAGGTAAATCAGTAGTAGTATGTGAATTAAAGATTTACCAGTGAATCAAAGAAATTGTACACATGTATAAGGTAGGAATTACAATTTTTCTGAAAATTTAATTTAGATTTGAAACACTGCACGACAAAGAAAAAGTTATTTCTACAAATGAATTGAGCTTCATAATAAATATTCATATGTAATATTGGGAGTAAACATAAAAGCCATAAAAACGCTTGTGTGGTATGAAGTCATGTAATAGGCATAACACTTAACAGTCAACAGGTAATTATTGCAAAATAATGTAGAATATGAAACTTGCATCAACCTGATAAGCCTATATTTAAATGAACTGCCTCCACAGCCAACTTATTTTAATCTACCGTATTAAAATGCTTTAATCAGTCAAATTTAATCAAATATGTTTCTGAATGAATAACAGGTCATAGAATTGGTCATATGGGAGCACTTCATTAGCACCACGTCTCCTCTATTATTAAATTAATCAACATAGCTTCAGTCACGAGAATCTGTAATCAGCAGTGATCATGTAATGATGCTTTCTTTACTGTATATTTACATTTAGTCATTTTGCACTTCTTAATGCATTTATTATCTATATATCTTATTTTTCTCTCCTTGATAAAAAGTCTTTAATGATTTGTGAAAATATATAATAATTAAGATGTTATGCAATATAAAGATCCTATGAATTTAAAATGGCTGTATGGTGTAGGGGAAACAGGATTTTAATTGCAAATTTAAAATTATTTATACATAATTAGGTTTTTATATTTTTATTTACCTGACATGCCTAAATGAATGTTTATAATTAAAAAATACCTATTTTGGAAGCGAAATAATTTTTTAATTAACCTGTGTGTACGATCTCAAATTTAACTCCAGAAAGTGTGATGCATTTAACATACATTATGGTGAACAGCATGTAGTTTTGGACATTCAATTAACTATTGAGATTCAGTTTTAGTGGCAGCTATAAACCAGAAATGGAACGTTCCAATGTGAGTAAGACATTCCGCAATAATATTAATTTTCATTCATTCATTCATTATCTCCCGCTTATCCTCTATTAGGGTCGCGGGTTCCCCATGCCCATCCAGGGGAGAACGTCCCGGGAGCCGGGCAGACAGACCCAGGACAGGGCGCCAATCCATCGCTGGGCACACACTCACTCACACAGACACACTCTATAGGGGGCAATTTTTAAGAATTCAATTAACTTGTTCCATGTTTTTGGACTGTGGGAGGAAACCGGAGAACCCGGAGGAAACCCACGCAGACCATTGGATCCAGATGGTGATTCGAACGGGGAATCCTTAGCGCTGAGAGGCGAACGTGCTAACCACTAAGCCACCGTGCCGCCTAATATTCATTTTAAATAAGAAAAAATATTTTAAACTAAGATAATTGAACAATAATCATGAAGAGCATTCTATAACCAAATACATACATTTTAAATTACTAATTCTGTGATTGTTTATTGCTTTATATATTACTGTGTTCACCTGTTAAGGCTTATTTTGTTCATCTGTCCTTTTTGTTTGTCCTTAGTAAGCCTTCTCCTTTAACTTTTTATTATGTGGAACATTACTTCTGTCTTTTATTACATGCTTTATTTATATGTACATATTTTGGTTCAGCACTTAAATCCTGTTCATATTATAAGCACAATGAAGCATATGCTTATATTTTCAATTAAGCTTTCAATCAAGTTTGTGATGCTGTTTTTTTGGAATGTAAAAGGTATTCACTTTATTATAATATTTTATTAGTTATCAATATGAAAAGGAAATTTTGATAACATATATTAAAATATATAGTTTTTCAATAGATATGCTTGATGATTCAAAAAAAAGACAAACCCACCTTAAATCTTTGTTTGCGATTATTGTTTAATTGCAAATAAAGACGATGTGGACCATTCCAATTGCCATATACAATATCTGTTCTTCCATCACGATTAAAATCTGCTAAAGCAACCCCCCGGCCATGCTGCATTGAATCCTCAACTCCTGCAAACATACAGATACATATTTTGATATGTTGCTGGGTTAAGAAAAACATTATCCACTCTGAATGTATTGTTAGCTCACCTGCCTGCACAGCCACATCCGTATATGTCCCATCTCCATTGTTGCGGAACAGGAAGTTAGGACTGTATTCATTGTCACAGAATATGTCGGGAAGAGTTTCACTGTATATGGGTCCCACTACGACTCCACGTCCCCCTGTAGTTCATAGCAGGGGCAACCACATTCAGCATAAGCAACATGCAAATCATTACTGCTTTTCCACTCCATTTCTCAACATGGGCAGTTACTGTTTCTGCTGACACAGACTACATTCTCATCATAGGGACTGCAAAGAAATGCAGTTAAGATCCTTCGCAGCCATGTGTTTCAGTGCTCTATTGAGTTCAGTGCCTTAAAGGCACTGCTAAGCAAATGAGTGCACTTTGATTATTTTTAAATAATATATATAAAACTTTAAAATAGTTTAATATACTTTTTAAAAAGCAATAAAAACTAAAAAGTGGAGTAAAATTGTGTACAAACATTTGTGATTGGTAGATGGAGACAATTAAGTCAAAAAAAACTTTTCGTTTAGGTTGATGCTGGTCTACTTGCTAAAGATGATAATTTCTTTATTTATGAGCTTAAATGGCAAATAACATTTCTTTTAGTGCTGGCATAAAAAAATATTTCTTTTTGTTAATTAAATTTGTGTATTATTTTGTTAAATATAATAATCAAATGTGACAATAGATGTCTGCTACACAAAATGACAATTCTGGGGTAGGGCAAAATAGGCAAAAAAAAAAAACTTATAGTAACCTTTCTCAAATTATTCTAATTATATGATTGTTAAGATGCAGTATCATGTTGAAGTTTGGAGTATCAAACAGTCAGAGAAAATCCCATTACATAAACACCAAATGTGAAAACCACTAATAAAAGTGCAATGGGCTGCCAAGATGGACATGGGTTCGGAGTACTTTGGAAAGTCAATGTCAACTAAAAGAGGCTGTCGGTGCATTAAGAAATGCAACCTGAAACTGTATTATTAAAAAATGTATAGATTTTTGCTTTAAAGTCCCAGTAAGGTTTCTGGGCCAAAAGTCATCCGAGAAAGCCCAAATAATGGCATGCAAATGATGGCACTTTTGAGAAGGGAAAAAGGGTAGAGTATTCCATGTACCAAATATGAAAAAGACTATTTCACAATATTAGCAAATTCCAGTATTTTTTTGCTTGAGGGTGCATTAGTGCCCATAGAATGGGTGATCTGCATGTACGTAACGGTTCTGTAAATGTGGAGACAGTGATATTTTGGAAAAATCTACTTGCAAATCTAATCCAATGTGATCTTCAGTTTCCTTGGTCCCAACATATTTATATATATACACACACACATTTTTTTAAGGCATATATATATATATATATATATATATATATATATATATATATATATATATATATATATATATATATATATATATATGCCCTAAAATTATGCCTTACTATGGATTCAAGGCACAGAAGGCAGTTATCTTATATAGTATTTTTAAGTTATCTGTGGGTTTGTTTTGGACATAACATACAATAAAATGTCACATCATGCAGTCACCTCATGCATGTCAACTCCCTTTAAAAACCTGGTGCAGTCTCTTTTTTGGGGATTGTTATTTCAATGGTGCATTGTTTAATTGTACAATTCTCTGTTAATGTAGCATATTGTTAGTTTATATTATAAGTTTGCATTATGCAAAGCTGCAATATGGGTAATGTGTTTGTTCACTGCCATATGTACATGTGTGCATCACAAGCGGAAGTGTGTGGACAATTCACTGCCAAGATAGCCATGAACTCCTGATTGTTGCCTAGGTTGTTTTCAGTAATTGTCTCACCTATGTTTTGCATCATCAATATGATGGTAATATGCCCGAAATTACCATGAAAACACCTAAATTCAAGACCACCACACCCATCTATGTAGATGTATACACAAGCTCTGTTGTTATTTAAACAGCACAGACATGAGGTTTAAAAAAAGTCTGTTGGCAGGGTGTAAGATAGCAATGATTGTGACGGGACTTGTGCAGAATGCAATATGGGGCCCCTAATCTATTTTCTTTGACTGTTTTACTGTAAAATAGATGTTCAAGTAAACTTATTAATTTTAGGAAAAAACAATATATATGCAAATGTATTATTTTATAATATAAAAAGAATATATCAACAAAATTAAAAAAACAATCACGTGAAAACCTGAGAACATGAAACACAGACCACAACACAATATAAATGGTTGCTAGCTAGACAATAAAAGAAACACAAAGGCTGCAATGCAAAAAACGTATCAAGCTTGCAGGAAAGGCATATATGCTAATAGGCTTGCATGTAGAAGGGAGAAATCACAAAAAAATAACTACAACACACCTTAGTATAATTAAGTATTTAATAAGAAAAATCCAACAAGGTAAATCCAGTAAGAGCCCCGTAAAGAGCTTGACAAGCAAAGAAGGTGCCCCAGGGCCCTCAAATTATTATTCGCTAAGTTGTTCATGATCACCAATGGATCAGATACAATCAGCAGGAAAAAATCTATAATGTTAAATAAAATGAAAAACAATGTTTTAAAATAACACTCCCATTGCATAAAAAGACAACTCTAGCTCAACAACAAAAAAAATGTTTCCCAATTTGTGGCCAATTGGACATAATGCCCACCTTGTTGGTATCTATTTGAATGCCTGAAGAGGAAATAAGATAACTGAAATGGATATAAAAAATTTTTCTTACCCTTACAAAAAGTTAATTTTAGAGTTGAAAAGCTGGTGAGTTGGTTAGCAATTGGTAAGGAAGCTTTTGGACTGGGTTACTACATGTTACTACAAAGTATCTATGTTTTTTTCAATCAAATGGTTTTGAATGGGAGTGAAGCTATAGCTAAATAATCTTTTTTGTTTATTTGTTTGAATAATTTCTATTGTGGCAAATATTGGCAAAGTGTTGCGAAAGATGTAAATGTAAATCACAACAATGTGCCTTGTACACTGTGCCTTGCTATTCACAGTAACTTCTAAATTTATAAAGGCACTTTATTTTTTTTCACAATGTTAAAGCACACACCCAAACAAGCATCATTTAACAAGGAACTTTATGTTTTCTTTTAATTTAGGTGATATTTTAACATTCCTTTTTATTCTAGTTCTTCTGCCTCAGAGAACAGAATCTCATAACCCTGCTTCCACTAAAACTGCACTGAATAAAGGATCAAAGTCCAGTTCATAGTCTCCAGTGATTAATGGAATGTTTGGCCCATTGAGCAAGACTGGGCTGAAGTATGGTTCTGTCGACCTTGTGCTTTCCTATGACTTTCAGCATAGTAAACAGCTGAGTAGGCCAAAAGCTACCACTATGCTGAAGCAGTGCCACTCAATAGGTCCTGCTATTTTTAAGAGCTGTATTAGCCAATACACACATTTTATAACTCAGCTTATATTATGGGTATAGGCATTTTGCTGTAAAACCAGCTGTATGGCAAATCACACCACAACCAATAGTGACCAAGCTGATGACAGAGGTAATGAGCAATCTTTTTTATTTTACATAAACACATACGTACCCGTTAATTTGTTGACCCCAGCATGCTCTGCCACATTGGACAGTGCAATGATGCCCTTGGACAGGTCGCTGGCACTCTCATCCATTTCAATTAAAGCATGTGCTCCCACATTGCCATTGGCATAGTTGGCGATGTAGATGGCATAAAGTCCTGTTCCCTGAATGAAAAAAGACATGAAATTAGTTCAGAGAAATGTTACACAGCTGGTTCAGTTTGTTCTTTAGCATAATTTTCAACAAGCTAATTTACTGTGCATATATCATGATAATAATTCACAAACAAATATTGCGATGTTGCAAACACAGTGTGACAGCACATCTACAAAAAAACTACCACCTCTGTGGAATGTACTGCATTCATCTCTCTTGTTTGGGGACCACCCTCCTTCCTCTTTTTCTGCACTCCAGCACTCACCCTATGGACATTAATTTCACACTCCATTATCAGACGAGTCCCTGTGGGTCTGAACTCAGTAAAGGAACCGATAAATGAACTAACGCGCACATTTTCAATAAAGTCTCTTGCGATCCCTGTGTCTCCACACCAGGAAAATTGTGAAAGAAAATAAATGTGTGCATAAGTATATAAATACCACTACCTAGTCACTGCGATGTTAATGAGGCATGAGAATGTAAATGTCAAACACATTATTTCCCTCTTTGCACTGAAATGTCAAATCAGGTCAGAAAAAAAAGTCTATGCACTCTAACTACAAGGCACAATGCTTTCAGTTGACTGTAACGATGTGGCAAATTTACTCCAATCTCCATTGGGCATTTTTTTAAGTTCTAAATGTATATTGTCAATAAATAGTAAAAATATATAAAAAATGTTTAACATTACTTTAAATTGCATTGCAAACTTCCACACTGCAATTTACTTATATAACGTATAGGGATTTAGCTTTTATAATTTCTTGCTTTCAAATTTTGCTTCAGTTTGTTTATTTTATTTTATGAGCACTTGCAAGAATTTACATTAAAACCTTATAAATATAATATTAGTTTTACAAGAAATATACCATGTGGTCAAAATAATCTGAAAGTTTGAGTTAATTTCTATTTTCAACTATAGCAGGGTTTGGTGCTGTCCAATGAAGTTTTATATGTCAAACTTGCCAATATACATCTTCAGGAATCTAACTGCATATACTGGGGCATGCTAGAACAGGAACAAACGATCTCCAACAAACTGCCACCAATTCTTTGTGACCTTTTTTAAAATGTCTGAGATATTGAAGCATTAATATTATGGTAATTTCAACTAATGTTAAGGTAATTATTTGCTTTTAAGGGAGTAAAACTTACATAGCATAATGAATAATTAAACTGATTGAATGAATATATGCCCTATAACCATTATTTTAAATGTTGTCTAGCATATTTAAAATTTAAGACAATTTAAAAATATATTAACATTGCAATAACACTACTTGGGCCATGCATTTTAAAAGAAAGCCTGTCTTTTTAGTTGACCATATAGTAAATTCACAAAGCTTAAATTATAATAAGTCCTGAGTAATGCCTACCGGAAAGAATCATGAGACCATTCATGCATGGAGCTTCTAATACAAGGAAGTGGGCTCCAAACTCTGATTAAGCAAGAATAATGTAAATTATTAAAATCATAAAACAACAAAAAACAAAAGCTTTGAGAGTTAAATTAAGCATCATATTCTCATCTTTAACTTCCATTGTGGATAAAATGTATGTGTATCCTAAATTTATTACAACATGGTAACTAGTATAATGTTCAAGCCTCAGAAAAAAGAGACAGGGTACTAATAACTATTTTAAAAATGCTTGATGCCAGTGCTACATAATAGGGTTTTAAGGGTTAAGTACTGCAGTCACGTGCCTTAAGGATGTACAGTATCCATTACCCCAAGGCCATAAAGGACATATAGCATCTTAGTTTTGTATTACCATTAAGTGTGGAAGAAGCAAGTTCTGTGCCAGGTAAAAGCTATTCTTTATTGTGTCCTGGTTCTGTTCGGAAGGGTTCCAGTTGCGGCCATCAGCCCATAATTACTGGCCCATGCAGATAGGAATGAGTAAGGACTAATATATCTTCCATCAATACATCTCCCTGTCCCCCTTTAAAAGAAAAATGACTGCACTTCATTTTCAAGGTGGACTCAAGATTAAATATGCAATTCAATATTCACTACACTGCCAGGTGATGAGATCTAGCTGATAAACAAGACAGGAACTTTACAGTGTAAGCCCACATCATGTTTATGCTCAGTACTATCTGTAGTACTACAGATTCATATGGTAATCTATATTAATTTAAATGATTAATTGATTAAATTGGACTGAACGGACATAATTAATAACGTTTAGTGTAATACATATTTTCAAAACAGCTATCAAAATGCTAGCAAATGATAAATTGTTTTTGCACAGTTCAGTTAAATACACACATACTTATATACATTGGTGTTTTGTTTTATATTATACGACTATCTAGCTGAGCTACACCACTAATGCAGAACCAGAAAATAGCATCCTTTTTATTGCTCAGTCAAATGAAGCTGCAGTCAAAAAATCCATTTCAATCCCTCGCTTGCTGCTCTGCAGAATAAGTGGACATCGTTCACTGCTGGGTGCTGTGCAGGGCAGTGTGGAAGTTAGAAATATACAGGTCAATTCATTGTACTTTTGGCTATTAACCAAATCTATTACTCAATCAGCAATTTATCAACACATTTTTGAAAAGCTTTACATTCTTAGTTGACAGAAGCTGTCAACAATAAACATAAATTTTACATCATATATACATAATGGTATTTGTTATAATGTTATAAATGTGCTCCATTACTACTAATACCACAAAATTGGAATATTTAATAGTAACCCTATATGCAAGTTCAGTTGCATGTTTTAATAAATGTTACTTCATGCATGTAATATATTTTTTAATAATTGTTGCATATGAAGTTGTTCATGTCAAAACAATTTTATTGTTGCTATTTGCCTACTATAATATTACTCAAACAGATGAGGTTCTCCTGCTTATGTTTTCCCAGTATGCTTAAATACCCTAGTGTGTCATTGTTTAATATTATGAGAGAATGTATTTTTTTCTTCTCAAAAGATACACAGCAACTTTGATAATTTATTTTTTAAAAAGAAACTTTGTCCTGTGAATATTGTCTATTTTTTAATGTTGCTAAATTAGTCCCTTTTGACCTATTAAGTAGGGGTGCGAATCTCTCAGTGTCTGAATCGATTTTTCAGTTCAAAAGGTCTTTAAATTTTGTGTAAATTATGTGATTGACAATGTAAACAAATAGAACATTTATTTAAAACAGTACTTTCAGGTTCCTTCACATCATAGTGCATTAACCTTTAATCGAAACTAAAATACAGACTTTACAGTCTGTTAAAATTGCTTGCCTTACCCGGAATATCCGAAGCGCCTGACAGCATTAACCCGAATCGGCGCGGAGTAGTGCGCAACGCTGATTCGTCTAAAAACGCTAATACGGAAAGCCTGCGCGGAGTAATGCGCAGAGCCGAACCGTCTTTAAGCGCGGGAGAGAGTTAGGAGACACCAGGACATAAAACAAGTGGGAAATTTATTAATTAAAAAGGTGTAGGGACACCAACAGAAAGGGTAACAGACAAACGAGACTAACCGGAAATAATAATAATAAAGACGTGCACGGGGGAGGGGAACACGGAACCTAAATACAAAACAAACAATCACGTGCACCAAAATAAACCAATCACCCAACGGAGACAATGAGTACTCAAATGAGGGACAGGTGACATAAGCAGTCATAACACAGTCACAGTGCATTTATATTTTGCAAATCTTTAAAACTTAACCTTAAAAATAACTATATATATATATATATATATATATTTTTTTTTTAAACTATATTGCAACATCATTTGCTACATTTTTAAAACTTAACTTCAAATATTAAATATATTTTTAACTTTTCAACTTCTTTTAGTTCAGATGTGCTGTACGGTGGCCGAGTGGATCCGTAATGCGATATGCAGTACGCTCGCGAGGGGGCACCAAAAAATAAACCTTAAACACACTTTTTAAAAATCGATTCTTGGACATTTTGAATCAATTCCGAATCGACTGGACTACCAATTGCGATTCATTGAAGAATCAATTTTTTTCCACAACCCCTACTATTAAGGTTGTAATGTAATGAATAAATAATTTATTAAGAATTTATATATATTTATTTATTTTTAATAAATGTCAAATGTACCTATAATGCTTGGCACTGCTATTATTAGAATTAGAAACCTTAACCTTTTTTACTCATGCAGACAAAAAATAGACAAATTATTTAAATATACATTGAAATCTGGCTTCAACTCCTAAAGGATAACTTGTACTTTTAAAACATTTTTCATATGTTCAAAAGCATTACTTACTCCTTTATTCATTATCTTCTGCTTTATCCTATATTAGGGTCACGGTGGGGTTCCCCATGCCCATCCAGGGGAGAACGTTTTGGGCGCTGGGCAGATACACCCAGGACAGGGCGCCAGTCTATCGCTGGGCACACACTCACTCACACAGACACGCACGCAAACACACTCTATATGGGGCAATTTGGAGAACTCAATTGACTTGAACCATGTTTTTGCACTGTAGGAGGAAACCGGAGAACCCGGAGGAAACCCACGCAGACATGGGGAGAACATGGAAACTCCACCCAGATGGGGTTTCGAACCGGGAATCCCCAGTGCTGAGAGGCGAACATGCTAACCACTAAGCCACCGTGCCGCACATTATTTACTATTAAATTAATTAAATTATAGTTATAGTCAGAGCTGTAAACAATTATTACTTTTTCAATTTATCATTTAACTAGGAAAGCTATTCTTTTTTATTTTTTGGAGTTATTTTTCTTCACTGTCAAGATATTACCACAGTCCCTTCAAGAGTCCTGATTAGTCATTTTAAAAATAAATCCAATATATTAGTTGCAGATTTTACCTCCAAATTATTATTTTTCGGGTTTCTCTTCAACCGTGGCTTCACTTTATAAATATTATTTCATGATTGTTGTTGCAGGTAACACTAGTACAGTGTATAACTTAATTTATCTATATGCATTATAATGTAAAATAACAGTGAAGCAGTTTTTAAAACACATGCATTAAATCCAACATTTAATTTGTCCTAGCATTAAATATATTACGAATAAAATATATGAAATACTGATACCTTTCTATCCACACAAGCTACTGAACGGCCTGCCAAGCGATTTGTTACATCTCTCTGTTCATTTATTTCATCACTAAGGAGATCCTCAAACCGCCCATTACGGAATTTAAACAGCTTATCTGCATATGTTGCTCGACCTGGAGACAAAGAGCAAATCAGATATATTAATCATTTTTATTATGTAAGACATGTATATTCTACTTTCCACATTTTAAACCAAGTTGATATTTTTATGAGACATTGTATATGAAAGTACCTGAGAAAGCATTATTGGTGTTGAGAACATAAATTTCCTCTTTCCCATCACCATCTATGTCACAGGCTGTTACTCCAATTGCATTTCCTTGTCGATCTCTGAGTGCATAGTATGGAGAACTGCGGTTGTCTACAGCAATGTTCACTAGTCTCTTCCTTACCTTATCATACTTCAACACAAGATTTGGACCATTATACCTGTGGATTATAAAAGCTATTTTAGTTTAAATATGAATTTAATTTAGCTTGATCAGTTTATGTATTTATATATTTCTATAGTAACATAAATCTTATGATCATCATTATTATTAGTCAAACACTACATTAATACAAAAAACAGTTACAGTCATAGTGCTTCATTATGGTGAATTATCATAAACGATCCTTCCCTAAGCACATTAAACATTAAAAATCTCTTTAATGATGTAACCGCATGCAGTCTAACATCCTTCATAGATGTGTTGTATCATGAGTAAACCAAAGCCTGGGGGCCCCATCAGTTTATACCCTTATTTTTTAAAGAATTTGGGGAAAAATACTAAAAATCATATTAAATAAAATTATAAATGAATAATTTTTTTTTCAGTTTAACATTAAAGGTACATTATGCAGAAATATTTTCTTCCAAAAGACAAAGTGGAATTTTCTGACAAACAACAAATTTTTTAAATGTAAACCTATAATTCTACCTATGTTTATGGTTTTAAATGTCTACATTAAAATACACACCCAGCCACAAACATCTCCAGGTCTCCATCTCCATCCACATCAGTGACAGCCACACCATAGTTCAACTGTGTAGGGTTGTTCTCATAATCAGGAGGGAGCACAGTCTGAGTGACAGATGCAAACATGGGTTCTGTTCGCTGGGCCCAACACTGGCCAATTGTATTGAGCATGAGTGCAATCATCCACATAAACATGGTTACCTGCAAAAAACAGATT
This sequence comes from Corydoras maculifer, assembly GCA_019802435.1. Classification (NCBI taxonomy): domain Eukaryota; kingdom Metazoa; phylum Chordata; class Actinopteri; order Siluriformes; family Callichthyidae; genus Corydoras; species Corydoras maculifer. Next base: position 530,120 of record JAFMOD010001706.1, read on the forward strand.
TTTTTCCCTTGTCAGTTACACATATATTAAAATATAAGATAAAGTTTTAATGTTAAGTTATTATACAAAAATCATGTAATCACAGGGTTTTCTTAAATAGACTGATTCCAACTGTAATAAGACTTTTATTATACCAAAGCTTTTTTCATTATGGGGCATGGGAAGGAACACAGATTAGATGTGGGTGAAGCTGAGGTATAGAGGTAGAGTGACATTCATAATTATGGGTTATGGGACAAATATAAATGGGTTCTGCTTAATTAACACACATGGTATTACGCCTGATATAGAGGTGAATTTTAAAATGTCCATGTTAGCTTCACATCATTCATTCATTCATTCATTCATTATCTTCTGCTTTATCCTCTATTAGGGTTGCGGTGGGGTTCCCCATGCCCATCCAGGGGAGAACGTCTCGGGCACTGGGCAGATACACCCAGGGCAGGGCGCCAATCTAGCGCTGGGCACACACTCACTCACACAGACACACTTTATATAGGGGAAATTTGAAGAACTCAATCGACTTGATCCATGTTTTCGGACTGTGGGAGGAAACCGGAGAACCCGGAGGAAACCCACGCGGACACGGGGAGACCATGGACACTCCACCCAGATTGGGATTCGAACCGGGAATCCCTAGTGCTAAGAGGCGAACCTGCTAACCATGCCGCCCAGCTTCACATCAAGGAATGCTAAAAGAGGCAATCCATTTACTTTTTAATTCCTAGCTAAAGATTTTCTTCTGCATCAGATGAAAGATGAGAAGAAATGCTGTTTTACGCTATAGGACAGTCTCATGAATTACATTGTCACATATTCCTTGGTACTGCAGAGCTGCAAGAAAATGCATTTTACAGCAATAATAATAATCTGTGGTGGGATGAGAGGTTGGAGGGTTATGAATTCTGCTTCTACTGATTAGGCATTCATGTATATGGCATGTCGTCAACGTCCGCTGGTGAATCCACTGGCCTCTCCAAAATATTTCATAGCGCCAAATTTCAGCAAAATCAGCAAAAATCCTCTTAGATAGCATTGTTATGGCATTTACCTGGCAATTTGAATAGATTGAATTTAAATAGATTGAATCTCTTGAACCAAGAAGACATGCTACTTAACACTGTATGCCGTATTTTTTTTCTGGTAAACTTACAAACTTACTCTTAAAAGATTATTGTTATTGTCACTTAAACTATGTGAAAAGTGCAAATGAAGTGGTACACATATATTTGGCAGAGAGAAGCTGTAAATTTAGGTAAGTAAAACAAGCAACATCTCCTGCTCCGTCTCTTGTAGTGCAAACTGTTTAATGTCCCAAGTTGCAGGAGTTGCCCTATTGCCAGTGGAGTTATATAATATAATATAAAATATAGAAATATATAAATAATATTACCATAATATCAAGTCACTCATAACGATAGACGAGTGGTGGTGCACATTCACCTCTATCATCTGTTGATAGCAGGCCAGACAGACCTCTATATGAGCTAGTGTGCAGGAAAATGCGGAAGCAAGGGCTGAGGATATCTGACAGAATTTTTTTTAATAAAAAATGTACTATTACAAAAATGTTCAGTATTGTGTGTTATAAAGTAATAGGGGGGATATAATAATACACATTTGTATATGATATTTACACTCATTTAGTTGATTATAGTTTAAAGGAAGGTTGCACTAAACATAACAGCAAACACAACCGACAAACAGCTGTATTTATGTCGTATTGTATTTCCTTTGTAAAGAGGCAATTACCTGTACAGCATTCCACTTACAGAACAAGTTCATCAATCAGGAGAATAAGACAGGTGAAAAGTTGGGTCTAAATTAAGACTTTAGTGTAGAAGTGAAACCAGAGTGCACAAAAAAGACAGGAAAATCCATATGTGACAGAAAGATTCAGAGACATCCCTGGAGCATGTAGAACATCCACTTCTAGTTGCTCTAGCTTAACAGAGCAAATGTTTTGATGTAAAACCAGAATTATTGAAGATGGTTATTGACTGTATGCAGTGGTTAGTCAGTAAATGTTATAAGACTTTTTTCATAATTATATTTATCTCATCTCATTATCTTGTGTCCAATCCTGTACTAGGGTCGCACAGGGGTTCCCCATGCCCATTCAGGTAAAAACGCAGACTCACACACATTCACACACTATATAGAGGCAGTTAATATAGAGGCAATTTAGACGGCCAATTTACATTAAGTCTATGTTTTTGGACTGTGGGAGGAAACCAGAGAAAATCTATGTGGACATGGAAACAGCACCCAGATCGGGATTCAAATTTAAAAGCTATTTGTTTTAAGGATTAAGGTTTTTTTTTTTTTTTTTTTAATCATGCAACTACATAAAAAAAGTCTTAAATTTAATGACGTGTACTTTATTCACCAATGTTTTGTAAAGCTCACAATGTAAATAAGGACTTTAAAAAAACTAATTTCCATAATTGGCCTCCCAGATGGTTTTGCATGATGGATAAGTATCTGCCTGTATTTCTCAGCATTGAGGATACCGTTAATCCTGACCAAATCTCCAACTCCATTTGCCGAAATGCAGCCCCAAACTTGCAAGGAACCTCCACCATCTTTCATTATTGCATGTAGATACTAATTATTGTACCTTCGGCGAACAAACTGCCTTCTGCTACAGCCAAATAATTTTGATTCATCAGTCCAGAGCACCTGCTGCCCTTTTACTGCACTCAAGTTCCTATGTTTTCGTGCATAGTTGAGTCGCTTGGCCTTGTTTCCATGTCGGAGGAATGGCTTTTTGGCTGCAACTCTTCCATGAAGACTACTTCTGGCCAGACTTCTCCCAGGGTCCCACTGTGTACCAGGGTCCCACTGGTTTCTGCCAGTTCTGAAGTGATGGCATGGCTGGAAATCCTCCGATTTTGAAGGGAAACCATCTAATTTAAAGGAGCTGGAGCAGTCTTGCTTTGAAGAAAAGGCAAAAATATGAGTGGCTACATGTGGAAAGCTCACAGGTATATCTTAAGCAACTTCCAGCTATACTTTCCACAAAAATGGATACCAGAGTACAGACATTAGGTGGGTGAATAGTTTTCTGGTATTTTGTTTTCTGGTATTTGCTGTTGACTTCAGTAGTAACTCAGTAGTGGTCCTATGTGGGTCCTGATCATTGGAGAACAGGGGACTATCAAAGTATGTACATATAAGCCACAATTCATAATTGTAGAAATACAAAGCATATCTATATGGTCTACATGGTGACTATATAAAACAGACAGTTAAAAAGCAGTTTAGAAATAAAAAGCTGTACCTAAAAATATTTGGTGGTTCCATGTACATGTATTACTTTGTTGGCAAATTATTCCAAAAACTTACTTATTCACAAAACCACTATTACTGGAGTTCAGTACAATGACAGCAGATAACTCTGATCAATAAAATAATGTTAGTAAGTTCATTTAACAATGAGGTCTTTTTTAAAAAATTGTGAAATAATTTACAAATAACAAATCAATATTGTACTGATTAAGTTGAAATGTTGCAACATTCAGGACAACAAAATCCTTGTTTATTTAAAGATTTTTAAAATTATATTTAGTTATAAATTACCAATCAATAAACCAGTGTGCCCAGCGATAGATTGGCACCCTGTCCTGAGTGCATCTGACCAGAGCCCGAAAGGATCTCCCCCCCCCCCCCCCCGCGACCCTAATATAGGATAAAGCGGATGATAATGGATGGCTGGATGGATGGATGGATAAACCAGTGGCGGGCCATATGTGATCGCATTTAAGAGAATGATGAGTAAAAACTAGCCTGTGTGCGCTGATCTCATAGTAGAGTTACTATAATCCAAAATTGAAAACAAAAAAGTCAATACCAGCTATGAAAGGCATGCATCATAACACACGACACACCAGACATGTGTAGCCTACTCTGTTAATTATAATTAAATGATTGGAAAACAGCACCGCTGGAAAATGTTGGGTCCTGACTTTTATGTGGCTGGTACATGAACACATATTTACCCAAACATTGTTGCAGACCATATACGCCCCCAAATAGCGTTGGAATTTACTGCTATTAGCAGAGGAACATACAGTACTACAGTGCAAAAGTTTTTGAAATAATAAATCGCATGTCATAATCTAAGCTCTTCCCTGATATTCCCCAAATTTAAGTCTTATTGGCACAGCACCAGGGACATGCTGGAAAAACAAAACAAATCGACTGGGGACCCAACCTCACAAATTTAAGGACTTGCCGCTTACAGTTGATGCCAGATACCACAGGGAACCCCCAAAGGTCTTGTGAAGTGCATGACTCAATACCAGCTGATTTCATACGAACAGGGTATACACAGCATTTGGCAGGTATTTGAAATATTATAACGGTATAGTATGTATTAATAAACACTAGCAGTACAAGAACATCTATGTTATTTGTACAGCTTTTCAAAACGTGCAAACTTTAAATTCACAGATTATTTGCTGTAGTGAGGCTACTCATCTTAAAGCGTATGATCTTATATGGTGTGTATGCGGTCAGGACAGAACCTGACAGGTTATTCTGCGCCACGCAGATGATACCCATCTTACTGGTGGGACTGCGACAAACAGCAGCTCCAATAGTTTATGAAGCTCTAATCTCCGCACTGTCCTGTGAAGGACTTCAGGTGCACACTCTCCCGCCATGCAAGCACCCACCTAAACTTCAATGTCACGTGCGCCTGGCACGTTGTGTAACGACGTGTCTTTCGTTATGAAATCCTATTATTATTGAATGATCACACCTCTTATATCACAACAAACCAGGCGACTGAGAAAATAAAAATGAAAAACGTAGAAAAACGTAGCAGGCGCTACGTGGAGAAGTTATTCACGATCAAAATCGCACGCCCCGGTTGCCACTTCAAGACAAACAGCGTTTCCTGCGCATTTTAAAAACTTTTCCCCCACTCTTCGATACGGAGACTACACGGTTATCTTTGCTATACAGTTCACTGTTATTTACCAGACTGCATTTTAATGACAATTTAGCATCTCACGTGAAAGTCCAGTACACGGATAACAGCGCTGCAGCATGCACGGAGCAAGTACTTACACGAAAAAGCCGACAGCCTCGAAAAGAAAGTGTTTCCTTGGATGAAAACCACAGCGGACTCCTGTCACATCTGTTGGGTGACATGACATAGTCCTTTTCACATCGCATCAAAAAAAAAAAGATTTATGAGCTGGCTTGTGTATGGATCTATCCAATAATAAGAGCAGCCAGGGAATACTTAAATAGATGACGTGAGTGAAAGAAGGGCTGAGCTTAACTTGCGGCAGGAAGACACAAACATGCTTCTCTTCTGATCCCAGATCAGTGATCAATGAGTGCTGTTCAGAAGGCAACTTACATTCACCAGGGATAAGAAATGCGTGCTTAAACTTTTTTTTTTTCAAATTGCAATAAATATCAGCAAACAGTTCCTTTGTGCACAATAACTTGCAAGTCTTAATATAAAATAATATTATAACAATACCTCCCCTCCCACACAATTTTTTTTAGACCTTGCACCCTTTTTTGCAAGCATTTTCATGGATTGTAAGAATGCCAAGGATAAAAAAGTGAAAAGGCCCAGATGGACACATTCCTCACAGACCATCAGCTGATTGCTTCATTAGGTTGTGCACATTTAATAACGGCATCTTATGTAAAAGCAGAAGAGTGGCTCTTGATGTGAGGCATATAGGTTTTGGGGAAATAAGTTATTTTAAATCAGAAAAATAACACATTACACTAAGAAAAGCGTAGGCAAATGAGGGTTTACTTTTAACCCGGTAAACATTATCTATAGTTTATTAGCACATTGTTGGAGCTAGTTTTGGTTCACCGTGTAATCTTTATTAACATTCTGTCACAAAACTAAGACTTTGGGGTGGATTTTTTAGCCATTCTTTCACCATTAAAATGGAATCATTTTGTGTGCATGACCCACTCCCTCTCCAACCTGAATTAGCAGACATTTGGCACCACATAAGGTTAAAGATTATTGTGGTGTAAAGTGAAGTGATGTCTTGGGTATTATGAGTATAAAACAAAAACGTATTCACCACTCCTTCACCATGCTTGATAGTTGGCCTATGTGGTTTGGGTAAAAAACAGGATATACATCTGAAGGCCGATCAGAGATAACTTTAAAGAAAAAAAACTGTATGTATTATAGTAGTGCATGATTGTAATGTATGTATGTAATATATGTATTGTGTTTATTTAAGTAATATGTCATAAGTAATGTGAGTAATATATGTATGTGTGTATGTACGTACAGTAAGTAATGTAAGCAGGGTCTGTCTGTCCAAAATAGTGAGCAAGGAAACTGTATAAAAATAATAAAATAAAAAAAAAAAACACAGAGTATGTAATATTTACAGAAACCTATGGTTCACATGATGTAGTTTTACCTCTTTGAGTATTAAATAGTCTTTGATTATACTTTATAACATGTACTTAAACTTAAAGCCCATGATAGATAAGCAGCAACAATTACTTGATTACTTAGGTGATGGTTAATGATATACGTTCTACTTAGCAGAATGAACATACACATGTGAGAACATTAAAAGACAAAACTGTCAAAAATGTCAGCTTTTATAAAGAGTTGAAATATGCACTAATGCCTACACGTCTTATGCTGCATTTGCTTTTTGGGTGTAAAGGATTACACAATAAAATATGATTTATGGTTACATGGTTAGTTGTTTAAAGAAATGAAGACTGCCAAATTGTTTATAAGTTCCCAATAAATTTAACATTATAAGATAATTACTTTGTCTGTATGTAAGGTATGAGACACAAGGCAAATAAGAGGATATTAAGACAGTGTTTCATGCCTTCTGTCAAGCATGGAAATGTAATAGGATAAGGCTGTGCTAGAATTGTGGAAGATTTATTCTGAGTCTAAGAAATACTGGATTGGAAGGTAAACACTATTTTACAACATCAAGCCATTCCTTATTGTCAGTGCTTGCATGGTGCAAATTTCATTGTGCAGCAGGACAATGATATCATGCATACTTCTAAGCTATGCAAAACCTTTGTTACAAAAACAAGAAGCTGATGTTCTTCATTGTAGTTTACATAAAAATTGTCCCTTAATATTCACATACACATTAAGTCATTTAGCAGACACTTTTATCCAGGGTGACTTAAAAATGAGAGGACATCAAGTCAGTATTAATGAAGGAATCAGATACACTGTAATATTATCAAACCTGATCATTCATCTATCTGATTTTAATGTCTAAACTTTTCTTAGCATTTTTTATAGCAGCTATGTAAAAGGTTTTTTAACTTATTGAGAATACTAAATTTGCTACAGCAAATGTAAGTTTAAATTTTATATGAACATGTTTAGAAACGGTCATAAAATTTTAGCAAAATAAATTTTAGCTTATTATAGTTACACTATATTTACATATAGACACTTCCCCCACAGCTTATGTGTAAAATCACTGTCTGCCAAACCATTTTTATTTGATATGGAAGTTTACTTACTTTTGAGAGACCCTATTCAATGAGCAGGTATTAGTATGAGGGATATGTTCTCTTGCTAGTTAAAAAAAAATGTCTAAATTATCTTAATCTTAAAAGTTTATCTTAATCTTAATTATTATAATTTATAATCCAAGTATAAGCAGTAACACAAAATATGTAATGGAAAATAAGTATAATGTATGAAATAAAATATTTTTTATAGCACCTGTGAATTAAACGTATGTCTTGTTTTGCTCCACTTTTCTAATTTCCTTTCACATTTTTTGTTAGTCTACAACTTGGATAGCCACTATATGATTAACGCTTTGGTGACAAGGGACATAAATCTTTTTAGTGTTAGGAGGGATTATTGTCTGTGATGTTCTTTGTATTGACTGATGGACTTAATAGTATTTGTTATTTAAAGCTTATCTCTGAAAACAATGGAAATTGTGGTTTAGAATGAGGTTTCACAGACAGCATTAAAGCAATGCTCTAAGCAAACACATTTTTTGTAATTTACTATACATTTAAACTAAAGTAACTATAATATATATTTTTTTATGAATGTTGACAATAATGTTGCAGTTACATTCTTTAATGTGTATATTGATTGTTACTTTTCTGTTGATTATACTGACTTCTTCCACAACAGTTCAGATTTTTTCATATTGAAATATGCAATGTTGTAAATTACATTATAGTTCTCATTAAACTGAAGTAATGTCATTTTGTACCTAGAAGTATTATGGTTATAGTCTATTGACATGCAAGTTCTAGTAAATGTTGTAAAGCAGCCATTGATGGATATCTGAATGAATTGGTCATTTAATTCATATTAAATTGTCTATGTCTATATATATAGAGCACTTTTTATAGCACTTTTTCATTACAATAGCACATCATCTTAATGCAGCTTTATAGTGTTCTAAACTTGAACCCAAATGGCAAATAAAAACTAATGATTTTTTTTAAGGAAGAAACCTTGTGAGGACCAAGTCTCAGTGGTGGACTCATCCTCTATGAGCGGCTGGACAGTATTAACAGTGCAGGACATCAATGTACAAATTGTTGTCATGAGGTGTCCATTTTCCAAAAACAGAAAACCTTCACTGGGGAGACTGTGTGACCTCTGTGTGCTCTTTTTAAGTTTCCTTCACAACTAAATTTGCCTTAGGTATGTCTTCATTTGTCTTTGCTGCAAAGGTGATTTGATGTTATCATGGCTAGTTATCTTAGATTAAGTATACCCGTAATAGGTGGTTTACACAAAAAAAGAACTAATAAAGATTATACCTTTCAACACTCTAGAAATAAATAAATAAATAAAAAACTTTCACAACCTGGCGGCACGGTGGCTTAGCAGTTAGCGCCTTCGAGTTTCCATGTTCTCCCCGTGTCCTTATGGGTTTCCCATGGGTTCTCCGGTTTCCACAGTCCAAAGGTCAATTTAATTATCTGAATTACCCCTTATAGAGTGTGTTTGTGTGTGTGTCTGTGTGAGTGAGTGTGTGCCCAGGGATAGATTGGAGCCCTGTCCTGGGTGTATCTGCCTAGCACCCAAAACGTTCTTCCCTGGACCACCCCACCATGGGGCCAGTAGGCCAGAATAAAATGAAAGAAAACATTTATAGCCGTGTTTAAAAAAAAGCCTAAACTCGCTTACGTTTGTGTCAGCATTTCCTTTATGCTGATTTAAAACCCATGCATTGTAGAGTAATACTATATAGGCTAATCATACCAAATGATTCAATGGTGAAGAATAAAATGCTGCTTACCAAGAATGAGAATGAGAACGAGAAGAGAAAATTACTTTAAAAAAAAAAAAAAAAACTTTATTAAGATTCAAGGCTTGACAATATATTTTTATATTTAATATATAGAAAATAGCATTTTCATTATGCATAATGATATTAAATGCTAAATGAATTAGTTTGAGAAATTGACATGAGAAAAATTATGTTTACAAATCCTATCAAATCTCCACAGTGCTCTGCATTTTACTGTTTATTTCTCTTTCCCAGAACAGATGCCATAACAAATTAAAGAACATTCTGCTCATGAGTGATTTTTTGGAACAGGCCTTTTATGGCCCCAGGATTTGTCAAATCAATCAGAAAAATCTAACCGTCATTTTTTTATCAGCTCCAGCTTGCTTAGTGTTTTGAGGAAAGTAATGACAAATGGCCTTATATCAAATGTCCTAACACATTAGTGTCACTCAGCCAGTCAAAAATGCACTCGTATGTGTCACCGAATACACTATATGGCAGTAAAGTGAATGTGCGACTAAATTTTAAATCATGCTCACACTTAAGTATCTGCTCCACTATGTGCTACTTGTAAAATTGGGTGGGGTATGAGATATTATTTAAAAGAATTACATCTGAGAATTCTTATTGACAGTTTACGCCTTAGGCCAACACAAACTATAGCTCGCTTGCTGAGATAAAGAGGCTTGTCACTATAAGATGATAATGCCTCTCTTCACTGTCATCTTTTTCATGATTTTCTTAAATTAATTACAAATTGATTTTAAAAACCTCTAGTGATAATAGGGTGGTGTGTACAAACAGGAAACGCATATGTCCAAATGCCAGGATGTGACCAATTTTGCAGGAAGAGGTTTTTGAGAACAATTAATCTTGGAAAGTTGTTTATGATTAGGTAATTTTTCATTGTTCAAATCAGTTTGTAAATACTAACTGCCTATGCAATGCTGTCTACTTCAAATCCACAGAATATTTACCATGAGTAAATAAACTCGTGATTTGTGCATCTTGAATATAGTACTACTACACTATGCACTTACGCAATGGTTCTTCAGGTTATTATTTTGTTATCTCACATTATGTAGTTCATACATACTTTTAATTACTTGAATTACTTTTCTTAGTAAACAAGCCTTATCTTAAACAGATACTAAAAACTGGCCAATCTATCCCAGATAATGTCAATTACCTGTAACACAGGCAATAGTGTCAGTTTTAGGTTTTATAATCAATAATAGGGTAACAATGCAAACACAAACTAGGATGTTAAAATGTATTGAGCAATAAACCCGGCAAATAATAACAAATGTAATATTGTTTAAAATTTGTGTTACAAACATGCTGAATGTCATAGGACAAATTTACATATTACATGAACATTGTAAGTGATAAATTAAAGATAAAGTGAAATATTTTGTCTACAGTGCTTACATATAGAGGAATTTGTCCTCCACATTTGATCCATCTGTGCAGTGAAACACACACATATACACACACTAAGTGAAATGAACGGAGCAGGGGACAGCCCAGTACATGGCGCTGGAATTAGGTGCCTTGAACAAGGGCACTTCAGCCATAGCATTTGGGGGGACTGGGAATTGAACTGAAGACCTTTAGGTTGCAAGGCTGGTTGCTTAACCACAAACCTACAAATGCCCATGTTACTTTTTTTGTTACATTTTTGTTTTTTGTTTGTTGTCTTCGCTTTATAAACTGAATATCGTCAAAGAACATAGACCCACAGATCTTGATTAATGCATTCATCTCTCTTTAGTTTATACTATAAATATGCACATAATTTACATAATTCTCTTTGTAAGAGTTAAAATAAAATAATTGCATAAAACAAACAGTAAAAGTAATTGTGAATATGGCAAATAAAAGTGATTAGGAAATAATGTAAAAATTATGACAGGCCTGGTGTTATGTCTATCCATTGTGCAATCATGCCAATTATGTACATGAAAAGGCAAAAGAAAAAAATATATATTTCAGTGCCTTATAAAAGCAAAATGTTATTTAAACAAGTCAGTAGTTATAGTTTTCTCCATAACTACTGACTTTGGATAAAAGCATCTGATAAATGACTACATGTAAATGTAAATGACATAACTTGCATATTCCTATTAACAAAAGCATTAGAACATGAAAAATCCAAATTAGGACACTTTCTTGTTAATAGGTTAAAACTAATTTTTAAATGCGAGGAGCCGAATTTAAAAAAATAAAAGTGTACAACACGGCGAAGTGGACAGTGATACATGGAGCATCATTATCATTTTTAATTAAATAACATATTTTCCTTTGAGAAAAAGCCATAGTGATTCACATGATAAAAATAGTTTTCACTAAAGCCAAATACCAGAATAAAACTGATTCCATTCCAAAAATAATAGACTATTGATCTGAAACAAGTGGTCCAGGAAGATCTTACTGTCAGAACTTCAACCTCAGCACAGTAGGGCACTGCAAGTATTTCAGTCAGTAAAATTAATTGTTTGCTTGACTGGGTTCTATAAGAGGTACTAAGTAAGCTTAAACTCTCTTACAGAAACCATGCATCATTTAAGGTCCATTACATTTTGGTGAATGTTTAAAGATGAAATATATTAGAAGCATTAGCTCTGTATGTTACTCAGTCATGGTTTCCCTGTTTTGTCCGATGCTATTTTTTGTGAAATTTGTGAACATTTTCCTGAGCAAATCCTTCTGCACAATAGTGCAGCCATCTGAGGAAATTCATTTTTGCTTTAATTTAAGGAATATTGATTCCTGAGGGCTTTATTGCTGTATGACATCCATAATCACAAAAACAGGTTGACAGAGCAGATAAATAATAAGGCAGCATTAGGGAGGGGGGCCATGCCAGAGAAAGGTCCCAGGCCAATTTTTCAAAGCACTGTATTAATTACACATTTCCTTGACCTTGATTGATTTTTCATAACACCAATAAATTAGTTTATTTTGTAAACATCAGTGACTTTTGCTTGTTTAATATCACTTCAGGAGTCATAGTCAATGTGTATGAAAAAAATATTTTTTGTTAATAGACCATCAACAACCTAAAGTTACAGATAAAATGAAATACGTCAATAAGGCAGAGATTGTAAGTCCGTGAGTTACAGCTAACTGTTTTTGATCAGTTTTACTGTTTTCCCACAGGTATTTTATTGTTCATGTTTTCTTTTATGGTTAAATATTGTCAGGTTATTTCTCAGGAAATAAAATGCCTTTTAAGCATGGCACTCCAGCCCTGTTGTTAAATGGTAAATTAACTCTTAAAGTCTTGTTTTGGGCTAAATTTATTTATAATGCAGTAAAACCAAGCAGCATTAAATAATGTTTCATGGGTTTCAGAATAAATCAGCCAAAAGGGTAAAGAGAGATATTAAGAGAGCATTGTTGTGCCTGTAGAATAATATTTATAATTATACTCAGAAGAACAAAAAGAAGAGGAGGAGGAGGAGGAAGAAGAAGAATTTCAATAATGCATCTACATCCTTTGCACAAACTGAATAAACACAAAAGCATTTACATTTGGTCATTTAGCAGATGCTTTTATCGAATGCGACTTTCAAGGTGAGCACAGGGTTAATCATAATATCCCTGGAGCAATGAAGGTTAAGGACCTTGCTCAAGCACCCATATTGGTAACTTTAATGGACCTGGGATTTAAACCCCCTACCTTCAGATTGATAGCCCAACACCCTAACCACTAAGCTACCTTGCCCCAAAAGCACATTATTAGAGCCATTTGCAATATATACTATTCACTAAAGGCTGTAAAATGAGTCCCTTTACTGCAGGGGTAATATTGACCCCCACATTTCAAAACTGAACTCTAATAACAATAATAATAATAATACATTGACGGGCAATAGATTGGCGCCCTGTCCTGGGTGTATCTGCCCAGCGCCCGAAACGTTCTCCCCTGGATGGGGTATCACCCCCCCCCCCCCCGCAACCCTAGTGGAGGATAAAGCGGAAGATAATGGATGGATCGATAATAATACATTTAAGAGACAGGCAACTAATATGACTCACCACAAGATGTCACCAATCACAACCAAAAAAAGACATTTTAAGCTTTAATGCACAGTAAAAAAACAACATGCAGATCCGTCATGATAGTATGTAAAAATTATTAAATAAGAGACTGACAAGTGATTCAGTGATTGATATCAGAAGAAATGAGCAAAGGGACAGTGCTAAATGCAAGATTTGTTTGGTATTTTTGCTGCACATTTTGTTGGACAAGTAAAGAACAAGCTAGGAGACTTCATTTCCATGTTTGACCATGATTCATCTATTTAGGAGACGGTTTTAAAGAAGATAAGACTTAATAGTTTAATCCAGAATAAAAGAGACAGTCTGTGGAATTGCAGATGATTAAAAACTAAAATAAAAAAGGTGCCTGCCCAGCGATAGATTGGCGCCCTGTCCTGGGTGTATCTGCCCAGCGCCCGAATTTATCGCTGGGCACACACTCACTCACAAACACACACACAGATTATATGGGGCAATTTGGAGCATTCATTTTACCTTGATCCATATTTTTGGACTGTGGGAGGAAACCGGAGAACCCAAAAGAAATCCACGCGAACACAGGGAGAACATGGAAACTCCACCCAGATTGGGATTCGAACCAGGAATCCCTAGCGCTGAGAAGCAAACATGCTTACCACTAATACCTAGACATGTTAAAATGTTGGTTATAGCACATCTGCATTTACATTACATTTAGTCATTTAGCAGACGCTTTTATCCGAATTA
>JAFMOD010001706.1:544808-565983 GCA_019802435.1 Corydoras maculifer
ATATATATATATATATATATATATATATATATATATATTATATTTTTCTATTAAGCAAATTGTGAATAATAATTAAATAATAAGTAGATAAATACATTAAATCAATAATAGAGCACTTTCAAAAATCACAACACAAGATAAACATAATTGATGGATAAGCATAAATAATGTAAATAGAAATGTTGATGCAAACTTTGGACCTTTCTTAGATATTAATCTATACCAAACTACAGTTCATAAAATAGACCTTCAATTGTGACCTTGAATAATTTGTCCAAGACACTATGTGCTAATCAAATATGTGAGAGCAAGAAGATGCTTTCAATTATAAAAGGAAGCGATGTGTGACAATTCTGGCCAGAATATCAGCCAGTAGTTGATGTCCTAATGCTCCTAACCACAGGCAGTAGTTTCACACATGAGAGGTGGTTAAGAGGAAATATCCCATTGGCCATGTTTCCATTAATTTTACATTGCACAGCATGAAGATAGTTTAGCATGTGAAATTAAGTAATATTTTGGGGAACCTTCTAAGACTTCCCATATATTTAAGTAACTGTGTGGGCGTGCAGGGTTTTAGTCTAATTTTTAGATTTATCATCTGTGTATTCTCGGTGCTGTCACACAAGCAAAGCAATGTGCAATAATGACATACAGTATATATTTAACATTCACACAAATAAATTATTCAATGTCCATGGCTGCAATTATAGTTATTTTCTGGTGACATGTCAAAATAAACTTATGTTTAAATGTAGCTATTGTTGTTGCATTTACCAATATTTTTTACCACTAGATGGTGACAAACTAGTTATTATTATTATTAGTCATTAACACAGAAATTTAATTCATTGAAAATTGGCAATGCTAATCCTTTTTAAAGCCAAAATATTTTTGTTACTTTTTAGTTACTTCAGTTTGATGTTAAAGTTACTTTTTTTTTTAATGGTGCACTAAACTTAGCTGTGAAAAAAAAATATATATATATATATTCATTCATTGTCTTCCGCTTTATCCTATATTAGGGTCGCGATGGGGTTCCCCATGCCCATCCAGGGGAGAACGTTCCGGGCGCTGGGCAGATACACCCAGGACAGGGCGCCAATCTATCGCTGGGCATATATTTATTTATATTTATTTATATATTACAACTAATACACCTAAATTTAATGCACCATTAAAAAAAAAAAAAAGTAACTAACATCAAACGGAAGCACACTAAAAAGTAACAAAAAATATTCTGGCTTTAAAAAAGATTAACATTGCCAGTTTTCAATTAATTTATTTTCTGTGTTAAATATTATATATATATATATATATATATATATATATATATATATATATATATATATATATAAATATTTTCACAACTAAATTTAATGCACCATTTAAAAAAAAAAGTAACCTTAACATCAAACGGAAGCACACTAAAAAGTAATAAAATATATTCTGGCTTTAAAAAAAGATTAACATTGCCAGTTTTCATTCATTCATTCATTCATTCAGTCATTATCTCCCGCTTTATCCTCTATTAGGCTCGCGGTGGGGTTCCCCATGCCCATCCAGGGGAGAACGTCTCGGGCGCTGGGCAGATAGACCCAGGACAGGGCGCCAATCCATCACTGGGCACACACTCACTCACACAGACACACTCTATATGGGACAATTTGGAGAATTCAATTGACTTGATCCATATTTTTGGACTGTGGGAGGAAAACGGAGAATCCGGAGGAAACCCACGCAGACACAGGGAGAACATGGAAACTCCACCCAGATGGGGATTCGAACCGGGGGGGGTAGAACGCTGGCGGTGAGCGGCGGAATACTTACGACGAGCGGCGGATCGCTGACGACGAGCTGCGATGCGCTAACGACAAGCGGCGGATCGCTGACGGCGCGTGGTGGCTCACGGGGCGGATTACTGGCGGGGCGGAGCGGCTCACGGGGCGGCATGCTGACGGCGAGTGGCGGAACGCTGGCGGTGAGCGGCGGAATGCTCGTGACGAGTGGCGGATCGCTGACGGCGAGCGGAGACACGCTAACGGCGCGGAGCGGCTCACTAACCGGGCATAGTGGCTCGCTGGCGGCGCGGCGATCCACCGCTTGTCGTAAGCATTCCGCCGCTCACCGCCAGCGTTCCACCGCTAGCTGTCAGTGTGCTGCTCCGCTAGCCTCTCCGCTCTGCCGGCAATCCGCCCCGTGAGCCACCGCGCGCCATCAGCGAGCCGCCCCGCTCGTCGCCGTGCACCGTAAGCGTTCCGCCACGTGGTCCCATCGCCCTCGCGCCCTCAAAGGGTCACGTCGTCCTCGCGCTCTCAAAGAGTTACGTCGCCCGCACATCCCCAAAGGGTCACGTCGCCCTCGCGCTCTCAAAGGGTCACCTCGCCCTTGTGCTCTCAAGGGGTCACCTTGCCCTCATGCTCTCAAAGGGTCACGTCGCTCCCGCATCCTCAAGGGCTCACGTCGCCTTCGCGCTCTCAAGGGGTCATGCCGTCCTCACGCTCTCAAAGGGCCACGCCACCCCCGCGGTCTCAAAAGGTCACGTCGCCTCCGCACCCTTAATAGGCCAGATTGCCTTTGCACTATCCAGGAGTCAAGTCGCCTCCGCACTCTCAATGGGTCACGTCACCTCCGCGCCAATAATAGGCCAGTCCGCTTTAGCACCCTCAAAGGGCCTCACCGCCTTAGCACCCTCAAGGGGCCACGCCGCCTTAGGGCCCTCAAAAGGCCTCATCGCTTCTGTAAGCTAAAGAGACCTTGCCGCTTTAGCGCCCTCAAAAGGCCTAAAAAACTATAAATAAAAACTATATTGCAATTATTATTATCTGCATTTATTACAATTATTGTCTGCTTAAGTCTTAATACTTGAGATTGATATTACAGAACAGCAGTGAAAAAAAAAGCTAACCTCTACAGATTATATATTAAAAAGATAATCATGCTGATTCCAGAATGCCTGATTTGTCATTTGTATCAGCCTATAAGTCATTTAACTATATAAGTGCTGTCATCTTCTGACCAAACACTTTAATGTTTTGCACAACTGAAACTTAATATCTGAGGCAGGAGACAATATGGAGGTAAACCATTTGCCATAATGGCTGCCCACAAGCATCTAAACCATTATTTTAGATGCTTGTGGGCAGCCATTATGGCAAATGGACCTTTGTCTGTAGCAAGATGTTAGTAATCTTAGTTAAAAGGTATCTTTGTAAAGCTTTTGTTTATGTATGCTGGTTTTGCAGCAACTGTGTAAAATCTTCAAACCAGAAATTTTCCTACACAAAATTTATTTGAAACCATTTAACTGGCAAAATCACAAAATCTTTTTTCAGAACGTCCAACTTTTTTCTAACTGACCAACATGTTTGTACTTTCTAAATAAAAAAATATGAGCAAACAAACATGTCTTTTTGGATTTAAATTGCAATTGAATAGTTGCCTATTCTTGCATGATACACTGCAGCTGACTTAATCACATAGTCATGATTTACCATACAAAAAAAACAAAAAACAAAAAAAACAGATCTCTAATGAAGCAGGACAGTCAATGCACACCACTGCATTTGGGGTCAAAGAAACAAATCAAAGCAAAGCATACCAGGACAACAATGGGCTATCAATCTGAAGGTTGGGGGTTCAAACCCCACATCCACTGAAGTTACCACCGTGAGTCCTTTTTTTGTTATTTTTTGCCTTCAACTTCAGGAAGGCAATCTTTTTGAGGAACTTATATATTTGCATATCGAGCATTTTTTTCTTAATTTCCTTTGGAGATTCACAGGAACCAGAATCTGCAATGTTGCATTGCTTTTTTCTTTTTGAAATTGGTTCTCTATTGTGTCATCTGTTAGGTCTTTAAAACTATTTTATTTTACATGGTAGTTTTAATTAATTTTCATATTATTTGCTTATGTACTGCTTTATTTTCTTTATTTTCTATTCTACTATTTTTTACAACCAATTATTGTTTTATGTACAGTTTTATTATGGTTTTATTGCATAAAACTCCGGTTATGCACAATGTGGTAAGCTATGACCTATATTGCCTACAATCAGAGCCTTTAATGTGGGCCTTTTTGTATCCAATCATTATGACTTCACCTGTTACCAAAATTGTGTAATGTTATTTTCTAGAATGAGATATGCAACGTTCAGTCTTGTTTTACCTCAATACCAAATGTGTTCAAAGTGTGTTGCATTCATCAAAACCAAATGAATGAATGAAAAAGAAATGGAACCCTTTTCATTGTGCATCTCTTAGTTATATAAACATTTGGAAAATAAACAATTTACAGATATTTTGCAAAGTTTTCCAGAAATTGAGATTGATGTTCAAATATTTAAATACTGTACTCTACTGAGGTTTCTAAAAATTTTTACAGCTTTTTTTATTCGGAATTTAGTCTCTGGTAATGAAAAAATATCTTATTGGCACATTTTTAAGGTGATTTTGACCATTTTTCAAATACTAAATATATTTAGGTAACGTATTGCTGCTTTTTTTAAAAAAAATAATTGTGACAAAAAAAACCTTAAAAGGCACCTCTAATATAGTATGCATACATCTTTAGAGCAATAATATAAAAGAGCCATATAGAGACAACATTGTTAGAGCTATGCCCCATGAAAATTTATTAACTATATCCCATGAATAAAATGTATTAGTAATTTTAACTGATTAAAAGTATAGATGTACCATCTTGTACAAAATTCTATGTGGGAGTATTTGACATAAAATTATATTTGTTATATTATATAATTAGGATATTTTTGAAAAGAAAACAATTTGGAATTCTCTGGGTAAATTGAGAACACTAGAGGCCAGTTTACAAAGTGCTGACATGCTATTAATGCTGTGTGCTGATGCTAGATGGTGTTGCTAGTTAGCTTTCTTAGTTGTCCCATTATTCACTCTACTTAATTAATTCATTTATTCATCTTCATCTTTTATGGGTCGCGGGGGGGTTCCCCATGCCCATTCAGGGGAGAACATTTCAGGCGCTGGGCAGATACACCCAGGACAGGGCACCAATCCATCACTGGGCACACACTCACACAGACACACTCTATATGGGGGAATTTGGAGAACTCAATTGACTTGATCCAAGTTTTTGGACTGTGGGAGTAAACCGGAGAACCCGTAGGAAACCCACACGGACACGGGGAGAACATGGAAACTCCACCCAGATGGGGATTCGAACCGGGAATCCCTAGCGAGAGGCAAATGTGCTAACCACTAAGCCACACCAAAACAGTCAGCTATAGTTAAGTAAAAACAACAACTTGTATTTAAACAAAGAAGATATAACTAATAATTGAACATAACTAATATGGTTTGATATATTTTAATAAAGTATATTTTATAAAAAGGAAATGTCCATTTATTTTCTGAATGTATTTATCAGTGTTGCTCTAGGTGAAACATAATTTAACATTCACACTGCAAAAAGAAAAGACACTGTGAACTACTCACTGACTTTGCATTTACACTTACAGCATTTGCATTTACACATCTTTATGTGTAATTCATGCCGTAGCAAAAATGCATAAAAATAAAATAAAAAAGCACCAATGACACAGTATTTGAAATTCAGAAAGGTCTTGGTCCAATCTTCATTGAAATTGTTTTCCATGAACACACATTTTATCCTAGTAAATGTGATAACCTGTTAATAGATAGACTGAACAAAATTTTGAAACTTACACAGTTATATTTAGTACATTTACATTAGTACATTTAGTCATTTAGCAGACGCTTTTATCCAAAGCGACTTACAAATGAGAGTTAGCACCAAATAAACTTAAACACAGCTACATTACGTAGACAATTTTGTCTGGCAGACTAAACATTGGTAATAATACCATTTTGGCAGCCATGTAAAACTAAATCATTTTATACGTTCAAAATACCAAAGCACTCCAAATAAACAGAAAATTAACAAAATATATTTTGTGACCCATATTACTTGCAAAATATGTTAAAAGGGTTCAAATGCCATTCATGAGTTAAAAATGTCAAGATCTAAAATATTTCCCCAGTTAGTGGGTGAAAGTAGCAACTGAGGTAATGCAGATTTATAGTGTAAACAGAGGCAATAATTACCTGTCAGTAGATACCTAATAGAAATGCAGTACCCACCACACTTATTGTTTCCTGTCAGAGCATTAGACTCAATCCATCACTGCCAATATTTTTCAATATTTCATTGTTTTACAAACAAATGTGGTATTTCTGTCTTTGCTTGACTAACAGACTTAGGCTTGGTATAAAAATAAAAATAGAAATTGTGCTGCACAGGCCTGCACAAAAATGAAATCCAAATGTGGAATAATTTATACTTTTTATAAATTTAAATTGTTTATAGCATTATTAGAACACATGCAATTTTGTTTTTAATAGGTGGCAAATAGTTACAGCACTCTAGAATTCTAATACATCACTACATATAATATAAATTAATTGATCGTAAGCACAGCAGCCTACTACACAGTACAAACTAAACAGACTTTATAAGGCATTATAAAAGACCACTAAACTGATTCCTGGTGGTAGGATTTCTCACAGAATACTGATGGTCAATAAATAAAGTGCAAGATTTGAAGAACAAAACAGAACCTACTCTAACAATATTAAATCTTGAAAGCCTGCAATGTAGATGCATGTGGTATATAATACCGGTAAAGAATTACACTTATATAATACTTTACAATACTAGTGCTGCTCACAATTCAGTTCGATTAGCTAAAAATGTATAGACGTTATTGATTTACATTGTTAAGCAAGGTCACATATTAGGCACAGTTACAAGCACCATTAAACTATCCACCACCAGTCATTAAATTCCTTAGCAAATTTAAATAAATTGCCTATCTTTATTGTAAAACATTTGCCTAATGATATTAGTACATTTTTTTGAAGGTGCTATCCGGCCAGCAACCAAATAACAGACCATTCCACACAATACATATCAGCTCTTTTAGTTGTAATCAGTGATGTATTTTTGATAAATAATGTCCATGGTAACACAGCACATGCTGCGTACACTGTAATCTGTTCAAAGGAAGTTATTGGTGATCTGCTGCTGGTGTTCAAATAGATCTTCAATTTCAGCACTGTAGGCATCGCCTGTATACAGGATCAACATATTTAGGAGTTACTAAATGTTTTTTTAGAATATAACAATGACAGATATACTGTGTGTATATATATATATATATATATATATATATATATATATATATATATATATATATATATATATATATATATATATATATATATATATATATTCAAAGTTTCAGGCAAATGGGCAGATACACCCAGGACAGGGCGCCAATCTATCGCTGGGCACTCACAGACACACTCTATATGGGGGTATTTGGAGAACTCAATTGACTTGATCCATGTTTTTGGACTGTGGGAGGAAACCGGAGAACCCGGAGAAAACCCACGCGGACACGGGGAGAACATGTAAACTCCACCCAGATGGGGATTCAAACCGGGAATCCCTAGTGCTGAGAGGTGAACCTGCTAACCACTAAGCCACCGTGCCACCATATATATATTTTTTTTAAATATTAAATATATTAAAATTTAAATTTAATTAAAATACATGATTATAGAGTAAAAAGTACAGATATCAAATTTACAGCTGAATTAAACAAAGTTACAAAACATGCACTCACACATGGAGTATGCTCATGTGCACATGCACACAAGCTTTAGTTACATTTAAATCTTAGATTGTAAGAACTATACTAAAATAAGCAAAATAATTTTTGTTTTTTAGATCAAAACTTTCTACAATAATTATGATTTTAAAAAATATCAATTTTTTTGTTAAAAATGTTAAAATACTAATCACAAATTACAGCATATTTTAGAAATTATTTCTAGATTCATGTGTCATTTTACAGAAAGAAACTTTTAATAACATGATTTAAACATAAATTATTGGTGAACCACAATGAATGAATTGGCATGTTCAACAGTGTTGATTCTACCTGTATGACAGCTGTACATGAAGACTCTCTGGCCGTCATACCTGCACCTGCAGCGCATGACATTATTCAGAAAATCGGACTCCGCCATGTCTAATGATGGATTTACCTCAATCTATGAAGACAAAACACAGTTTACAAATAATGTGGATATAAACTATGGTGTTTGTGTATGTGAGTTATGTATATAATTAGTGATAATTATATAACACATATGCACCTTATACGCCCAGCTTAAATAAAACTGTGGGACAATGAAAAAGTTACATGGCAATTATTGTACATGTTTATTAAAACCAAGCACCACATTTACTCTGCTTTATGACTAAATAAAAATGGGTCCCTTTGCATGAATAGAGATTTTACATCACACCTTGTGACCCCTACTTGGGTAATAACCCCGATGCTTTGGAGGTGACCGATTTATTATTATTATTAGTAGTAGTAGTAGTAGTAGTATTAGTATTGGCAGTAACTTTTATAGAGACATATTTTTGTATGACTATCAACTTTTATTGTTCAGGAAATACTTTTTTTTTTTTGCCTTTTATATTTACTCCCTTGGACAGACGAGACAAAAGTAGAAATGTGTGGGCAGAAAGCACATTGCCACGTATGGCAAAAAAGCCAAAGCAACATAGCAAAAATATCTCATACCTTAAGTGTGGTGGTACAGAGGGGATAATTTGAGCTTGAACCACAGAATCAAGGCACCTTTAAGTCACCATTAAGACCATCAACTCAGTATACGAAAATTTTAAAGCCATATGTTATCTATTTAAGTGGTTTTTTACAGTTAAATCCTTGCAGAAACCAAGTCATTCAACAGGACAATGAACTCAGACATACTTTGTTTATTTGTCTGTCCACAGAGAAAAAACATGCACGAAGAAAAAGCTATGTTCAGCTTCTTGTTTTGTGGACTTAATGTTCCACAGTTATATGCTGTTATAACTGTTTCTGTTACATATGTATATACAGGTCATCCAGAAAGTATTCACAGCGCTTCACTTTTTCCACATTTTCTTATGTTAAAGCCTTATTCCAAATTATATTACATTAATCTCTTTCCTCAAAATTCAACACAAAACACCCCATTATGACCATGTGAAAAGTTTTCTTCAGAGTTTTGAAAATTTATTAAAAATAAAAAACTAATAAATCACATTTATGTAAGTATTAACAGCCAAGGCAAACACGAAGCATGAAGTCAAAGGAATTGTCTGTTATTCTGTCAGAGCTCCAGCGTTCCTCCGTGGAGGGAGGAACGCTGGAGCTCTGACAGAATAACAGCGTTCCTCCGTGGAGAGAGGAGAACCTTGCAGAGGGACAACCATCTCTGCAGCAATCCACCAATCAGGCCTGCATCGCAGAGTGGCCAGGCAAAAGCCACTGCTTAGTAAACGGCACAAGGCAGCCCATTTGGAATTTGCCAAAAGGCACCTGAAGGACTCTCATACCATGAGAAACAAAATTGTGACTTGAGGCTGTAGTTGCTGCCAAAGGTGGTTCTACAAAGTATTAAGCAAAGGCTGTGAATACTTATGTAAATATGATTTCTTTGTTTTTTAATTTTAATAAATTTTCAAAACTCTAAAGAAAACTTTTTTCACATGGTCATAATGTGGTATTTTTTGTAGAATTTTGAGGAAAGAGATTAATTTAATACAATTTGAAATAAGGCTATAATGTAACAAAATGTGGAAAAAGTGAAGTGCTGTGAATACTTTCCGGATGCACTGTGTGTGTGTATATATTGTGTATATATATATATATATATATATATATATATATATATATATATATATATATATATATATATATATATATATATATATATAGGGTGAAAAATACAAACATTAAACTTACAACACAAGTTAACATGAACTTACCTGGAATATATAGTCCCCTGGTCGAATATCTGTAATATCTACCCACTGGCAATCAATATCATGACGATATGTGTCCCAACAGCCTACAGAAATTCCTTGATCTCCATAGTTGTAACATGAAAACCGTTTTTGAAGTCCTAAATGGGGGTAAAAATGTTAGAGTATTTTTGGTTAGAAATAATACATGTCTTAAGGTTGCTTTTTCCACTGTAGTGCATAATAAACCAACATTTACCATCAGGACAATATGTATCCTCCAGACAGAAGCTTGCTTTGTGGCCTTCTGCCACTCTGGTTCCATTAAGTGTTAGAAGGTCATAGTGTGTAAACACTTCAATACTGTGGTAGTGCCTATAAATGCATAAATCAGATTAATAATTAAATAATGAGCACCATACCATGTATGTATTTGAACCACCAAGTATATTGTTTAAATAATACTTGAGCATAATTAAACATTGGTTGTAAATGAAGACAGCACATTTTCACACAAGAACTTCACTGAATACATTCTCTGGTACAAAATGGAGGTGTTGCTACAGAGGCAACACCCTTACTAAATGCTGTTGATGACCTAGTTGAGTCATGTTTGCAGGTCTGTTTATTCAGGTTGCCTGAATGGACTGCTTGAAAATGCAAACCTCAGTGGTGTTACAACAAATACAAGGACAAAACAATAATTGTACGCATGATTAAAATGTATACATTATATATAGCATTGACATTTTGCACTCTTATATTTTATTATCTAATTTATAATTTCGCTAAGGAAACAAAAAATGTCACCCTGTTTTGGAGGTACAAATTGTTGTGCTTGTTCATACCTATGACACTGGTGCCAGGTCCAGGACTCTCTTGAAGCTTTGGGTCTAAAATCAGACTTTCCCACATTCATGATACGGGTGGAGAAGCGCAACAGACGACGATGACCATAAGGCCAGGTCATGCGTTTAGCTGAAGATGAGAGGCAGTTTTCCTCATTAGCACAGGTTAGTAAATGAAGAGGTCGGTCTTCTAAATAGACTGATTCCTGTACCAGTTGTGAATCAATGACCAGGTCAGGAGCAGCTAGAATCATCAAAAAATAAATAAATACTATGACAGCAGATCTGACAACACAATAAGCACTACACATCTATAAGTTATCTACTTTTTCAATATCGGAGCTTATCTGTCTTAAGGTTATACATTGGAACAAATGTATACAATTAAAAAAAAAAATGTTTGAAATGATTTTGAAAGAAGTATGTAAATTGGTGCTTGACAAGATCAGCATATTTTTAAAAACTGCATGTTCATTGTTCATTGCAAAAGTTGAATGTACAATGAATGGTTTGGTGAATGAGAGCAACCCAGTGTAACTGTTAGCCAGACTTCAAAGAACAGGATGTCAAGAATCATTCTGATAAACAGATGGTGCACATTCAATAAACAATTTTCATCTTAGCACAGAACCACAGCAAATTCTAATAGCAAATGACTAGATTGAATGTCATTGTTTAAATGTAAAAGAAAGAAAAATCAAGTATCCAGTGGCCACAAAAATGCTATTTATGTCATAATTATGTATTATAATTTTTTTTCTGTTTATAAGTTTACTTAGCAGATGGTTTTACCTTAAATGACTTACAAGTAACCAAACTTAATGGATGTGTTCGAAAAAAGGTTGGCCATGACACACCAAACCTGGAGCAATGAGGGTTAAGGGCCTTGCTCAAGGACCCACATTAGTAACTTTAGCCCAACGACCTAAGCACTGAGCTAACTCCCTAAAAAACCTTACACTGATGCCCAAAGGTTTCATACATTTCGTAAGAGTTTGCTCATATAGGACACATTAATATAGAACACTGACTGTCTGAACAGGTAACTCCAGCTGCTCTGGATCCTCCTCCACGGGGACAGTAGACATTGCTGTTTCGGCGACATTGCTGGATGGACAGTTCAGTTCCAACACAGTGAGTCCCACTTAAAAGCACATCCTGAGCATTAGGATTTCCATGCCAGTAATATGTGTCCTATAGATAGAGAGCCAAAAAAAAAAAAAGATTGCAGAGACTAGCTGGAAAAATAAAAATAATTAAATGAAGAGTCTAATTTTATCTGCGGTAAAATAAGTGTTTATATTTTTGTGGTTGACTAGGGATGCATGCAAGTTTATGTTGTTTGTAGCTACATTTAAAAAATTTTTGTAGGATATGCATGTCCAAAATTAAAATACATTTACCAGTACCCACCCTGGTCGAAAGACAGAAAAACTACTGTATGAAGCTTACGTTTTAAAATTTGAGCAGATTGTAATGTTTACAAGCAGAACAAGTGTAACACTATATGCTGGAAAGTGCTACATTTTGATGATTAAGCAATATGAAGAAGGCTAAAAATGGGCTTACCTGATGGGCATGTGCTGCAAAACCATGGCCCAGCTGTCTGCACACCACCATTGCCTCATTAATGCCCCAATTCTCACTGCACACCACTCCCCAACGTTTTCTACCCCCCACCTCAATCAGCACTTCAACACGGCCTTCTGCTGCATTTCTTCCTCCTGCCAAGCGCACCTGAGATAAACAGACGCATATGTTGACGTGCGCGTACATACACATATAAACACATTAAAAGCTCTTTGCAGCCAAAGCTAGCTGAAGGCCTTTTATTCTATCTTTCCACTAATTTTTAGGTTCCCCAACTGGAACAAATACCTTCACAGAACTGTAAATAATATTTAATAGTTGCATGAGACAAAAGCATAAAAAACTTTAGCAAGTCACTGTCAGTTATATAGCTGTAAGAACAGCTTTGTATACTTTTAAACACCTTATATACACTGACCTATGACAAAATCTGGATTTATCTGGTTATTTTTTGAACATGTTCATATTTGCCATTATATTTAACAAACTGAATGAATATGCTCACCTTGGAATCTAACCCTGTCTGGGGAATATTACATTTGACAGAGGCATCCTTAGTGTGTTTGAATGTCCAGGGCTGGACCTCCTGAAAACTACAGTCCAAAATAGATTGTTCGCTTCCTGTACATTTAACTGCGCTCATATGAATTGGGCCAGTTCCTGTAAAAAATTGTTTGTATCAAATCAGATTGTCATATATTGTCAGCTGCAGAATAATTTGCTGTTATTACAAAAATATTGCTCGAATTTTACAAATCATAAAACATATTTTGGGTTTCTTGTTAAAAATTACATACAAAAGAAATAAATCATCATGTTTATATGTATAGGAAATAGAGATGCTAAAGATGTCCCTGTGATTCAACCAGCTGAAAATTTGATTAAGAAAAGGCAGTATTAAAATGCACATTTTTATCTAAAGTATAGGACACTATTATGATAAATAAAACACAAATGAATCCAAATTTTATGCTAAATGTAAACACTATCTTTATGATAGCTGCATAAAAATATTTTTTAGTGCAAAAAATATATATATTTTAAGTAAACAGCTGCAGATCATCAAATATAACATAAGTACATATATAATAATATAAGTATATATATAATTATATATATATATATATATATATTATTATATATAGTATATATATTATATTATAATATAAGTACATATCCCAATGGCCTGGGAGTTGGGGGGGGGGGGAATGTGCTTTTTATTTTTTTTTTAATACTTCAATAGTCTATATATATACACACACAATATGTGCAAATTGACGGACTGACGAGTAAACCAGTTTAAAATTGTTTTCTTACCTTGACCCATGTATGCTCCATTAAGGGCTTCTTTGGCTGAACCAAAGCCCAATTCTCTACACACTACACTAGCAGAAATACGATTCCACAGAAGATCAACCACAGTTCCCCACTTTCCTTCCCGCAGGACCTCCACCCTGCCTTCTCCCAAACGAGGTCCTGCCTTCAATCGAACCACTGGCTATGAAGAGGCAAAATAACATTACTTTAAATAAGCAGATAGACCGTCATTGCACACTGTACTTAGTGGGCACATGCACTTATGACCTGACATAGTAGTAGAATGAGTAAAATTACTATTTTATCTAATTAATGATAGAAGTTACTACACCATTATGACAATACAATTAGATTTTGGATTTCTGGAGCGGCACAGTGGCTTAGTGGTTAGCAGGTTCGCCTCTGTTTCCATGTTTTCCCTGTGTCCATGTGGGTTTCCTCCGGATTCACCGGTTTCCTCCCACAGTCAAAAAAAACATGTAACAAGGAAAATTGAATGCTCCAAATTGCCTCATATAGAGTGTGTTTGTGTGTCTGTGTGAGTGAGTGTATGCCCAGTGAGATATTGGTGCCCTGGTCTGGGTATATAAACATTCTCCCCTGGATGGGCATGGGGAACCCCTTCGCAACCCTAGTGGAGGATGAAGCGGAAGATAAATGGATGGATGGATTTCAGAATACAATCAGAAAAAATGTTATTTTCCACATTGCTTCTAAGTAAGCACGAGTTCACAAAAATCTTCTGACCTCTAAATTCTAAGACATATGGGTTTTTACCTTGACAGGGTGTGGAGCCTGAGGCCTTCCTGAGGACATGCGGGAAAACTGTGGTCCTGGTTTGCAACGAGCCACTGCATAGCGCCCATTCTTGCATGGTATGGAACTCAGAGGAATAGAGAGCTGGGCATAACATTCTATCAGACTGGACTCTGTACCAGAACATTGGACTTTCTCCACCCAAAAGCTCTTCTTTTTTGCCATTAAACTTAATCTTGGGGGAAGAATGAAAAAGAAAGTTTCAAATGCAGTTGTGAACTTCATAGTACCCAGCAAAAATGAGTTAATTAGTTTTGTGCTTTAGTAATTTCAAAGAAATTATTTGAGCAAATTTGCATAACATACAAATGAATGTGAGGCTATAGCTGGTAATACCTGGTAGAAGGGTCCTTTACTTTTTCATCCCATATTTTCCTATAAGACAAATACATTATTTCAGACTTGATCATTGTATATAAATTTAACCAACAAAAAAAAAAATTCCATTTTCAAAAAAGTTTACTTGCAAAATATATACACACACAAACATATATATACATATACTCATACATAAATACATATTGTGTGTGTGTATATTTTATATATATATATATATATATATATATACATATATATATATATATATATATATATATATATATATATATATATATACATATATATATATAATAAACTTATATATAAACTTATTTAGGTTGATATAAGCCTTGCCATCAAATATAACTTTTGGTAACTTTTTGGATGGGCTTTTCAATATTTCAATATTTGGTATACTAACCCTAATCCTAACCTGATATGCCAAAAAAAAAAAAAAAGAAACAAGATGAAACTAGACTACTTATTTTCATTACATTTTTGATGTCATTGTAATGTTTTATCTTTTATGCATTATATGCCATGTTTACAATTGAAAACTAGAATAAAATATTTTAGTTGTCCCTTTGTTTGTTTTTTTAAAAAGTTCAAGTGGATTACCATATCTGAATTTTTATATATATATATTGCATTTTTCCAGCATTCTAGGTTTTCGGAAAACAGGGTTTGTATTTAAAATGCAGGAAAGAAAAGAGATACTTTGACAACTTTAAGCAAAGCTCTTAGAATACACTGTGTCAACAGATAAATATATAACTGATATAAATATCTGTGAAGCAAAACAAGCCATAGAGCACAAGTGGTTTTGTGGGAAACATGCAGTTACAGTAATAACTGAGTGTTCTCTTGACCAAGTCAAATCAAGTCACACCCTGTAAACTGAATAATTAAAATGACTTGAAGAGAAAAAGTTACATTTGTGATAACATGTAAAGTACAGTAATAGCTCAATATGATGAAGCCAAACATGCTATTTATTTAAACAAACAAACAACAAAAAAAATGCTCTAATAGATGTAACTCTTTTGTAAACACATATTTCACCTGACCTGGAGATGTTACATTTAGTACATGCTGTTAGTCAAGCTATTCAAAGTCAGGGGAAAAAAAAGAAAGCCATAAATCCAGATTCAAACATGGGTGTCACTGCTAGGAATTACCAGTGTCACATAGCCAAACACTCAACCATACTTCTGGGCTATAGTTGAGTTAAAAAACAGGGACATTTTTAAAAGCTTGACTACTGGAATGCTGAAATGGGAAAGGTTAGGCTTCCCACAAAACAATATGCCCTTCAAAGAGCCCAAGCACACATATTCAAAGCAAAGTAAACAAACTGGAGCATGAGCGGGCACACGTTCTCACACACACACAGGAATGCATGTCTGCACACACATGCAAGCACAAGCACACACGGGCACGCGCGCACACACACACACACACACACACCTAACACAAGATAGGTAGTTTGTTACTTTCAGAAAAAAAATACAGAAAACCCTGTCCAAATATATGCTCAGAGTAGGCTTAACTTTTCATATTTTACTCGCATTTAAATATTGTATTTAAAATGCTTAAAGATACAGAAGAACTTTCCATACAGCATGCTACAGTCATCACTGAAGAGCCACAGAGAACCCATTACTGTTGTGTTTGTGGTTGATGACACAAATAAATGATTGTGACTTTATTTCTGCTTCTGTAGGGCATTCCTTTTAATTAGCTCTATAAATATTTTATGATTTCAACATGTGGCACATTGTGCTAAATTCCAGTGACTAGACACAGATAAAAATCACAGTATGAACTTTAATATTCTCTACCAGACCTGTAAATCTCTAACAATGTTTGTGAAAACGATTTATTTTAAACAAATCTATTTAAGAACAGCCTTTGTGAACGCTTAGCAAAAATGGCCAAAAATGAAGGATTGAGCCTACTGACAATTTAACACATCTTGTCACAGAACAGGTCTGGATTTAATTTGTTCCAGTAGGCCATAGTCTAAAATACCCACCTGTGCATGTAAACAGTCTCTCTGGTCCACCCTTGCTTTACTACTGAACCAGCAAGACTTAATGATAGAGAGGCCTGGTACAACAATCATGCTACTATTTCTGCAACACAATCACTCGTCCACATTCAGTCTCAGTCAAAGCATTCCTTAATGCCTCTATTTCTTGTAAATGTGCAATGTAAGCAAAGAAGCAGCAATTTCTTTATAAATTAAAGAAAAATAGTATATAAATATATTGTTATTTAAAAGAAATTATCAATCTTTGCAGAATTGCCATATTAACTGACATATCTAACCAAAGAACAGGAGTTAGGAAAAACGGTGAACATCAGTGTTATGTAATATGCTAAAGAAAAAAAATAGGTAACAGCAGTAACTTTGTCCCTCACTGCACCAATGTACAGAGTTTTTCCACTGAGGGCTAGCCCTGGTAAGTCTCCACTAATTGTTTATTTACAAGTGCTATACAATTTGCTGATTGTATACTTCTGCTTTCACTAAATAGCTTTAATCATAGTTTTACTGATAAACATATTCAAAATCAACAGGTATAAAACAGTGTAGGTTTTAAAAATGCAACACAATTTACACTGATAGCAATCTTGAATTTATGTAAAAATTAAAGTTTGTTTATCAGCTCTTAAAAGACACACAAACCTAAAAGAGATAATTTTTTGACCAGAAACATAACATAACCTTTGTGACATTTTCTATGTTGAGATTTCTGTTACATGATTTCATTCATTCATTATCTCCCGCTTATCCTCTATTAGGGTCGCGGTGGGATTCCCCATGCACATCCAGGGGAGAACGTCTCGGGCGCTGGGCAGATAGACCCAGAACAGGGCGCCAATCCATCGCTGGGCACACACTCATTAACACAGACACACTCTATAGGGGGCAATTTTTGAGAATTCAATTAACTTGTTCCATGTTTTTGGACTGTGGGAGGAAACCGGAGAACCCGGAGGAAACCCATGCAGACATGGGGAGAACATGGAAACTCCACCCAGATGGGGATTCGAACCAGGAATCCCTAGCGCTGAGAGGCGAACGTGCTAACCACTAAGCCACCGTGCCGCCCTGTTACATGATTTTAATTATGCCAAATTTACTTATGTAGCAGAATAATTGGCATATGCTTTTAAATGACACTCATGATCTGGCGCTGACACAGCAGTCCACAGAGCACAGCTATAATAGAGCCCCTGTGTTACCCATACATGAAAATCTCAGAAATCCTTAGATGCTTAATGTATAATTACAGAATCTTCAGTAAAATACCCAATGTGAGCTGAGACATGGGTGGAGCATGACTTGCTGAGACGCTGAGTGGGCGAAAGAAAACTTTATCCTGTCTGTCCTCGCCAAATCTTAAACTGTCTAGTGTGCCCCAGTAGTCATGTGTGGCATGAAAAGTTCAGGTACAGAGTGAATTTATTACATCAGCCAGAGATGAGCAAATAAAGCATCCCGAGCAAGTCAGCCATAAACATTAATATACGTTTAAGGAGTCAATGAGTCATAGACCAAGTGATTTAAAGTTACTTTGCCTATAACTGCAGTCATACTTGAATAGAAAACACAAAGTTGAAAGCATACAATATATGTGGAAATGGGGGTAAATAAAATACCAGAACTTATAATATAGAGATGAATCCAAATTTACACTATGGCATCTGAATTCAATTAAACTGGATTATTTTACAAAAAAAAATAATTCCATTGCCTTGTCAATGGTATTTCTTTTTCTTTTGCCAATTTAGATAGCAAGTATATAGTACAAGTGTATATTAACCCTTAAATACATATATAAATAAAATACAATATAGTCCAAGAAACAAATTAATCTAATAAATAAAGGGAATTGATTACAGATTTTAGAAAGATATTGCACTTTGTAAAAAGATAAGAAGCTTAATGCAATGCATTTGTTTTTCTTTTCCCTAGACACTCTCTTGAAGTCATTCTCTCTATCCTCTCTCTATTCTATCCTCTTTTAGATACTTTACTACAATGTCATATTTAAAGGAAATTTTATCATTAATATCAGCTCAGCAGCTAAGGTAAATTCTAGTAAGATCAAGCTATTGTACATTTTGCTTTGCCAAGAATTTGCTGCTTCCTTAGAAGGGCTCTAAACAAACCTTTCATGACTGTAAGAAACCTTGGTGCATCTGGCAACAAGCTAGATTTCTCTCTACTCTAATTTATAATTTGGTTAAGTGATACAAATTCCTCCACTACACATAATGCTTAGACCCAACAGACTGAATTTGAACATTATTATGTTTATTATTCTTAAATTAACAAAATCTAGACAAGATATAGTAAAGCGTTTGTGTTTGTGAGAGAACTTTAGATTATTTCACTGAATATTTAACTGAATATAATGGGATTTACAAAAAAACGCCCAAATGTACCGCTACAATCAAAAAAGTGTAAACAATGAGCAGAGCAAAACAACATCACAATAGGCTAATGTGTTGTGTAGCATTAGTCTTACACTAGTAACTTGTAATTGCTACTACCATTGCTACAGAAATAAAAGTGATATAAAGTATTATATAGGATTGTAAAATTAACAAATGCATTATGCACTAAACAAGTACTAAATACTAAATAAGTCCATATATAGCTAATGCTGTTTAATAATACCCAAAGATCAGACAGATGGATATTTAACTTGTTAAAAAGTAGCAAGGAAAGAGATCTCCTGAGCTAACCCACAATCCTGTATTTATGTTCCAAAAAAGCATCATTCTAAAGACCTAAAAATACATTTCCTGTCCATGTGGCACTCTACAAGTCTTCTGAGGCCACCAAAGTCTTGCAGATTGGCACGTAAGCTCTCACATATGTGCACATGTACACATTAGCTATTCTTAGATCATCTGGACACTTGCGACTTTTTACAAAGACTGGTCTTTTTTACAGCACAAATACAAATGAAGGTACTCTTTCTAAAGTCAAATTCACATTTGTTTTTTTACATTGTTACTAAGGACACTGATATGATTCAATAATTAATTATTTATTCTTCGTGTCCTGGTAGGGATTGTGGGGGATGCGAGAGGAGTTCCCAACATTCATAAAAAGTAATAGAGACACCCTTTGACAGGTCACCAGTCTGTCACAGGGCTGACACACAGAGATGCTTATCAGCACTTTGTTACTATCCGATAATGTTTCTTGACTGTGGGAAAAAATGCTCAGAAATGGGCCTTGGGAAAAAGACAAAAGTTAATAATTCAGGGTTGGAGCAAGTTGTAGGAAAAAGTGGTAGTTTAAAACTTAAAGTTGTGTAAAACTTGTAATGTATAGTACATCTATGGATAATTTTTTTTTGTTTTTTTTTTTGTTTTTTTTTTTGTTTTGTTTTATTTATGTTGCTGCAATAAGACCTAGCTTTGGCTGCACCTAAAGTAAATTGTTGCTTCCAACACAGAGAACCACAACTTCAGAACTGATGCATTAATTTTATTGCAACCTCTTAATTGGTGTGTCTTTAGTTTGCATATCAGTCGCCCCTCTAGCAATTTTCAGTGCATGGCTCCAGCTTGGCATGAGCTGCTTCACTTTTTGGCTTTTCCTTTTTTGGTAAGCTCGACACTATCTGAATTTAGTGTCCCATTTCCCCCTGATTATGCCAGCATTCTTGCCTAAGGAGGCTAACACAGCGTGCAGTATTTTGTTGGCAATAGTTGTGCTTGCTGACTGTTGCTTTCGGAGCAGAGTGACGGCACCTGCAGGCGGTGCTTTCTTCAAAGCAGCTGGGATGTCTCAGAACAATCACTACAACTACATGAGGCCTGGAATTTTATTTATTTATTTTT
Organism: Corydoras maculifer; assembly: GCA_019802435.1. Taxonomy (NCBI): domain Eukaryota; kingdom Metazoa; phylum Chordata; class Actinopteri; order Siluriformes; family Callichthyidae; genus Corydoras; species Corydoras maculifer. The sequence continues at coordinate 565,441 of JAFMOD010001706.1, forward strand.
ATTATTATTTTTGTGTAATGAATGCAGACTCTAAGATAAAACATATGTGTGTTAGTCTGGTAGTAAGAGTAATGTGCCAACTGAAGAATTGTATAGCTTATTATAACTTTTGTTGCCACCCGATACAGGTGACCAGATTCCAATTTACCAGATGTGGGACAAAGACTATGTTTGTGTGGGACAATGTGGGACACCAATGAACCAAGGTAGTCTAAAATAACTTAAAACAAACAAACAAAACAAAAAAAAAAAACATCTCTATTCTGCCCCTTTAGCACATAACAGACTGCAAATAAAAACGTGTGTGTGTGTATATATATATATATATATATATATATATATATATATATATACAGTGGGTTGCAAAAGTATTCATACCCTTTGAACTTTTCCATATTTTGTCACATTACAACCACAAACATAAATATATTTCACTGGAATTTAATGTGAAAGACCAACACAAAGTGGTATACAATTGTGAAGTGGAATGAAAGTTATACATGAATCAACAATTTTTTTACAAATAAAAAACTGAAAAGTGCG
>JAFMOD010001706.1:566245-615923 GCA_019802435.1 Corydoras maculifer
TATATATATATATATATATATATATATATATATATATATATATATATATATATACATATACATATACATATACACACACACATTCCAAATTTCTCCAAACAGTGAATGTATATATAACTTGTATACCTTATTTAAATGTACCTTTCTCTAATGTATGAAAACATAGTAAGCATGGAGCTTACCATGTTTAGCATGTAATATTAAGGCTATGTGTGGTGCATAGGATGCACACATGCCCAGAAGTATGTTTAATTGATTTTATTATGCTTGTTTCAATACATTTATATCAATTATCATCATTTGTCCCTTGTATTCGATTATGCTTTGTAATGACCACATTTATCACATCTGTCATATTACAAGATTAGTATTTTCAAGTCTGCACCTGTTCATCAGATCATCAGCAAAATTTTCAAGCCCCAAGAGCTTCAAGTAAAATGACATCTTAATCCTTATAGTCACCTTGACAAGATTCAAAGTACAGCAAGTACACAGGGAGTTGAATGTTTGAGAAGGAAAGACAAAAGTTTTACACAAACCAATGTTATTGCCAATAAAAGACTTTATGGTTCCAAATTTTGCCGTCCTGCAAGAGCAATCAACAGGGTTATTAGGGCTTTAAACAGCAACCTTAAAAGGCCCAACAGACATTTCATCTACAGTATTGCCCCTCTAGATACCATCTGTAAGATTTGAGCAGTCTTTCAATCACAACCTGAGAGCTTGTAATGGGTGCCCAGGAGAGAGACAAATGAAAGATTTGTGCCACTTAACAGAAAAGTTGACTAGATTTTTTTTTAATAGACATTTTATTGAATAGCTATTCTCTTGTTTTTTCAATACTTGTAAAATTATAGAATACTACAGATAATATATATATATATAGCACTTATGTAAAAATATTTTAATAAGAATAAATAATAATACACATCCATCCATCATCTTCCACTTTGTCTTCTCTTAGGGTAGTGGGGGGGGGGTTTACCATGCCCATCCAGGGGAGAATGTTTCGGGTGCTGGGCAGATACACCCAGGACAGGGAGCCAATCTATTGCTGGGCACACATTCACTCACACAAATACACTCTATATGGGGTAATTTGAAGAACTCAAATAACTTTGATCTATGTTTTTGGACTGTGGAGGAAACCGGAGAACCCGGAGGAAACCCACACGGACACGGAGAGAACATGGAAACTCCACCCAGATTGGGATACAAACCGGGTATCCCTAGTGCTGAGAGGTGACTGTGCTAACCACTAAGCCCTAAATAATAATACATTTATGATTATGATTATGATTATTATTATTAATAATAATAACACCAGTAATAACAATGGGCAAGAGAAGAAAAATAAATAAATTACTGCATGCCAGATGGAGAACGAACAAAACAGCAATGTGTGTAACAATCACAATAAAAAAAAAAAAACTAAAGTGATAGAAACAGAAAGAAATATGTAAATTGTAATATAAGGTGGTTAACATAAAGAATTTTAGTATTTGCAGGATTACTTGTCTAGACTGACAGACAAAATTGGTTTCTTCTAACCAAACATTTAAACCCCTGTCATCAAATCAAAATCAAACAAAATGTCTGCAATGCAGAGTAATCCTGAAGTTGGGCAATGCCACTTTTTTTTTTTTATCAGTCTCAGAAACCTGAACTCAAAATCTCCAAATCGCTAAAACTACTGAGTCCATGGTTTGATGAATGAATGACCTACTTGTAAGCCTTTATGTTGGGTTGGGCTGCCTCAGGAAATCCCAGCATTCCACACACCACTCTGCTGGTGTTAAGAGTCCAGCCTTTGTCACACACCTGCCTCCATCTTCCAGCATGCTTTACCTCCACCACACCTTCAGTCACCAAAGCACGCTTCTTAGTAGCCATCAAAACCGGCCGAAGACGAACCTCTGCAATCTTAACCTTACTGTTAGACTGAAGGGTTAAAAGAAAAAATAACGAGTAATCATTAGTATACAATGCTTGTCTTATATTAAGTATATTAAATTAAGTACAAGGAATGAAAAAAGTGACATAATAGAATCATATCATTACTTTTTTTGTTTTGTAATTTCGTATTTTGAATTTAGAATTCTTAACTTTGATGTTCAATTTTTAGGAGCATATATATTATTAGGAGTTCAACAGAATTGTCATGTAATGTGAAGTATTGTATTAGACTTTATGCTTGCCTACCAGATTATGTAACTTGTCTCTGGAGACTTGACCATGACCATAGGGAAATTCTTGTGGAAATGCATTGCTATGCCTTGGAGAGAAAACCCTTGGACGACGATTTTCTTGCCTGTGGTCAACAGTTACATTGCCTCGGCTGTTAATTGTTATAATGCGTCTAGACACGTCAGGCTCCAGCCTTTGCTCTGAACTACACACCACACCAAGATCCTCTGAGTGCTTGCAATCATGGACTCCCCATCCATTTGATTTGCAATTTTTCAATGATTTCTCTGAGCCATCACATTGTACATTATCCATCCAAATAGGACCTGCAAACAACAATTATTTAAATGATTATTATTACTTAATTATTAATATCACTTTTATCAAAAAGCCATTAACCATAGTTAAATCATTGGTTACTTTGTATTATTTTATTTAAAAATAACAGAAATTTCTACATTACCCACTGAAATGCATTGAGTTTAGCTAATTGTGTTTAAAACAAGGAAGATTTATTTTAAGGAAATGCTTTGCACTGGATGTATGGGCAAGCTGAAACCTAATTTAGTTTTCATCTTGCCAAGTACTGCTGGACGTGCTTTGTTTTACTTGAGATCTTTATTGCAGTCTTAAATTTAAATTATAGGGTAGAACAGGTCAATGTAAAGAACAGTGGACTTTGGATTCCACTGCTCTAAAAAAAAGTCATCTTTATACAGTTGTGCTTAAAAGTTTACTGACCCTTCAGAACTCTTTATATTTCAGCATAAATTTGACAAAATATGTGAACCTTTAAGAAATACATTTGTAATTTACCAGCTGTTTCTGAATCAACACAATGATGATCAGATATGAGTGATTAGGTGATCAAGTATTAAGTAAAAGTTTACTTAACAAAGTCTGAGTTTTATATAAACTGATTTCAAAAGTTGTCATTTAATGATTGCAAACAATGGACTTTGCACATTCAACTTCTCAGTTAAAGGTTCACATACATTTGTAACCTCACATGTATGTATTATGTAATCATTTTCCCTAACAAATAAATGACAAATTATAGATATATTTTTGCTTAATTTGGTTCTCTTCATCTATATTTAGGAATTGTATCAAGAACTGCTTAAATGTACAAAGTGATACAAAACAATCCACTGTACCACTGTAGGCCTTCTGACATTATGTTGCAGGAAAAACAGGTCTAGGTTAGTGTGTCGGTCTGTCGGTGGTGCTTGACACTTGCATGCCACTTACCATTTCCCTCTCCATACTTGGCACTGTGGGCCCATGTGATGGCTCCCCGGAAGCCCAATTCTTTACAAACCACGTTCGCTAATTTAATGTCAACTTCATCGTCACACACAGTTCCCCATGTGTTGTTGTGCAGCACTTCAATGCGGCCTTCATTTTCTCTACGTCCGAATCCTGCCAAACGAACTTTGGCAGATGACACTGGTCCTGAGTTAGCAGGTGAACGAGGAACTGCATTGATGCACACAAAGAGCATAGGGCTCCAGTAGAAAAAAACACCCAACATCACGTAAATGCCAAACTAAGATTCCTGTAAACAAAATTTATATGAATGTAAAAGTTCAGATATCTCTTCCTAAATTTACATTTAGAAGAAACAACAAAAGGAACAGTTATTTTAGCAAGAAAGCAAAGGAAAGCTCACTTAATAAAAAAATAAAAAACAAATCATTGATATATATACACATACAGACACACACACACACATATATATATATATATATATATATATATATATATATAAATAAATAAAGCACTCCTGACAATCTTTTATATGATTATATGAAAATATGATTTACTAACTGCCAGGCTCCATCTTATTAAACTAAATCTAGTTGCAACCTGATCGAATTGATATGTTTTTATAGCCATTTTAAAAACTAAAATAAAGTATATTACGGTCTTTTTTGATGTGTCAAATTGATAAAATACAGATGCCAGTCTAAAAACCTACAATGGCATGTCTTTAGGTTATTATATGGCTTAGGACAAAACCCAAATCCAAACCACATAAATTCAGTGTTATTTCAAGTACTCATTTTGGTTTAAATTGTTTCCCAAGCGCCTAAAAACAGTTTTCCTCTGGTTTAGGCTTAAGATGAAATGAGTCAAATTAAGTTCTCTAAACCCAACTGATCCTTCATTCTAAATTAAACTATCCTTAAATAAGGTGCAAAAATTTTTTTAAATACATAAAAGGTGCTACAAACAAATCTCTCCACACAATAGCTATGCCTTACTAAGCAAATGCAAAACCTAAAAACTCTGGAATGAACATAAAATCATACAAACAAACAAATTTAGAGGAGATTTATAAAATAAGTCATCACTAAAAAAAAAGTCTCTTACAATTTGTATCTGATCAAAACAACAATCCTCTAATATAATTCACATTTATTCACTTAGATGAGTAGACAAAAGGCATAGCAAAACTTTACTTACCTGGCAGCTACTTTACATTTACTATTTGCTTGTCACATCAGTCCCTATTCAGGCAAAAGTGAATGAAAGGAGTGCAGTAAGATGAGATCCTCACTCATTCTGTCTCTTTCTTTCCCTCCTTTTCTGCATAACTTTTTAGCCCTCCCACATGTTCCACTTTCTCTAAATTACATGGCTTTGACCAAATGATTGAACAACATGCTAAGAAATCTTATGTGACTATGTACTATATATAAGATGATATTTAACCTACAAACAAATCAACCCTCCATCCATTTATTACATATATAATCCCAAATTAGTGTCTGACATCATAAATTATAAACAGTTAAATAGGCATACATTTTCACAAACATGGCAAACAAAATCAATATGTACAAAGACAGTATAAATACATTAATTATTACATAAAATTCTACTTTTGCAAAACAGGGTACATCAAATGTGTTTTATAGTATGCAATTCAAGCATTTATACCAACTGTTATACTCTTTGTTTGGAAGTTATTTGCTCATGCATTTTGCAAATACCCTGAGCTATTTCTAAAGCTGAGGTTGCCTGCTGAATGAAAAACATTGTTGTTGTGGGTGAAGTATATTTCAGTTTAATATTAATTATATTCTAGCAGTTCATGCAAGGTGTGTTAAAATCAACATCATTAACTGGGAAGTGAAAGCTCACAGATGAAAACATGCGAGGAGAAATACAAAAACCTGTGTAATGTAACTTTAAATCATGTTTTAATGTTGACTGACCTACTAATTCACCAGTTTGTGGGGCAACATTTGAGTGAATGAGTGCTTAACTGCATATCCCACCCATTTGGGTAAACCAAGACAGGAAGACAGGGCTCCTATTAGAGAGCCCTAATCAAAGGGAAATCCTCTTTTATAACTAGGAATGTGTTAAAGCCAAAATAAGCATCCAGGACCCTCAGGTTAGCATGTTATAGAGTTGTCACATAAAAAATTGGTAATAACATATGCACATTATCCATATTGGAAATTAGAATAAATATTTCTAAATATATATATTCTTGACTTCAGAGCAATTATAATTTAACATTGTGTGCCATCTAACTGTGTTATTAGTCACCATCTCATGTATTCCGAATCAAGTGCATGTATGCAAGTGTGCATGTGCGTTTTGAAGTAAACTAAAGCCACAGAATGAGCTCCTTAGAGGTGCTGCTCTGGTAAACTGCAGTCTCCACCTCTGTAATTACCCCAAGAAGCCTGGATCAGCCCTAGCCACAATTTTCTACACTGAGAAATAAATACATGCTTTACAACAATAAACAACTGCCTTTTTAAATTATAGCAACTCCTCCCGTCCTTCCCCACTATGTGCAACTGTCATTTTTCTTTCCCTTTTTTTTTTTTTGACAACTTGTAAATTAAAACCAAAAGGTATTCGTGTTTCCTTTTTTATTATCACAATGTGGGCATCACATTTGTTATTTACAACTTTCAGATTGACTTTCATATTAAGTAAATAATCATTAAACTCTTTATCTCCATTTTGTCCATCAGAGGGAAGACATTACAAATATAAACACCCAAAAAATCTACAAACCAATGTTTCTGATCAAAAAGTCATGGGACTATGAGATGAAACTTGAGAAGACAATTTCACCCAGGCTGCCATTTCTGAGAACTAAAGCCAGGACCTTCTCGCTGGGAGGCCACTGTGCTGCTTATTTTCACTAGACCAATTTTGCTACCGGCTCTTGAATCCCTAAGTGATTTAAAAAAAGTATATAATCATTTAAGCCTGAGGCAATGATTTAATTTCATAATATGGCTAAAACTTTGTGATTATGCTTTATAAAAGCTTACTTCACTTGGCACAAATGTACAATGTAGCAAATAATGTAGGTTGTTCTGATAATGTAACTAAAGTGTAAAATAAAGTATAAATTGGGGGAGTGTCAAGTCATACCATCTCATTTATACAGTACTATTACTAAAGATAAATCTTTTTAACCTGATGTTAAAATAATGGTTTGATCTATAAAAATGAAAAGTACCTTTGCTGTTAGCTCAAGCTGAGATAAAATGTTACCCCATACATTTTTTCACTTTCACATTTGGTGGAGTCACGTATGTTACTTATATAGCATTCCAGTGGCCAGCCACAGCAGCCTTTTATATATCTATGATGACAGGCAAGCATTTTCCCAAGATCAGGATTAGCATCAACCATTAGCAATGAACAGCAGCAATTTTTAAGGCCAAAATTATAGTGTTTGTAAAAACAGACCAAAAGCAAATTCAACATATATTCTTAATCAGAAAACTTTATATTTATTAATAAAATGTAACTTGTAAAAAGGTATGGACAACTGATGGTCATTGTTAAACACAATGCAGAATGTAACGTGTATTCATAATAGTTACTTATAGTTACTATAGATCAAAGTTTTGCTGATGTTCACTTAAATGATGTTAATCTTAAAAACATTACAGCTAGCATGGTATAGACATTAAAAAGGTTAACCAAAATTGACTAAATAAAAAAAGAATAAAACACAAAACAATGATTTTACATACAAGTACAATTTTCCAAAAAAATGCAGTTTTGAGGGTCCACTGTTCTGAGAGCAGAAATACAGTATATAGACTAATATCAGTAGTTGACTTGGAAAGATTAAATGAAATTTATGCCACAAACATTCTGGAACAAAACCTTACAGCCTAATTAAAAGAAATATAAAACTCAAAACTAAAGTGATGGGAAAACAAAGGTGTGAAAGAAGAAAAGATGGAAAAAAAAAAAAAAAAAAAAGAACGAAAAGAAAGTATGTGCTTGCTTGTAAAACAAGTAGGTAGGTAGCATCTTGACTCAGTCATTTTTAATGTTTTTTATTTTTTTGCGATTTACAGTAACATGCAAAACATTTTCAATGAGTTAATGTATAATAAATGGAGAAATCTTATGCAGTTTAATGCAGTTATTGCAAGCTAAGTATGTGCAAGAAAATGGGTATCATTTGCTTTAATTTACCGTAAAACATATTTCTTCCGATATTTTTTTTCCTCAGACACAAATTTTAAAAATTTGAACTGTGGTAAAATTTATGCTTAACATACACATCTAGATATTCACCTAAATTTAAAGGTTAAATTGCTATGAGTATTTTCAGTACCCCTTTGTCTGATCCAATTCAACCATCTTAATACATAGGAACACACCACACAAACAGATAAGGTTATTGTAGAACTTAAAAAAGGCACCTATATGGTACATACAGTGTGAGCACATTGCCCTTCACTTAATCCTCTACTAGGGACTCAACCAAGGGTGAATATTTTGGGGTCTGGGCAGATACACCAAGAACAGGGTGCCAATCCATTACTGGGCACACACTCATCCACATAGACAGATAGAAAAACACACACACACAAACAATAGAGCACGTCGGGAACGTTGATCCCCAGAACTGAGAGACAGACGTGCCAAATTTAATTAAATTAAATTTTGAGCAAACTAAATTAAGTTGCTATTAAAAATATATTTGTATATATAGTTATTGATGTTAATTCTACATGCTACAAATGGCTAATTAAATATACATTAATAGAACATTAATGACAAAAAGATATGTAACAATTACAAATAATTTATTTTTTATTAATAATTAATAGCCATGCATGCATACACAGCTGATTAAATTTCATTGACTAATAACACCGTTTCATCAAATTATCCATCAATGCTTAAGATCAACATATTTTTGGCACTCACATATGTATAATGATCCACATTTTACAGGTGTATCACATTTAATTTTATTTAAATTTGAGGTCATATTTATGCAGAAATCTAGAAAACATGAACACATGACACCCAAAACTACCTTTAGAAAATGTAATTCTTTTTTTGGTATTCACTTTTCTAAAAAAGATTTGGTAAAAGCCAAATCTGAATCATTCAACAAAGAATTCCAGAAATGGACTGGCCAAAATTACTGGGACAAAATTATAAGGCATTATTCGGTTTTCAAACAACTGATTCTTCATTACTTAGTATTTATGTACCCACCATCAAGTTGTTTCCAACTACAGCCAAGTGCTTTAGATGTGAATGGAAGAAAAATGCTTAAATTTTCCAAACAATGACAACAAACCTTTTTGTTAAAGCACATCACTGTACCATTTTCTATTAAATATTTTAATCACACAGCTAATAAAGGCTTTCACTAATGGTCTGTGTATAGCTAGTAAGGTGAAACACAGAAGGTAAAGAGAGTTCACAGTACTGTACACAAAGGCATGTCTGGAAAAGCTTGGCGTGGAAGTACTCCCATGGCCCATGAAGAGAGGAGCCAGATTTTCTTGTCTAACGTAAGTCTGACCTCATAAATTATATTTTGGATAAGTTAACAAAAAATAAAAAATACATGCACTCCAAAATGTTACAGGATTTGTTAACGGGAGTGTAGAGTGATTAAATCCCCACCCCCTAGTGATTTAATTTTCACAGAAACAAAACAAACACAATAACTTAGCTTTTGATAATTTTGATAATGAGCAAAACAAGCAATACATTCTTACAGAATGTGCTTTGGCAGAGTGTGCAGTAAAAATTAATGGTACACAATGATTGACTGAGATGAACAACAGTTCAACTTAAATGTTCTTCAGGACATAAAATAATAATGTCTGATCCTTAAGTCTTAGGTAAACAAACATCTTAATTCTTATGACCAGAGTAATATTGGACTAATTCTGTTTACATCATTTTACTTACTCTTAAAATGTATAAGTAGCAGCCAGGTACTGCTAATGATTTGCCTCTGATAAACTAGATGATTAGTACTTGCTTTGGAAACTTGCAGTCATTAAGCTGACCATAATATTTTTAAAATATACTAAAAGTATTGTGGCGGCACGGTGACCTATTTACCCAATTTTAAAGCCTTGTAAGGACTAGATGTTTGAGAACCAATCATATGATTTTAAAATGGGTGTATTGATCTCTTTCCTTATTGGAAACAGCAGCACAAAGTAATGTGACATTTGTTGCTGTACAGTTTGTGCAAATCATCTTCTTATCCTTCAACGGTTACCTACTGTGTGTTGGTGACGGAAAATTTTGATTAATGGATGAGTCAGGCCACAAGTGACATTGATCCTCTCATAACCTCTCAACACATATGAACACACCACCACATCACTACAGTGCTAAGTATCATTCTCTAGGTAAATACCCGCTAGGTGGTGGCCTCTGCATGTCATTATCAATGAAAAACAAAATCAAATGGACTAACAAAGTAAGGAGAGAAACAGATGATCTGCTGTGTGTGATAAACATAGGGCATCTACATGGTAAGCTGATAAAACTGATGAATGTAGAAACATCTAGCCATTCATTATCTTACACTTAATCCTCCACAGGTTTAATAGGGGGGGTTCCCCATGCCCATCCAGGAAAGAACTTTTCATGTGCTGGGCAGATACACCTAGAACAGGGCCACCAATCTTTCGAAGGACACACATTCACTCACACAGACACAAAAACACTCTATATGGGGGACATTTAATCTGGAACATTTAATTTACTTTAATTCACGTTTTTGGACTGGGGGAGGAAACCGGAGAACTCGGAGAAAACACAAGCAGAAACGGGGAGAACATAGAAACTCCACCCAGATTGGAATTCGAACATCTGGGTGGAGTTTCCATGTTCTCCCCGTGTCCGCATGGGTTTCCTCCGGGTTCTTTGATTTCCTCCCACAGTCCAAAAACATGGATCAAGAGTTCTCCAAATTCCATATAGAGTGTGTATGTGTCTGTGTGAATGAGTGTGTGCCCAGCAATAAATTATCGCCCTGTCCTGGGTGCATCTGCACAGCGCCCGAAACGTTCTCCCTTGGATGGGCATGGGGAACCCCCCCCCCCCCTCCCGACCCTAATAGAGGATAAAGCGGCGGATAATGGATGGACTAATGATTTCCAGTTGTCGTTAAACACGAGAAATGGAGTGTCTGTAAAAAAAAACAGCAATTTCTCCCTGGGGAGAAATAAAGATTTATGATTCTAAGTAATGTGGTTTGTAAATAAAGACAGTGATGTGAAAGCCAAAATTAGAGAGTGAATTCATTTTAAATTAGCATATATGTAAAGGAGTAGGTACTTCGAGTTTGTATATAATAATCATGCAAACTAATAATGCATCGATTTAACAAATGTCAACAAGAGGTCATATCGCCAATGTAAATGTTCTGCTATTCATTCAAAAAAATAATGCTGTTTGATTTATATTTTTTTCATTTCATAGCTGTAACCTTCTACTTTTCAACAGGGATGTGGTATAAAGTTAATGTAAGTAACTAGCTGGCATTGATATTTTACTACCTGCTCTACCTACCTACCTGCTGGACTTATCACACAAATAATTCTAATGTAAAGCAGTAATGCTTGTTTATCAGTGGAGAATAACCGGTCCTTTTTTTAGGTAACCAGTGACAACCAAGGTATTTACAAAGCCGCATTTGAGGTAGATGGTGCCACTCCTTCCAGCTTAAGAACAGGCAGTCTACTTTTGGAAGGTACAGACAATATTGGGTATTAATCGTTAGGAGCTATTTTGTAATTGTACGGGGGATATTTTCTTGAAACATATGTGGCCCGTTAATACCAACTGAAAATCTTCCAATGGCTACTTCAAGCATAATAATATCACAAAGATATAAAGTCACAAAGATCATATCACAACTGGTTTCTCAAACAAGTTCATTGTACTCAAATGGTTGGGGAATAGAGGGATGTGGTAAAACAACAGAGCAACAGATCTGTGACCAATCTGCAACATTTAAGTTATAAGAAATGTTTGATGCACCTTCGTAAATCTAGATCACAAATAATTTTGGTGGTCGGAAGGAAAAAGTGTAACCTGGTACAAGTAAGAAGTACTGAATAAAGAAAATGATAAGTGAACATTATAATGTTTGAATATTTACTCCAAGAACCTAAAAAAAATAGTAAGTTTGTAAAAAAAATTTATTGTATGTTTATTAAAGTGTGGTAAATAAAATTGGTAACAAAAAAGGTAAAATCTTTTTCAAGACATAATGTCAAAAGTGCTGTCTTCCCTTTTTCACAATTAACAATGTAATAGTATATCAAGATGTAAACCAATTGTGAAACCACTGCAGGAAATACTTCTAGCACATTATGAAAAATGCATATGCAAGACTGTTCCTTTAGTTTTGCAAAGTAAATAAATAAAAGTGTTTAAAGTGTTATATTGGCACAAAGTGTTATTAAATCCATCCGATAATATTCAAATTCAGACTTAAGCCAATTGCAATGATTATTTAAATTCAAACACAAAAGTTTGGTTTTTAGTGTCCTTTTTATAGCTAAACCCTGAACCTCATCCCACTCAGTTAAATATACATGTCTGGTTTCTGATAAAACATACAGTATACAGTCAACCTTACAGAATTGTTTCCTGATTTTCACAATAACTACAACATGCCAATTACCAAAGAATCTCTCCAAAGCGGACAGGTTCTTAGCTACATTCCAACAATAAAAAAATATATATTCAACCTTCTTTAAGAAGTCAGAAAGCACGAAATGACATTACAGCAAGTATTAATTATAATCTTAAGACTGCCAAGAAAAATCTTAAACCTCCCAATACTTTAAAATTATAGTGTGTGTTTCTAAAGTGCAATAAATTAGAAAACCGACAATATTAAAATTAAGCATGAGTACATTTGTGTAGATACTATGTTTACATGCTGGTGCTACCCGAATTTGGTGTTGGCTTTCTTTCGATACAAATAAAGAACTCTGAAAAGAACTCTACTTTTCCAGCATTGAAATTCAAATGTTAATTATAAATCAGACAGTGTTCACAAATTAAACAACCATGAAGCATGACATTAGTCACAATGTTACTATGCATAAATAAAATGCCATTCTGTAAGCATTTTATTTTCTTTGTACAGAGGACTAAGAATAAATTTTTGGTAAAATCACACCTCTGAGAACAAATCTTCTTGGTACAGCTTTAAAGACATTCTAAAGCCTTTTAACACCTCGTTTGGGCCAAAGACAAAGTTGAAGCTGATCAGAGGCTCTGCTATTGGCACAGGAAAGAAGATGCCATTTAAGACCAGTCCTGGCAGAAAACGCCAAACAACCTGAGATTGATCCACACCTGGCTTACTGTTCTTCGAAGCCCTGTCCTTTTTACTCACCCTTAATTAAAATGTAATTGGCAGTTATGTCACAAAGGTGTGCAACAATTGCTAAAAGGCACTGAGGTCACTGATGATATGCTTTATGAGTGGCTAAGTAAGGCAACACCAAGTCAAGTCCCATAAACTGAACATTGTCCCTCAAGTTTCCACTGAAACAACCACTCTCCATTTCCTCCTCTTAATAGATTCAGGGCTGCCAAATCTTCCGGTCTTTGCCTCTCTGTTCAGGAATGTGTTGAAAGTGACACTTGTCTCCAAAGTGACACCCAGAAGTCCTCCAGAAATAGCACTCATCTCCATTAACAGGACCTCTACGCCTTGCACTGGTTGACAGGGGCCCATGAAACACCACAATAAAAAAAAGATTTTATTTCAGGCAAAAAAAATTTTAGGCTCATTTAAAATACATTAATGGTAACTTTTTACCCAACAGCTGAAGTGTTCAGTAGTGCAGATGGAACAGCACACGATTTCTGAACACGTCTGTCTGGATATCGGACCACTAACCGTGTGTTTTCTATTACATAGCCCTGTGTAAACATAACAATAAATTATTTTTTAAAACTTATACATTAAGGTCACATCAGTTTTTAAAATGTAGTGTAACCAACATTTTGTGCATACAAACTTACATTAAGCTTTTCCATTGCACAAGACGCCATGCTGGCATTTTTAAAGTTAACAAAGGCACAAAACCTCTCATGTAGCACCCGAATGCTTTCAATTTCACCATAACTAGAAAAAGAAGAAGGCATGAAGCACTAAGGGCACACAAAAAGTAGATAAAAAAATATTCAGCATATACATAGAATCTAGAAGCTCCAGTCTTACATTTTGAATAGGTCCCACAGGTGTTTCTCTGTCAGTTCTGTGGTTACGTTACCCACCCATAGAGAAGGACATGGACTTCTGAGAATAAAAGGAGAAATAGAGATAATGAGCCAACCCTTGGGACATATGCAATATCTAGGCAATAGTGCAAACAGGAAATGGATATAGGAACTGTCTTTGCATACCCTGGATGAAGGATTGGAGATTCACAGTGTGACACTGTGGGGGAATGAGAGAAAGAAAATATATATATACATATAATTTCTTTTGTTTGCAATGTTGTGTGTGTGTGTGTGTGAGAGAGAGAGAAAGAGTGAGAGAGAGACAAATCTTATTTAATCAACATTGTAACATTATGTTTTTGCATTTTTTCCCTTTAATACACCAAGTCTGGGAATATACCACCCTCAAGTGGACACATACCTCTGGCTGCAAGAGCAGCCTGTACAGAATTATACTTTTCAAGCAGCAGCACGCTCTGTTCCTTTTCATATCCTAGATCCTGAAAAAAAGGACAAATGAGATGCACATTTACCAACCACATATTAGGTGCATCTTTTAGCGACTACATCTGTCCATTTTACCAGTGCCACTTACAAAAAATATGCACTGTGCAGTTTCACCATTACAAATTATAGTTCATCTGCTTGTCTGTATTTTAGTGAGTTTTACTGTTTTCTCCAGTGATCAGGGAACAGACAAGCCACCACGACCACAAAGCATTATTTGGGTGGTTGATGATTTTCAGCAAAGTAGTGACATTTATATGAGGATTGTGTCTCTGTGTTATGATTGAATCATATGAAGACGGGCTGTGGAAATTTGGAAAGACACTGCTAGACTGTAAATCACTAACAAATTTGTTTTAGCCACCAAACACAAACTATGCGGCAACAAATAGATTTTACATCTACAAGGTAAAAACAAAAGGATAGAGTGCACAGTATATGAACACGGTGTTTGGAATTCGTTTGGAATTTGGAGCACTAGTTTGACAGGACAGTGATTAAAGAAAGTGGGAACTACAATAAAGTAACCAGTAAATATGTGTAGGTTATAACAAGACAATGACATGCACAATCACATATCTGTACATATACACACACACACAAATATTTTCTATTTTTTTATTTATTTATTTACTGTTTCTGCTGATAACAGGGCAAACCAGATGTAACCAATAATTGATTAGAAATGAGAAATAAGAAAAGGCTGTGATGTCCAACTACCCAAAGAAATGCATAAGACTATACTTGCTAGCAACTCCATGATACTCGTGTACTGAAATTTATAAAAATTATTAATTAATATTAAAATTAATTAAAAATTATTAATTAATTTATAAAAATTAATGTTCTCTCATTATTTGTCTGGAATGGAAAAATTTTAGTCATTCATATAGTTTCAAGCTTGTAAAAAGCCTGTAGCAGACAAAGATAATTATGTAATCTGGGTAGATTCTTTATCGGCTGACAGGTACTGAAAAGGTGTCTGATTTAAAACAAGGCACATCACTTGCCATTAGCTGAAGGACTTTACAGGAAAAGAGGTCATCGACGGCCTCTTCACAATCCTTATCTAGTCTCAGTACCTGTTCCATGGCTATCTTAGCCTCACCGTACCTCTAAAAAAATAATGATTGCAAATTAAAACAATTATCATTTACAAAATACAAATTAACTCAGTTCACTTGCAAAAGCTAAAAGCAAAAGATAGAAAGAGATGTACGTCATAACTGGTCAGTCAAATGAAATATAGGTATATAAATACAAAGGAAAACGTAGAACTAAAACCTTGAGGTAAAATAAATATCAAAATATAATTTGTTGTTTGGTTATAACGTAGTTTGTAATTAATATCTTTAGATTCTAAATAGTAAAATTCTGACATAAGTTACACATTTAACAAACATTTGAGAGGTCCCACCTTAAGGCCCATAAGGGCACTTCCCTTGCGGTAGTAGCCTTTAGGCCATTCAGGGGCCATTTGAATAGACTTTTCAGCATCGGCGAGGGCAAGAGTGTACTGATCCAGGCAGTAATAACAGTATGAACGGTTTCCAAAAAATCTGTTATTTCAAAGCACAAATAAAAATAATTATGTGAGCAATTCTAAAGTATCTAAATTATTCTTGTTTAGTAGTAAAAATAAAAGAATAACAAAATGTACCTATAGTCCTTTGGGTCATATTTAATTGCTTCTGTAAACATATTAACAGCTTGTCTGTACTGGCCTTCCTGCACCAGTCTGATCCCCTTCTCTAAAGGAAAGGAAAGCAACATATTCTTATATACTGACATTAAAAGGCCCTATACAAGGTCAAATTAAAATGTTTACATTATTTTGGCCACCTGATGTATGACTTTGGCAGTGAACAATAGAAGCTATGATCTTCCTTTTTAACACTGTTCCTTGTATCAAGTCTAAAGTGTTTTTTTATTGTCAATTTACCATATACAGTGGTGTACAGCATACAGTGAAACAAAACAATGTTCCTAAAGGATCAAGGTGTTATATAGGACAATAAAATAAACACCTCAAAATAAAGTGCATGTGTGCAATACAAAATTATTATCAATATAAAAAACAATTAAAACATATACAGGACAGTAAACATTAAGTACCGAGAAAATACAGTGCCAATGGCCCACTAATACACAAATCACTGTCCCAAACACTGTGAGAACAGTGTCAGTTACTTGAAAGATAATGCATTTAAAACTGTATATTGCCTTCTAATTATTGGGCAAACATTGTAGGCGAAAACGGTTTGCCCAACAACCCACTCTAGATAAATTAGTACCTGAAAATAAGTAAGCATCTACAGCACACTGTGCCATTCAATGATTCAACGGGAGCTGAATCATTTGCAAATCGTATGTAAATAATATACACCCACAAAAATATATTTATGTGCAAAATTAAATAGCATTATTATTTTTAATAACTAGAATAACTATAATAATGTTTTGTAATGTCGTGCACATATCAGGATCAAAGATACTTATATAATCAAAACTAGTACCTACAGTTTAGTAGGTGATCTAAAATTTGATTTGTAGTTTGTTTTATAAAAAGATTCAGGAAGTCAGAGGAAAACAGTTTCTTATTTAATAACTAAAGTGAGTCATCCATCACTGATTTGTTGTTGAGTTGTTGTTGAGTTCTTGTTTTTAAATGTACATTGGAATATACACATACTCTGTCAATTATTGTCCTACACTGTGTAACACTTCCCAGCCACTCAACGTCAAGAAGCTTTTCCTTCTGGCCACATAGTTTGATATTTTAGTACGATGTGTTAATATCAGATACAAGTTTCCTTATTTATTTTAAGAAAATTAAAAAGGAAAAAGAGAATGATGAAGGATCATTAGTATGACTTTTCTGTACAACTGTGTTAAAATAAATTCTTCTGCAGGATAATGTATGGCTTTACATGTATATGAACATGTTTATAAACCACATACCTGTCAAGGTCGCACTTTTTTTACACATTGCATCAGACACACCATTCTAAAAATGAAAGAATACTTTATTAAAAGAAGAAACAACAAATCAGAAGTAAGCAAATTAACGTATAATTATAGTATAATTAAAGTTATACTGATATTTTTTTAAATAAACAACAGAGTGCTTTACTCTTAATAAATTATATTCAATGCAATTAAGAATTGGGTTCATAATTATTTTGAGGATTCGTCTCACATGAAATGGGACTTTATTAAAGAAAATGATCTTGTAAACGCCAGCCAACAATTATGTAAACGTATTCTGCACCGATGGCAAAAGTTGAACTCTAATGCAGAGCAAATTGGTGGAGTGATCACATTAATTGCCTACGTACTTCAAGGCCAACTAACCTCAAGTAATTAGTGGGGATGAGAGGCAGCTTGCACTAATTAGCTCTTGGTGTGTCATAGGACTGCAACAAAATTAATCGATAAAATTGATAAAAATAGATTAAGGACATTTAATTATCGATTCGTTGTGTCGCATGATTTATGTGTTCTCGCAATGTCGTAACCGCTCATGTCACCTGCAGCGCTGAAAAAAATAATAATAAGGGCGGGTTGAACGGAACGAGACGGAGCGGAGGTGTGATCTGCGAAACAAGTCTAACAAAGTTTAATAAACCCAAATAAAAATAAAATAAAACATGGCCGACAGGGAAAAAAAATAATAAAAATCAAAAGTGTGGGTGCACTTCATGCTTCACAAAACTGTGTATCATGCAAACTTTGCGAAAATAAGGAGGGTGAAGGAGCTCAACAGCAGAGTAAATCACTACAATATCCCGAGTTTCTTTAGTTTTGAAGTGAACCAACGTAACGGTGCACTCACACTACGTGAACCGCCAGAGCACGCTTCATGCAGTTTTTGGTTGTTAACTGGATAATGACAGTGCTGGAGAACATGTGTTACTTTTTATTTCCATTTAATTAGCTTAAGCAGTGTTTAAATGTGCTTCATAAATACATACAACTTGTACACAATGGTGGTTATTAATGATCAAGCTTTAATTTTCTGACAAAGTATGAGTGAAGACACTGCACTCTATGGTAGTGAGGTAGGATGAATTGCATTTAGACGGGGATTTTAGGGGACACTTAAACAACACAACATAACTCCAAGTAAATCAAACTTCTGTGAAATCAAACTGTCCACTTAGGAAGCAACACTGAGTCAATTTCACATGTTGTGCAAATGGAATAGACAACAGGTGGAAATTATTGGCAATTAGCAAGACACACTCAATAAAGGAGTGGTTCTGCAGGGTGACCACAGATCACTTCTCTCTGGCTGATGTTTTGGTCACTTTTGAATGTTGGTGGTGCTTTCACACTCATGGTAGCATGAGACGGACTCTCCAACCCACACAAGTGGCTCAGGTAGTGCAGCTCATCCAGGATGGCACATCAATGCGAGCTGTGGCAAGAAGTTTTGCTGTGTCTGTCAGCTTAGTGTCCAGAGGCTGGAGGTGCTACCACGAGTCAGGCCAGTACACCAGGAGACGTGGAGGAGGCCATAGGAGGGCAACAACCCAGCAGCAGGACCGCTACCTCCACCTTTGTGCAAGTAGGAACAGGAGGAGCACTGCCAGAGCCCTGCAAAATGACCTCCAGCAGGCCACAAATGTGCATGTGTCTGCACAAACGGTTAGAAACCGACTCCATGAGGATGGTATGAAGGTCTGTCCAGGAGTTGGCAGATGCTTTAATCCAGGTCTGGGAGGAGATCCCTTAGGAGATCTACCGCCACCTCATCAGGAGCATGCCCAGGCATTGTAGGGAGGTCATATAGGCACTTGGAGGCCAACACAAGACGGAGTCTCATTTTGACTTGTTTTAAGGACATTACATCAAAGTTGGATCAGCCTGTAGTGTGTTTTTTCACTTAAATTATGTGTGTGACTCCAAATACAGGCCTCCATTGGTTAATAAATTTGATTTTCATTGATGATTTTTGTGTGATTTTGTTGTCAGCACATTCAACTTTGTTCAGAACAAAGTATTCAATAAAAATATTTCATTCATTCAGATCTAGGATGTGTTACTTAAGTGTTCCCTTTATTTTTTTTAGCAGTGTATATATATATATATATATATATATATATATATATATATATAATATATATATATATATATATATATATATATATATATTACATAAATATGTTTATTATACACAATCACACTTACCTCTTTAATTTTGGCCTCGTTCTCCTTGTTTTCTTTAGATTTACGACATGCTTGGCTCTTGGCTTTAGGCCTTATGTGACTAACTGCATTGGCAACAAAGGCACTGCTAACATCCCATTCTGGCTCCTTAATAATAAAAAAAAATGACATTGTGGAAAACTTAGTTAGATTTTGATTGACAATTTTATAATTCACAGGCATTTCAAACGGCTTTAATCATCTTAACATCTACTGAGTACACTGCCACATTTTGTGATTTGTTTAGCACCTCCTCACAGGATGACTGCTGATTTCCTTTGTTTCCCAAAGCCAATGGTGGTATTCCACTGACCTTGCAAGAGGGATATTTATTCTCTACCACCTTTTCTTTCACTTCCAGAGGCTCTTTCTTCTCTTCCCCCAGGTGCTCCTCAGTCTCAGACACACTATCCTCTGAGTCAAGGTCTTCATGCTCTTCCTCCTCCTAATAATAAGTTGGAACCAGCACAATAAAGATAAAATACCGTCATTCCAGAAAGCCAAGTGGGAGGTTTTACTGTGCTCTCATTAACAAAGTCAAATCACGCTATGTACCTTTGTTGTGTGCTCATCATTTTTAACCCTCTCGAGTTTCTTTCGCTCCCGTTGACGCTACAATGAAAAAGACACTTGACTTTTTTTTTTTTTTTTTTTTTGTATTTTTAAGGTGTTACTATTCAAATAAACCTGAACAGTGTAATTAATTTTACCACTGGTCAAATTTATTTGATTTTTGTTCTCTAGGATATTGTCATCTGGCTTATGTACAAATGTATCGAGCCAACCTTCCTCTTAGCTCTTCGCCTCTCAGCTTTCTTTCTGGATTTGTCCTCTTCACTGAGACAGTCTTCTCCATTTAACCCATTCTAGATTATATGCGTACAGTAACACATACATACATATACATACGCAAACGTATGCAAAAACACAGTATACTGTAATTATACTCAGTATAATAGTCCACAAAGACTACAACATGTATGTCCTATACCTGAAAAATTAGGTCCTGGCTTTGATCACCAACAGTCTCCATCTCCTCTGGAATCTGATCAATAGGGCCTAGAGAGAATTTCTGAATTTGGTAAATACTATTACAGGTGTAACCGCCTGCATTCTGACTATAGTCACGTAGTTTACTATCTCAAAAATCATTGCACTAACCACATATTACATTTAAATAAAAACAGACAGACAAAAGCAGTAAGCACACACACACACACACTTAGAGCAAGGCTTTGAGTAAAAAGGGTCATGTGATGAAAAGGAAAGAAATCTCTTTGTTGCAAAAGCAGAAGTGAGAACCAAATGACTTGCATTCACCAAAGTTATAACTAAAAGTACACTTTTTAATCAATTGTGGTAGTACAACATTATTCTAATGTTTTGTTTTTTCCTACAGCATTATGACCTGCATAACAAAGATTGACTGAGAAACATAGAGAAAACATGTTAGCTATTAGGTTTTAGCTTTGTGAATTTACACATGAAAGAATAAAAGACAAAATAAGGCACTTTGTAATTAAGTCCTGACATTCTAAGCATTTTTGCAAAACAAATATGCTTTATCATATAAAAGCAAAAACAATACATAATTCAGTTAATGTAGTTTGCTAAGACTCCTAGTTTCTTACTACTTAATTAATACTTACAGATCATAAACAATGCAACATGCATTAACACAGGGAATTTAAAAAGACTGGTTCAGTTCTTTGCAATGGTGCAATGAGCATGTGACTTTGATCATGTTCTTAACATATCAATAATAGCATCTGTGATTCTTATGGGGGAAGGGAAAAAAACAGGAATCTTGCATGGCATGTGCTTAATTACAACACACTACTTACAATAATTAAAACTTTCAATAAAATTAGACAAATTAAGAGCCTTACTCAAGGACCCGCATTGGTAACTTCAGTGGAACAGGGACTTGAACCCACAACCTTCTGACTTTGTAAATGTTTGAAATTTTTAAAGAAAGCCATCACAAGAAACGTTGGTGAGCATCAGGCTGGAAAAATGACAAAACTATGTCTAAAGAGTTTGGACTAAACCAATCTACAGTCAGACAGACAAATGGACAACAGACAGATGAATGAAATATAAAACCGTTACCATTCAAAGGAGAGGTCAACAAACTAGGGCTGCAACAACGAATCGATAAAAATCAATCATGAAAAGTGTTGATAACGAATTTTGTTATCGATTCGTTGGTTCGCACGATTTATGCGTTACTCTCAATGTTGTAACCGCTTACACCTGCAGCACTTCAACAACGCTGGAGAAAAAAAATAGCGGCTTAAACAGAACGAGGTAGAATCTGCAAAACAAGTTGATAAATCATACGATAATCGTGAAGACACTGCCCTCAATGAGAGTGATAGGGATTAATTAACATAATACAGCTACACAATTTTGTGTAATTTAGTGTAATTTTTTTTTTTCACACTATGCTACATATTGTGCCAGTGTGTTTGAGATTTGTGTTTCAATGCTCTTTGGGCTAATTGGATGCCTTATAACTCATACTGTAAATAAAACCAGACATTTAGTGACCTGTTTAATAATTCTAATTGTAAATGGTTTTCTTCATAACTACTGACTTGTGATGTTCTCATTTGTTAATCGCTTTGGATAAAAGCGGCTGCTAAATGACTAAATGTAAATGTAATGACATGGAAAAAAAAAATCTTATTTATCCGATTCATCTATTAATCGAAAAAAAAAAACAAAAAAAACGACAGATTAATCAATTATCAAAATAATCGTTAGTTGCAGCCCTACAACTAACAAAGATCACATCAAGAGCAGGATGTGACCAGGTGAACACTATACAACAACAATGTGCTAGAAAAAGATGCAAGAAGAATGCTAATGCTGAGGAAGTTTAAAATAAAATTTATGTAGAAATATAGAAACTTCTTAGGGGTTTACAAATTGTCAGGTTTATTTGCAACTTATTACCAAAAAGAGACCATAAAACGCCTTTTTTTCCAATAATGTTTAATTCCTTGCTTTTAAAGCATTAGGCCAACACAGAGAACTGTTCAAAAATGGAAAAAATGTAGATATTACACTTTTATAGGATTGCATTAATTAACCTTTCCAATAGGCCATTACATTTTATTTAGTGACATCACACCACAAGCCTAGATGAGACTTGAAATAATATCAACAGTGCTGTCAAAGTTAGCATGAGTGTGTTGTGATTAAATGAAGGTACTGTTAAAGTATAAAAGTTCATAAACACTATAAAAAGTTTTAGATATTTCAGGCCCAATTTTCATTCACTCATTTTTTTTTTTTTACATATTGGTCAATGCACAATGGGGAATGTGGAAAATTTACCAGAAGGAATGCACACCCGTCTTCCTGCACTGATATTGGAATACAAAGTAACTGTTACGATCTCAGCAACTGGGTAATTTTGACAAAATTTAGTCAGCAACTTAACCTTATCATCTTCTGAGTCTTGGAATATTACCAATTGTTTTATTTGTAATAAATATTTTTGTCTTTCTATATCTTATGACCTGTCCAAAATTTATTTCTCAACTTACTTTTAATTGCCACACAATCACTGACATTTTGTAGCTGCCATAATAATAGTGGTGCTAATACTTCCACTGTAAAAATCCAACCATTTACAAAAAATAATGCATTTTGATTTTGGACATTTTTTTAGGTTGTAGCATACAAACACTAAATAGTCAACTCCTCACATTCCAACACTCAACCTGACCATGTAATTAAGCTTCGGTTGAATCATTGCTTACTTCATACGAGTAATTTTAGATGAAGATCAGTTTTAAATGAATCTATTTAATTGTCATATTGATTTCAGCAAATTCAAGTAAGCTCAAGTAATTTATTTATAGAGCACTTTTTACAACTTTACATCGTCACAAAGCAGCTTTACAGAATGAAAAGCCTTTAAACCCCCCAAAGCGCAAGACGAAGCGACAGTGGCAAGAAAAAAAACTCCCTGTTATGTGGTTATTTTAAGGAAGAAACCTTGGGAGGACCAAGACTCCATGGGGGACTCATCCTCCTTGAGTGGCCGGGCAGCATCAACAGTGTAGGATACTATTGTACAGATTGTGTCGAGATCGGGTGACTATATATAACAAATGAAAAAACTAACTGGAAAACTATATGCAAGTCCATTAAGGTGGTCATGCAGGACCGAATTCCAGCTGGTGTAAAATCATCCCTTTGTCACTAAAGTCACTACACATGTACAAGTTGATTTTTGCTGGTTTTATACCTGTTGCCATAATAATGTTGTTCAGCTGCATTTCTTTCCTGCCATTTCCTTGACATTTTAGATTTCCTACACCAGCAAAGTATTTTGAATAAGGGTTCGTTAACTTCTGTTTAAACATTGTTGTTGTTTTTTTTCTGGTATCTGTACTCAGGAATTAAAACTGTTTAACTAGTGTATATAAAAATCATTGACGTCATTTGCATTATCTTGCTGACATTCCTGTTTGAAAAGTAAGCTTTTCAATTCTTTGTTGTTTGTGCCCGGGACAGTTGTGGGTTCTCCTGAATGAAACTACTCAGATCTATTTTAATTTTCTTCCATTTTCAGAATACAATTTTATAAATGTTTATGCTTCTTTAACTTACAGCTAGCCATTTCTCATATTTTTTACAAACCAAATTCCAAGTGTGACTGTGTTTTGACTTGCCAGCATCAAAAACTAGGCACCCAGAAGGTTTTAAATCAAACCATGTAATGCATGCAAGCTTTACTCAGAGAAATATTTAACTCTTTAACTGTAACATGAGTGCCTTTTGACCATGATGAGTGCCATTATATTAACAGTCATTCCGTTGTTAAAACCACAGGTGCACTACAAAGCTATCTGCATTTTTTGATGCAGGCAAGCCTTTTTGCAGACACCCGTGCTATAGAAAGAAAAGCTCTTAAAGCTGTAATGATCTTGACCACGGTGGGTAAAATGGTTCTTAGTAACAAGTCTAATATCATACATCAAAGCAGCTTCTTTTTGTTTAGTCATTTTTA
The DNA here is from genome assembly GCA_019802435.1 of Corydoras maculifer. Classification (NCBI taxonomy): domain Eukaryota; kingdom Metazoa; phylum Chordata; class Actinopteri; order Siluriformes; family Callichthyidae; genus Corydoras; species Corydoras maculifer. The sequence goes on from JAFMOD010001706.1 coordinate 590,700, forward strand.
CTGCCATGTTTGCTCATACAAACCTAAAACAGAATAATATTTTCAAACAAGTCCTAAAAGACAGATAAAGTGAACCAAATGTTGAATTCATATTGAACTATTATTGCTTACATAATACTATGGCTCATATTCAAAATTTTATCCATATTTAAAAAAAATAAAAATAAGAAAACGTAGATATATAATGAAATAAAATAAAGATCTCTAAATACTGATCATATCTAATGTATATATGTAAAATACTGCAAATGCATCTGTAAATGGAAAAGCAAAGATTAAAGGGAACAGTTGTTTTAGCTTGGCATGCTCATGATAATAAATTTAACTGTGCGCAGGCGTCAAAATTAGTGCATAGTTCTGTGGTTGTCTGCTTTGTAGTTACCTCATTTAAAATAGAAAGAGGTTGTTATCTTTATGGACAAATCTGTCAGGTGCCTGGGACGGATTTGAAATGTATAGTCGTGTAGTCAAGAGTCTAACTTATGTATGTAGGTTATTTATATACTGTATATATATATATATATATATATATATATATATATATATATATATATATTATTTTTATTTTTTTTAAGTAAATGATTTATTATGTTTCTTTATTGTTATCTAAAGTCTATAATGATTTGTTTGTTTTTGCAGATGAGCAGAACATTAAACTGTTAGAATTTCATGTTCAAGGCAGACCAAATAAAAGCATCACTGAGAAAAACGGTCATTTGATCTCTATCTATGCTATGCTGTTTTCTCAAATCACAGGCCAACCCTGTGGTAAATTGATGTTATTTTTAGCTTGCAGATGCATTTGATTCTTTCACTTGTCATTATTTAAAAACACATAAAATTGTAGTAACACATTATTCAATAAGATAAACAGGTCCAGATATAAAGTATTTCTACAGAGGCAGTGTTTTTATATCAGAATAACAAGATCAGATATAATGCATGTAAATACTAATGCTGCATTTATACATAAACGAGAAAAACAATCGAGAAACAGAACAGTGCAACTGAGTGATTTTACAAATAGCAATACTTCCACATGACAATCTCTGGATATTTGCTTTCCTTACTAACATATCTGTGGTTGGATGAAGGCCTGTTATTTAAAGCTAAATTTGGCCAGAACAGAGCTCCTGCTCATTCAAGCTAAAGCCTCATATTAATTACAACATGACCCTCTACTTAACCACTTCAAAATCTCTCCCTCTGCCACTGTTTATAACAGTACAGTAATATGATGCAGTTAAGGAACCAGCTTTGCAACCTGAAGGTCCCCAGTTCGATTCCCAGTCCCACCAAGTATTATGGCTGAAGTACCCTTGGGCAAGGCACCTAACCCCAATTGCTACCCGGGCACTGTGTACAAGATTGCCCACCGCTCCAGGCACTTCACTAGTATGTATATATGTGTTTCACTGCACAAATTACTTAAATATGAAGGACAAATTTCACTGTGCACTGTAGGTAAAATAAGATCACTTATATAATTCTACACAGCATTGAGCTGACAATAACAAACTAAGAACAAACTAAGAAACCTCACTGTGGTGCAAACCCACACACATTACATCACTGCTAAATGTTGAAAGTATTTCTCTAGCTCTGTTTATAACTGTGATATTTATCATTTTCAAAATCCAACCGAGTGCACATCTCTTCTGCAAGCATTTGTTCCAATCTCATTTTCTGTATTCTCAACAAATAAATAATAAGATATTAAAGAAAAAAAGATAGTAGTTGGCAGTAATACACTTTCATTTATGGTAATTAATCAGATTAACAAATGTCAATACTGTGGTTCAGACTGACTCGACTTTGCCAAATGAAAGTGCAAATAAGCATTTGAATCAGCAAATATGGCTTAATCTCAGTATAAAATAAACGCAGTTGGGAAACTACCTGTGAGCACAGTTCAAAACTGCTTAGTCTACAATCCTCAAATGAACACTGGAATAATTAATATACAGTGGTGCGTGAAAGTTTGCAAAGCCTAAAAAAATTATATTTCTGTGCCCTGAATTGCCCTTTGGGTGCAATAATTCATCTATTCATCCTTCATTAAATTTGATTTGGTTATGTTAAATTACTCATGGGACTATATTTACTTAGGCAGAATTATAACATTATATGGGAGTTGCTAACTTTCAAACACCACTGTAGTTTGACAGCATTCCCAAAGAGTGACCTCATATTTAGTCTGCAATTTTTCAGCTTCAGCTGATGTTTAGCCTGAACTGTCAGGTTCATTGTTGTTGTCATGCTCTAATACATGCCTCACAGACATGCACAGTTCAAGCACCACATGCCGAGGATTTTCAACAAATATGTTAATCATATGTGGTTTAAGACAAAAATACTTTTAAATACACTTTCTGCATGCTATTCTTAACATTCCTAAGATTAACATTATAAAAAAAAATACAGACATGACTTTTATTTGTTGCATTTCGAGCTGATTATCACAGGAACAAGGGATGAAAAATGACAGTGGTTTTAAGTTAAAACAGACATAACTTTTAAATAAATGTTTCAGTCATACAATTGTGTGTCATTAAATATATATATATACACACACACATACATACACACACACATAAAAATACATATATATATATAGAGAGAGAGAGAAATTCTATATAAACATTAAACAGGTACAGAATAAAAGTTTAAAGGTTAATAAAATTTGGCTTGACACTGAACTGAACACTGTCAACTAACCTTATCTATCCATCCATCCATCATCTTCCGCTTCATCCTTTATTAGGGTCGCGGGGGGTTCCCCATGCTCATTCAAGGGAGAACATCTCGGGCTCTGGGCAAATACACCCAGAACAGGGCACCAATCTATCGCTGGGCACACACTCACACAGACTTCAATCGACTTATATCCATGTTTTTGGACTGTGGGAGGAAACCGGAGGAAACCCACACGGACATTGGAAGAACATGGAAACTCCACCCAGATGAGGATTCAAACCGGGAATCCCTAGTGCTGAGAGGCGAACGTGCTAACCACTAAACCACCGTGCCGCCCTCAACTAACATTATGTGATGTTCTATTCAATAGGAGGGCAGAGTGAACACAATCTCTTAAACACCACATTACATGAAAGGAACTGCGAGGAAACAAAGCAAAGGCACATGAATAGTAAATTATTTTAATGATTTTAAAATCTGTTATATAAACATGATTCTTGGTAATCAGGTTTACAGATTTCAAAGAATTTTGTCCAACTTTTTTCCAGTCCAATAAAGCCTGGTTCAATTTTTAAAATTAACACCGTTTTGATAACATATTTTCTGAAAATAGACTTTGTAAAAGATAAAGAAAATTAGGATATTTCTAAGAATTTAGATTGTGAGGAATGATAATATTACAAATAATCAAATCAAAAAATAAAAAAAAATACATCATTTTTTTTTTATCTAACATGTTACATGTCACCCAAATCTTATACAAATAATGTCCTTGGATCTCTACCCACTAAAGCGTGGGTGCCAGCAAGTATATTTAGAAACTGCGACTACAGCAGTGATCACTTGATCAATTGCAGGAATATATACAGTGCATAACATGTAGAGGCACTTTATCAATAAGATTACTTGCACTCCCACTGATGGCAAAGATTTGCTTGTTTTTTGTGGCCTTGATTATGACTATTGCTTTATTACATCTTATAAAAAGGCAAAGAATTAGTAAATGAAATGTACTTTAGGTACACACAATGTTAAATACTTCCATCCATTATCTTCCGCTTTATCCTCTTCTAGGGTCGTATCCAGGGGATGATGTTTCGGGCGCTGGGCAAATACACCCAGGACAGGGCGCCAATTCGTCGCTATTCACCCCCTCACACACACACACACACTCTATATGGGAAAATTTGGAGAATTCAATTGACCTTGATCCATGTTTTTGGACTGTGGACGGAAAAAGGAGAACCCCGAAGAAACTCACGCGGACACAGGGAGAACATGGAAACGCCACCCAGATTGGAACCGGACCGGAAATCCCTAGCGCTGAGAGGCGAATGCGCTAACCACTAAGCCACCATGCCACCCATGTTAAATACTTTGTTTCATAAAATTTATTTTAATTTTTCAGAATTTATTTAAAGTTTATTTGAAGTTTACTATAATGAAGAACGGTAATGCAGTAGTTAGGGCTTTTGCCTTACTGCAAGTAGGCATATGTTTTAAAGTAAAGTGGACAAGGAGTGTGAAGTTTTGCATATATTTCCATGTCGGCATGGGTTTTTGCACATGTATTTATCTTTTAGACATAACATGATTAACAAAAATATATATTAATAAATATACTGACAAAAATATGGGAACAGCAATCAAATGTATGACTCACTAATTGTTAATTTTCAATAATATTCAGTATGAGGACAGGATAATATTAATCTGTACAAAAGTAAACATTTGATCTATTTAAATGATCAATCAATTAACCATATTATTTCTTTTGTGACAATTGACATATCAGATCTTCTTTATTTCTTGTAGAAAATGCTTTGTATTTATTTATTTCTTGTAGAAAATGCTTTAAAAACACATTACAGAAGATATTCACAAAGCTATATAAAATGTCCATTAATCTATGATGAACCGATTTCTATAAAAGGCAAGTTTAGAGGTTTTTGTTTTCATAGCTTTTAGTCTGATGTTATTTTATTCACATGTACTGTTTACATACATTTTTTTCACAACCTTTCTTAAATGAGAGCCAATAAGTTTCTGAAACTCTTGGGAAAACTTTTTCCATTCATCATGAGGTTTTTGGCTTCCTTACTACTGTTACTGTTTTTGTAAAATTTTACTGTTAAAAAACATATTCATTCATTATCTTCCGCGTCTTCCTCTATTAGGGTCACGGTGGGGTTCCCCATGCCCATCCAGAGGAGAACGTCTCGGGCGCTGGGCAGATACACCCAGGACAGGACATCCATCGCTGGGCACACACTCACTCACACAGACACACTCTATATGGGGCAATTTTTTTGAGAATTCAATTAACTTGATCCATGTTTTTGGACTGTGGGAGGAAACCGGAGAACCCGGAGGAAACCCACGCAGACACGGGGAGAACATGGAAACTCCACCCAGATGGGGATTCGAACCGGGAATCCCTAGCGCTGAGAGGCGAATGTGCTAATCACTAAGCCACCGTGCCGCCCTTAAAAAACATATTTTGGATACAATTTAGAAACTGAATTTGGAGGCTAAAATGACCAAAATGAAATTATATGTAAGCAAACTTTGGTTGCCTTGCAAGTGTGCATTTAAAAATCGTCTTGCTAATTATCACAACAGGTGAAGTGCAAGCATAACATCATTTTACAAGTTGGTATTTCAACTAAAAAATAAATAAATAAAAAAAAAAATACAGAGATCCATATGGCAAAAAAGCTTCAGTTTTGTTTCCTCTTTCAAACCGTTCAAACTCATCTTGGTTGTGATGTGAAAACACCCCTAATAGATATTAATTCAAGTATTTATTTATCTTATTTCCTACACTAATCACTTATTTTATATTTGAAGCAATAAATATGATCTCTTTTAGATTTTGTTACAGCTTTTTTTTATATTGATTGCAACACCCATAAACATGTCTGTGTGGTGTTTATAAAACATGCCAAAGCAGAAGCAAATGAATAGTCATTAGTGAATTGCTAATGGGATAGTCATGTTCTCCCTTGGGCTGCAACAACAAATCGATAAAAATCGATCATCAAAAGTGTCGATAACGAATTTCATTATCGATTCGTTGGGTCGTGCGATTTCTGCTACTCGCAATGTTACTCAAACCGGGAATCCCTAGTGCTTACTCACAATGTAACCGCTTACGTCACCTGCAGCGCTTCAACAACGCTGGAAAAAAAATAGCGGGTTGAACAGAACAAGGCGGAATCTGCAAAACAAGTTGAAAAATAGTACAAATTAAACACAGCTAACGCAGCAAAAAAAAAAAAAGCTTTAGTTTAAATAACAAAACAGCGGGAGCACTTCACGCTTCACACAAATAAAGAACTTGTAACGTGAGCTCTGCGAAGATGAATTAAACTGAATGGAGCACCACGGTGATGATACACCACCTGAAACTAAACATGCTGGAGTCACCGATGAGGATGAAGCTCAACAGCAGAGTAAATCACTACAACATCAAGAGGTTCTTTAGTTTTGAAGTGAACGTAACGGTGCAATGTAACACTATTAGACCGGCAGAGCACGCTTCATGCTGTTTTTGGTTGTTAATAGGATAATGACAGTGATGGAGAACGTGTTACTTTATATTTTCATTTAATTATCTTAAGCATTGTTTAAATGTGCTTTTATAAATACATACAACTTGTACACAATGGTGCTACTTAATGATCAAGCTTCACGTTTTAATTTTTTGACAAAACATGAGTGAAGACACTGCACTCTATGGGAGTAAGGTAGGATAAATTGCATTTAGAGGGGAATAAGGTAACATTAGAGCGACTCAAATTTGTGTAATTTAGTATTTTTTTCACACCATGCTACATATTGTGTCAGTGTTTGTGTGAGATTTGTGTTTAATTGCTCTTTGGGCTAATTGGATGCCTTAAACTCATAGTGTAAATAAAACCAGACATTTATTGACCTGCTTAATAATTCTACAGTGTAGCTGGTTTTCTTCATAACTACTGACTTGTGAGGTTCTCATTTGTAAGTCGCTTTGGATAAAAGCATCTGCTAAAAGATTAAATGTAAAGACATGGAAAAAAAAACTTTTTATTTATCCTTATATTTTAGGGAGTGGTAGCTCAGTGGTTAGGGCGTTGGGCTATCAATCTGAAGGTTGAGGGTTCAAATCCCATGTCCAATGAAGTTACCAATGTGGGCCCTTGAGCAAGACCCTTAAGCCTCATTGCTCCAGGGGTGTTGTGATGAACCCTTTAAGTCACTTTGGATAAAAGCGTCGAATAAATGACCAAATTATTATTATTATTATTATTAGATTCATCGAAAAAATAATCGACTGATTAATCAATTATCAAAATAATCGTTAATGCAGCCCTAGTTATATCCCAACTTTAGAGCATGCACTTAAAGAGTATGTTTTTAAATCACAACAGACTAGGGCTGCAAATGACGATTATCTTGATATTGATCGATTAATCGATGAATTTTTCTGATAAATTGGATAAAAACAATTTTCAATAAATTTCTTTATTAAATAGGTCAATAAATGTCTGGTTTTATTTATGGTAGGAGTTTAAGGCATCTACATAGCCCAAAGAGCAATTAATCACAAATCTCACACACACTGACACAATATGTAGCATTGTGTGTAAAACAAATGTAAAATTACACAAATTTGAGTAGGTCTAATATTACCTAATTCCCCTCTAAATGCAATTCATCCTACCTCACTCCCATAGAGTGCAGTGTCTTCACTCATACTTTGTCAGAACATGTTCCGTTCAACCTGCTCTTATTATGGTTTTTCCTTGCTGCATGTGATGTAAGCAGTTACAACATTGCAAATAACACGTACATCATGCGACACAATGAAACGATAATGAAATTCATTGTCGACATTTTTCATAATTGATTATTATTGATTTTATCAGTTCGTTGCTGAAGACCTACTACACACACAAGCAACCTTAAAATTGTGCTTGCTATTTTTAATTTTAAAATATTTTGATTGCAGTTTAGCAATTATAATGACATAACCCTGAATGTTAGTGTTTTGCACCTTTGTTTTGCAAGTCCTTTTAACAGACCCATTAAAAGTTACTAGGTGTGTTAAACAGCACATTAGTTATGCATGGCTTTGAGTTGGTAAGTATTAATTGAAGTTTAACAAAACAAAAAGAATTATATTACATACTTTTGTTTAAAAATACAGCTTATCTCCAGGTATAGTATATGTATGTTTATTATTCAAATATAGGCCTTATTTTTACTATACATGAACAAAAACTTCAGACCATGGACAGTAGAAACAATGGGACAAAAATGTAATAAATTTTTCTTACCTTTTTGAATATTTTTTGCCAATCACAATGTAAATTCCAAAATATTACAAGCGATTTACTTTACTTCTGTATGTGTCGACAATACATCATTTATGTCAGAAGACTTGAGTAAATGGTAACATATTAAAAATGAGGTTGGAGGGAATGTGAACAGTCAATGTATAAAGTAGACAAATATTTGGTTAGAAAAAAAAGCCATATGAGAACTGAAAATGGATTTAGTAGTGTAGCACTGACAGGAAATGGATTACAGACATTACTCACTTTAGTGTGTTGTAATAGTAAAGAGTTGCTTCAACAAGCCATGGCCACAAAATGCATCCATTCGTGGAGACTACACATTCTATATTAAGAAAATTTGGGTTTAATGTAGATGCTTTTGTATTGATATATGAAAACATCCAATATAAAACAGCATTTATATAAAATAAATGAACACGAACATAAATGCCAATTTACAAGCTTTCCCTTATTTAAGAATAAAAGTTTAAATAACATAGAAAGACCAATTTGAGGCAACTTTATAAATAACCTTTTAAAAGAGCTTTGTGTTTGCCTATTAAGGTGTTATTTTGTAGCACTGTATGTGTAGAGCTCTTATTTTAAACAGTTTTTAGATTTTGCTCTTTGTGGGCAAAAGTTGGGTTTAATAGTTGCTCTATTAATAGCACCAGAATTTAATATGCTATTAGAGAGATAAAAACAAGACATAAAAAAAAACCAACAACAACACCCTGATAATCTGCCATGGTTTGTTGTACTGCCAAAATGGGATTGCATGGTGTCTCAGTGGGTAGCAGGGTCACCTAATGAAAAAGCTGTTTCAAAATCCTCCAAAAAAATGTCAATGGTTTATTAATCATTGTGACATTGGGCTAAAAACAATTTTAAAGGCCCTATTCTGTACTCCTGTAAAAACAGGGCAGAAAATACTGCATTATATTGCCATCAGATGCTTCTTACCCTAAGTGATCATAGGTTACAATTTTCTTGGAGGGAGTAAGCAATCAAAAACAGATTGAATGTCTCTGCTGCCCCTTTAATCTTTAGTGTTTATGCGCTGTATTATGCCTGCTGCTACAGAAAGTTATGTTAGGTTTTACAACATACCCTTAATTACAAGATTCACATTTGGAACTTGTTGTGGCATTTATTTCAGTTATTTGGTTTCCTGTCGCTTAAAAACCCACAAAACTAAACTAAAAACTTCCTTTTTGATAACAAAAGTATATAAATGGTGATATTTATCAAATGGCTACATACTTTTAAAGGCTATTACATACTTTTAAAGGCTACATACTTTTAAAGGCACTTCTAAATACATAGGTCTTTATCTACAAGTTTGAATGTTAAAGCATTAGTTAAGATTCCTAGATTGTCAGCTTTTAAAGACTTAAGCTTATTTAGAGTCATCATAAAGTAAAAAAAATATATAAAAATCAAGATCATAAATTTTTAGCACTTATAATTAGAAATTACTGAATACTGATTAATAATCTGAATAAAACTATGATTTTTTTCTATTACACAGTATTTCTTATCATTTTTCATTATAGTAAGGGCGGCACAGTGGCTTAGTGGTTAGCACGTTCGCCTCTCAGCACTAGGGATTCCTGGTTCGAATACCCATCTGGATGGAGTTTCCATGTTCTCCCCGTGTCTGCGTGGGTTTCCTCCGGGTTCTCCGGTTTCCTCCCACAGTCCAAAAACATGTATCAAGTCAGTTGAGTTCTCCAAATTGCCCCATATAGAGTGTGTCTGTGTGCGTGTCTGTGTGAGTGAGTGAGTGTGTGCCCAGCGATAGATTGGCACCCTGTCCTGGGTGTACCTGCCCAGCGCCCAAAACGTTCTCCCCTGGATGGGCATGGGAAACCCCACCGCGACCCTAATATAGGATAGCGGAAGATTCATTCAAGTGTGGTTAAAAACAATGCAATGAATAAAATTCCATAAAAAGCAATTATGTAAATTCTGGCCTCAAATGTTTTAGATTTGGTCCAAAACTGTGCAGGTAAATAACAATCACAGGGAAGGCACGGTAACAATTGGTTTTATAGGAAAAAAATACCAAAAAACATTTCTGGTTTCAAAGTAAGAAAATCTGACCAATATGTTTATTCAATGCTGGCACGTTCGACTCTCAGAGCTAGGGATTCCCGGTTCGAATCCCCATCTGGGTGGAGTTTCCATGTTCTCCCCGTGTCCGTGTGGGTTTCCTCCGGGTTCTCCGGTTTTCTCCCACAGTCCAAAAACATGGATCAAGTCAACTGAGTTCTCCAAATTGCACCATGTAGAGTGTGTCTGTGTGAGTGAGTTTGTGCCCAGTGTTAGATTGGCGCCCTGTCCTGGGTGTATCTGCCCAGTGCCTGAAACGTTCTCCCCTGGATGAGTATGGGGATCCCCGCCGCGACCCTAGTAGAGGACAAAGCGGAAGATAATGGATGGATGGATGGATGTTTATTCAATGACCAAAATAATGACCTGCCATTTAAAAAAACTAGTATATCAAACATTTTAGATAAACTGTGAGATAAACAGATGATGTACAATTGCTTAGAAAAACTATGAAACATATACAATATGGATAAATCTTTAAGTCTTATCTTGAGTTTCAGAAGGGTTCACATCTTCAAGGGTTATTTCTGAAACAGTTTCACATTTGCAATAACTTAGGCCATGTCTTCCCTCACCCAGCTGTTGGACAAGACTGACAATCACCCTGCGAAGAATATTGTGGTTTTGGAGCCAATTTCTTATGCAACACAACTCAAGTAAAAAGCTTAATAACCAAAATATAACCAAAATTTAAACAGCAATTAAAAATAGACTTTACTGTATTATTTTTAAAATGTTTCTGTTCAGATTAAAGTTTTTTTAACACAATCACATTGGAGATAGTTTTGTTATTTTTCTAATCTGATGACCATCAACTATCCTTCATAAATCCTCAAAAATCTTCTTTGTGTTGTGAAGATCAGACTTCATCTCTGATCTTACATTGATTGAAAAAATGAAGTTTAATTTGATATTCAAATTAGGGTCACATAATTTGCCACTAATTTATGTTATATTTGATCGTTTCTACCCATAAACAAATGATAAAGTCTAATATTTTGTTTCATTTGTACAAGTACTGCACAAATTTTGCAACACTACACACTTACTTGCTTACTAACTCACACTCACAACATGTCCTACTCTCCCACACATCTCCCACTTTCCCACAGCCGCACGCTACCTGTCCCACAGCCGCATGCTACCTGTCCCACAGCCGCACAGTCTTGGTTTGCCTGAACAAACCCAATGCAAAAGTTATCGACATCAAATAATTACATGGTGCTTTGCAAAGAAACTGAGCAAGAGATCAGTTTTACAGAGCTAAGAATTTTGTGTGTTAAAAGAACTGGCTTTATTTTTACAATACTAACAAATATCTTTTGCCAAAGGTTAACTAGGTGAGTTGGCTTCAAAATTAAACAAAAAAAAATTGAGCAGCACATTTCCCTAGAAATCTAACCTCTAGAAGTCTAACAAAACACACTTAAAAACTTTTTACATTTTTCTTTAAGACCTTTCCTTAATAATATGCCTTAAACAGAAAGATAAGCCTGCTGTTGTCCTGATTTAAAAGTTCCACCTCGAAACTCATTTGTTTGCAGCTTGAAAGTCAAAATTTCGTGCGTGCAAAACTTCTTGATTGTGTTACTGAGAAAATGTTGTCATTAAAGCAATGTAATGTTACAGTAATGTTTTTTAAACATTTAAAAGTTACATTTGGGCGCATTGTACCAATGAGCACCAAATCAGCCAACGTCACTACGAAAGTGTGTGTGTGTGTGTGTGTGTGTGTATATGTGTATGTGTATGTGTGTGTGTGTGTGTGTGTGTGTGTATGTGTGTGTTCGGCGTCCAAATCTGCCGCTTCACTTTCGTTTGCTGATGCCCGCATACGCTGTTATTTGAGCTTTTCTTAAGTTATAGCACAAAAACACGTCGGTCAAAACTTTTTTCCACCAAGTATCTGGCCACTGAGAGAGAAAGAAACTTTGACGAAGTGAGATGAAAGTTCTTACGAACGCGACTTACCACTGCCCAGACCCAGGAACCGGCATAGATCCCTTGTAAAACTCATTAGTGCGACCATCCAGCATTATTCACATGCGTAACGTTTTGTACCATTACATATACGCAATGCTTTTATAGAAATACGCTTTAAATCAACATACAAACTACAGCTAAAGCTGGTCTTGATGCTGCTTGTTGACGCTTTGCTTCCTGAGCGCCAGCATACTTTGGCCCTAATTTTTGGTCCCGCCCACATTCAATCTTAAAGGGACCACTAGCCACGACGCTGCTCACGTGGCCTTTGTATATAGAAGACATTACGTGCTGCCTGCTGGGACTAAAGAGCCATTAAGCGAGAATCATGCGTTGTTAACCTGTACCTGCCGCAGGTACATATTTACCGTTCTGGTCATTAACGCTCAATTAATAAATGTTATTTTATAACATTAGCCGTTTGTCTAGCTGTGACATTAATCCACACCTGTGACATCTTCACATTGGTATCCATCCATCCATTATCTTCCGCTTTATCCTCTATTAGGGTCGCAATGGGGTTCCCCATGCCCATCCAGGGGACGATTCAAATATAAATTTTATAAAGTCTACTGCTTCAGTTTTTATAATGGCAATTTGCATATACTCCAGAATGTTATGAAGAGTGATCAGCTTAACAGCAATTAATTGCAAAGTCAATATTTGCCTAGAAAATGAACTTTATGAACTTCCCCCAAAACACACTTCATTGCAGCCCTGCCTTAAAAGGACCAGCTAACATCGTTTCAGTAATTGCTCCATTAACACAGGTGTGGGTGTTGATGAAGACTGGGCTGGAGATCATTCTGTCATGATTAAGTAAGAATGACACCACTGGAGACTTTAAAAGGAGGCTGGTGCTTGGCATCATTGTGTCTCTTCTGTTAACCATGGTTATCTCTAAAGAAACATGTTCAGTCATCATTGCACTGCACAAAAATGGCCTAACAGGGAAGAGTGTCGCAGCTAGAAAGATTGCACCTTAGTCAACAATCTATTGCATCATCAAGAACTTCAAGGAGAGAGGTTCCATTGTTGCCAAAAAGGCTCCAGGGTGGCCAAGAAAAACCAGCAAGCGCCTGGACCTTCTCTTAAAAGTGTTTCGGCTGCGGGATTGGGCTACCAGCAGTGCAGAGCTTGCTCAGGAATGGCAGCAGGCAGGTGTGAGTGCATCTGCATGCACTGTGAGGCGGAGACTCTTGGAGCAAGGCCTGGTCTCAAGGAGGGCAGCAAAAAAGCCACTTCTCTCCAGAAAAAACATAATTGACAGACTTTTATTCTGCAAAAGGTACAGGGAGTGGACTGCTGAGGACTGGGGTAAAGTCATTTTCTCTGATGAATCCCCTTTCCGATTGTTTGGGACATCTGGAAAACATCTTATTCGGAAAAGACAAAGTGAGCGCTACCACCAGTCTTGTCTCATGCCAACTGTAAAGCATCCTGAAACCATTCATGTGTGGGGTTGCTTCTCAGCCAAGGGAATCAGCTCTCTCCCAGTCTTGCCTAAAAACACAGCCATGAATAAAGAATGGTACCAGAATGCCCTCCGAGAGCATCTTCTCCCAACCATCCAAGAGCAGTTTGGTGATCAGCAATGCCCTTTCCATCATGATGGAGCACCTTGCCATAAAGCAAAGGTGATAACTATATGGCTCAGGGAACAAAACATAAAGATTTTGGGTACATGGCCTGGAAACTCCCCAGATTTTAATCCCATTGAGAACTTGTGGTCAATCATCAAGTGATGGGTGGACAAACAAAAACCTACACATTCTGACAAAATGCAAGCATTGATTGTGCAAGAATGGACTGCTATCAGTCAGCATTTGGTCCAGAAGTTGATTGAGAGCATGCCAGGGACAATTGCAAAGGTCCTGAAGAAGAAGGGTCAACACTGCAAATATTGACTTGCTGCATTAACTCATTCTAACTGTCAATAAAAGCTTTTGTTACTCATAATATGATTGCAATTATATTTCTGTATGTGATAAAAACATCTGACAAACACACATAAAAACCAGAGGGCAGCAGATCATGTGAAAATATATTTGTGTCATTCTCAAAACTTTTGGCCATGACTGTATATGGGGCAAATTGGAGAACTCAATTGACCTTGATCCATGTTTTTGGACTGTGGGAGGAAACTGGAGAACCCGGAGGAAACCCACGTGGACACGGGGAGAACATGGAAACTCCACCCAGATTGGGATTCGAACCGGGAATCCCTAAGGCTGAGAGGCGAACGTGCTAACCACTAAGCCACCGTGCTGCCCCACATTGGTATCAGTTGGAAGATACACCCAGGACATGCCGCCAATCTATCGCTGGGCACACTTACTCACACACACACACACACACACACACACACACACACACAAACTATATGGGGCAATTTTAGAGCATTCAATTTACCTTGAATCCATGTATTTGGACAGTGGGATAAAACACAGTCCAAAATCATTGTACGCAAGGAAACCCACACAGACACGGGGAGAACATGGAAACTCCACCCAGATTGGAATTTGTACCTGGAAACCTGGAGATGAGAGGCAGCTAATGCTAACCACTAAGCCACCATGCCACCCCAATACATTATGTTTAATCATAAAATAAAGATATATAAAGTATAAACGATGAGCCAATTCCCAAGTCTGTTGCAGCTGTTTTTTATAAATTGTATTCTGTAATTTGGCCACTCGATGGCAGTGATTGTTAGAGAAACCAGAATCCAGTGTTCACTTTAAAAATCGGAATAGATTACATCCCGGAAGACCAGTTTATCAATGATTTATCAACGATTTTTTTGTCAATAATCACATTTATGAATCAAACTTTGTATTTTTTTAGTGTGTATGTAACCAATTTATAAAAGCAATCAGGCACTGTTGTGCATTATTGTAAATAAATCATCGGAAATAGGTATAACCGCACTCCACTTCATGCCGCGCATAATAACACATCTTTCCTGTGATTTATTCACAATAATGCACTTGTGTCTCATTGCTTTAAAATAAAGAGTAGGCAGTCAAAACTATTCATAAATTTAATTAAAAACACGGTAGTATATGTAACTTATATGTTTATTTTCATAACACAATCAATACACATCTAACCTGAAAAACTTGAATGATCAAATTGCATAAATAAAATGCAGGCAAAAACAAGGCCATGTCTTTCTGATGCTGTGGGTCACTGTTGCCAAACATAGTGTCTTTGTCACTATCTTTTAAACCCTTTTTAGGGCAATTGATGATGGAGAGGATCATTTTTATTTTTAAATATCGATTAGTGAAGAAAATAATTGGGCTCTCACAGAAAGGGCACATTTCTCATCCAGGGCAGGAGGGCGGGTGCTTGAGCACCACTATGGGACTATTTGCATATGTGCCTGGGGAGGAGAGACAGTGAGAAAAAAAGCACATCATCCTACAGGGAGAACTTAAATTGTGATGTCAAACATAAGTATTTGAAAAAAAACGGAAACCAAAAAATAACACTGATCTATGTGATTTGCCATGCTAAGACTAAATTATATATTCTAATATGCTTTATCCACTCACATAACTGCACATTGTATGTAATTTCATTTTGTCTTTACTATTTGGAAACTTTTTATCCTTCCCTTGCCAGCCAATGCATTATTCATTATAATAAACCTCAGATACTGAAATATATGAGCATGAATTGCTGCTTAATATAATGCTAAAATATGTTACATTGGTATACCATGACTAACAACTTTATTTGGTTTATTTGTATCTATCCAAAAAACATCAAGCCTGATTATCTTGTATGATCTTAGCAATTTATTTAATCTTTAAAGTAGAGTACATTATAAATGTGGTGGAGGTAAAAAAAACTGTGGTGTGAACTTCAGATAAGATGTAAGACAGGTGCTGGTCTCGTTCTGATGGGTTCTTCCAAATACTACATGTACTAAAACACCTTACAAACACTAATACCAATAACCAATAAACTAAACATTAACTTACTACCAGTAGTAAAACAAGACCTGCTTTGATGGTAGAAAATATGGCAAAGCCATTTTGCTGAAATAGCTAAAAATTACATACTGTATCTCCAGAAAGATATGTGGAAGTGTGTGAAACACAGGCTGAACCTACTAAAGTGTGGTTATCATATGAGTTGGCTAGAAACTACACTGTCTCAGCAAATATAAACCATATAATCTCCTTCTGGTCCAGCTTTGCTTTACATATTGCACATTCAACAGGAAATAAAAATAAAAGCAAAGTAACAAATAAAAAATAATTGCACTAGGCAGTATGTGGCTCTGCTGTAATTTGCATCAGATATATTTTTTGTTGCATCAGTGAGAAGTCTTCATTACATTATTCCTCATGGGGAAAGTGTACACTCATGTTTTCTGTAGTTCGTCTCTGACATTACATTTAAGCAATTTACAAGTATATCCACATGAGGATATTTTAATTTGCTAGTTATCCACTATTTATATTTTGTTCTTAATAGACATGTGTATTTTTATCATTAAGTCTAAGTAACACAATGGTTGATATTTACCTAAAATTTATTAACTGACTAATATGCAAAAATGTATTTTTCTCAAATCACAGAATCAGCTGTTATTGTCAAAATTTGAAATTATATATCTGGGCTATTCAAGATAAAATAAGATAACCTTTTATTATCCCACAAGGGAAATTTGCATTTGTACAGCAGCATAAAAAAGTGTAAAATAAAGATATGACCATATATACAAGATATAATAAGAAAACTATTAATTAATTTAAAGATATAAATAATCAAGTTTGTAAAGTATTTGCAATACACATAACTCTTACTAAGTAGACAAATATTGCACAAATATATTTAGTCACAAATATATATCATATACAGTAGTCAAAAAGGTTTGAAAAAAATTAATTAGCAGAGGAGGCACTAGTTTGGTTTGATTGCACATAAAATTTTATATCATTGGAGTCTGAGACAACACACCTTTTTGTAAATTGTTATTCCACACTTCTTAAAATGGAAGATAATGGATGGATGGATTTAATTATTATGTGTTGATACTTAAGTAATGGATTCATACATTACTTTAGCTGAAGATACAGCATTTGTGAATAATGGTGCTATCGCCATTTGTACAGCATGTCTGTGAAATCTGCTTGGGCAGAGGAGCTAAAGATTTCATGCCAAACAGGCTCCTCTGCCCACTTATTTCCTATGTGGAGCATCAGGCAGGTCAGCGACATGCTAAGATGGATACTCTGGCCTCAAGACCACGCAACATACAGCGTTGTATTTATATAGGAGTGCATATAAGATTCTAGATGCAGAGGAGTGTTGTATCACTGCCTTCAGCAAGGATTTTTTATGCTGCTGTGAAAAAGTTTGGGTAAGAAAAACTGCCATATAGACAAGCGGTGTTGGCTAAAAAGACTATGTGTACAGGGTAAAGAATCAATATTTCGTGCCATATGTGGCTTGTGTGCTGTAAAGTGGAGCAGCACTGGTCCCAAGGAAGTGCACTGAGAGATCTAATTGTAAATGGAACTAATTGAGAATGAGTCACTCTGGGGGGGGGTACACTTTGGTATCAGGGCCATTTATGTACTGTTTGCACCATATTTGGCTATCTAGCTTTGACTCAGTGTTGTGTGTTCACAGATCATCCTGGTGTTAAATATTGCTATTTCTCATGAGCTATTTTTAAATATTGCTATTTGTCATGATATATTTTTCATTGCTTTCTAAAAAACGGTTTTAATATCTGCAATTGTCATGCCTTCAGCTTTTTACTTCATTGCAATATATTTGCATACAGGCTATTATAGTTCATTATAGTGTGTCATGAGTTTAGATAATTGTCTTTTAAATAAGTCATCCTTTTAAATTCCAGCTTCTTATTTAATTTAATCTAATCTACTCTGTCAAAAAAGACAACATTTATATAAAGAAAATGATTGTAACTAGTCATTGCTTTTTATTGCAAACTATTTTAATTAAAATGTTTTTTTTTATAACATCTTTTTAAAAACTGTTTACATGCTCATGTTTTGGGGACCTCATAAATCATTCAGTTTAAAAGTGCAAGCTTGGGGTAGTTTGTAGTCATGGTTGGGGTAGTAAGGTTAATGTGATAGTAGTTGTATTTATGTATAAGTATTTGAAAAATTGAAATGAAATGAACAAAAGTCTTTGTAAATGTGTGTCCCCACAATGCATAAATACAAAGGTGTGTGGGTGTGTGTATGTATGTGCTTGTGTGTCTGACTGTAAATAATGCATGAGTTCAAACTGTAGTAAGATCCCAAAGAAGATTTATTGCTGAAATGTTGTTTTTTTATTATTTTTGATCTGATTTAAAGATCAACTTTGTCACAAATGTTTCTCCTAATATTAATTATTTTATTCCTTCATTTTCTTCAGCTTAATA
The DNA here is from genome assembly GCA_019802435.1 of Corydoras maculifer. Lineage (NCBI taxonomy): Eukaryota > Metazoa > Chordata > Actinopteri > Siluriformes > Callichthyidae > Corydoras > Corydoras maculifer. The sequence goes on from JAFMOD010001706.1 coordinate 609,237, forward strand.
CACTACTAGGGTCGCAGGGGATTCCCAATGCCCATCCAAGGGTTTTTCCTAAAATGGCTTAGGATAAATAATATGAGCCAAAGATTAAACATACTTTTGCATAATCACCTGTTTATACAAATAATTTGTGAGTTAATTTAAAGTGTATAAATTTGATCCCTTGGTGTATACATTTGGTGGCCTTGCGATTTGAACCATTAACCTTCAGATTGATAGCCTAACACCCTAACAACTGAGCTACCACACCCTTGTTTTAGGTGTTCAGTGACTATCAGTTAATTTACAGTATCAGGACTGAAACAACTATTAGTCTTTGGATGAAAAAAGATTTGAATTAATATTTAGACACCTGTCTTCAATAAACAAGTTAATTATTTTGTCAAATCTGAGAACAATGTGAGACTTTATTAAGACCTTTATTAAGACAAAAACTCATGAAGAAACGTGTGAGATTACTGAGGTTTTTACCCCAGGAGAAATATTTCTGCAAGTCTCCTTTATCTTTCTACTTGTCTTGTTGTTGTCTAGGAGATTGTCTGGGGAAATTAATAAGACCTACTTTTTGATATATCTTTCCTCTGCGATCTATCAGGTAAAATCTTATGTCTATCTAAACTGCCTCAGGTTTCATTTTCGCTTGAGGTCATTTAGGACAGTCAGGGCAGCATTCCAGCCAGAAGAGCCCATAACACCTCCACCTAGGTAACATAAAGGTTACACATTAGTAATCAGTCGATAAAAATGTAAAATTTTTATGCCAGTTTAGAATATTATATTTGTAACCATTGCACATATTTACAGACCAGGATGACTGCCGCTGCCACAGAGATACAGGCCTTTGACTGGTGTCTGATAGTGTGCAATGGAGGGCAAAGGTCTTGCCAAGTATAGCTGATCTAATGACATTGCACCATGAAATATATTCTGTGGATGTGAAATGCAAACAAAAGAGATAAGATTTCAAACACCTGAAAATATATATCAGGGAAAACCTGACGTATACATGAAGTAATAAGAAAAAGAGTAAATACCCCGCCAGTGAGACCAAATACCCTTTCCAGGTCTGGTGGAGCCAATATATCCTTTCCAACTATTGACTTTTTAAATCCAGGAGCATAACTCTCAACACAATCAAACACTGTGAAAATTTAATGGTATTATAGTCAATTCCCCTTAAAAAAAGATAAACTTAAAAATATTATATTAATAAATTATTACAATATTATAATATTATACTATAGTGTGCATATGCTCAGTTTGCTCATTTTTAATAAAAAAATACATAATAACCACAAATTTATGCATTTTTTACTATTTGAAAGATTATTTATACAACCAGATCAGAGTTGCGTACTGGGACAGAAGAAACTAAATTTTGTTCATATAGTGTATATGTACCTAAGCAGTAAATTAATGTAAACCTTAAAGGGTACTATAGGTACTAAGGGTACCTGTAGGATAGCTGATCTGTTGTATCATTATTAAATTTGTTGTTGGCTACTGTTGATTGTCACTGCTATCCATCTGATCCAAATGTATAACCATAGTCTGTCACTGAGCCCATTCATTCTAACCTGTGTTTGCATAATTTTCTCTATCTTCATCTGTCCATGCACGTCCCCCTTCTAGACTAAATGGGGTAAACTGGGTGAAAAATGAAATCACATGACAGCCAGGAGGAGCAAGAGTAGGATCTAGTACAGAAGGAATGGTCATCTCAATCATTGGTCTGAGGAAGGAGAGGACATGTTTAGTGATAACTTCTTATTAATAAGATTACATTTACATTTAGTCATATAGCAGACACTTTTATCCAAAGCGATTTAAAAATGAGAACAACACAAGTCAGTAGTTATGAAGAAAACCAGCTACACTGTAGAATTATCAAACCTGATTGTTATCTGATCAGGCAGCCTCCTTTTTTTTCTTTCTACAAAGGTAAATAATTTATCATAGATTTATCATTCAGATTACATTTTAGCAAAAACACAGTTTAAATTATTTGTGTTAGTGTTACACTTATCCAATAGTGTAAAGTCAAGATAAAATTAAAACTAAATCTTACCAATATTAATTAATGAATTTATTTAGAGAATACTAATCACAGTATTACTTAAGCAAAGTGACACAATACTAATTATTAAATGTATGGGAAAATATCTAATAGAATATTTACTTCAAAACTGGAATTTCTGGTTTTATTCATAGGTTGTTGAGGAGGTTGAGTGTATAATGCAAATGCAATGCACAGAATGCAAATTGTGGATGTAAAGTCAAAACACAAAGCAGAAGGTGGCCGATGTATGACCATAATGAACTAAATATATGTTTTTATTTGATAGTTATTATTTATTTAAAACAACATATACTTAATTCTAAATGTAAATAATGGAATATAATTTGATTTAGCCATAATGCTACTATTTACTTACTTTGTAGATGGATGTCCTTGCTGACCCTCCTTATATGCTGTTTCCAGTATTTGTATACTCTCACAGTTCAGGTGGATGGAACATTGGTGATGTGGACCCGGCTTACATTTAGCAGTATTAGGGGCAGCTAAGAAATTAGGAAGTCTGTCCACAGCCACTGCAAATATGTAAGAAGGTAGATTACTAGCTGAGATAAATCATTACATATACTTGTTAATGTTTTTACATGTATTATATAAAGATTGGAGAAATATTAATAAATTAGAAATTTTGAAATTTTACTTTACTTTACTCTTATTTAATCTTTAATCCAGCATCTCTGTGGTTCCATTTTTAAGAACATATGGCTTTTGTCAGGAGTACAATTTGTCCTCCAGCCTTATCTTTACCATTTTCATTGTTTTGGCTATATTGGACGTGTTTCAATCCCTGATTTTTATAATAATAATAATAAATTTTATTTCTATAGCACTTTTCTGCGACCTCAAAGATGCTTTACAACAAATAAAACAGTATAACATTAATAAAATAGTAAAAACATGTAAAACATAGATTATAGCAATAATGCAGTTTCTAAGATAAGAAGAAAAGCAAAATTAAAATGCAGCAACAGAAATAAAATTATCAGTAACAGGTTAAAAGCGATGGATGGGTTTAGAGGAGTGACTTAAAATTAGGCAGATCAGAACAGTCACTGTATTTGTTTTGGAAGTTCAAAAGTGAGATGTCAGAAACAGAAAAGGCTCTATCATCCCTGGTTCAGTGCTCAGTTCTAATGTTGACAAACAGGAGACTTGCATTAAAAGAGCGAAGGCTACATGAAGATGAAGCAGGTCAGTGAGAGAGGAGAGGTTCTGATTGTGGAGAGTCTTTTAGATATTAGTTAATCAATGGCCTTCATTATTTATCAGTATTGTTTTAGTTAATTAACTATGTTTAGACACAGGTTCCGTGGTTTATGCATATTATAGCATGTGACCAGGTTTTTGTTATTTAATCGCTTGGATTTCCTGTTCTCGCCAAAAGGGCTTTGGTAGTCACATGCCATTGACGATTATTCATGTCTGTACTCTTATCTAACCTCCTTGTAATAAGCCTTGTTCTTTTATCTGGAATCCTGGCTCCCTCCAGTGCTTATCATGCACTTTATTTGGTAACAGCTCACGAACGAGACAGCTTTAGGTTAGTTTCATGGTATTTATGGCATAATAAACCTCTACCAATGAACTCCCCCAGTTGACACTGGTATTTAGTCCCCGATTGGGGATGCCCTTGTCCTCTCTCTTGCATCCATGTTTCTTCTTAGTATCTCTTATGATAGCTTATTATGAATAATTATGTATTCTTTTTGACACTAATCTCATTGTGATGGCATATATATAGGTATTTAGGCATATACCTAATATACCATATCTTGCATCACCACACTAATGCCTTTACAATAAAATGCTTTTTTCATCTTTAGCAGTTCCAAGAAGAGGCCTAGTATTGGGAAAAAGACCTAAATAAAAAAATTTTTAAGCATGCTAATTTCATCTGCTTGTGTTATGTGTTAGTCCAGCTGTTCCTAGGTGGTGCAGTGCAATGGTTACATATAAACCTGACAGTGCTTGTAAATATCAGAAACTTCCAGTGCTGTGTGAGTATCTGTGCATGCCAGTGGTGTTTGCATGTCCAAATCTGCCAGTATTGTGTGCAAAAAAACACAGACAAGTGCTTTCAAGCCTATATGCACACTATAGATAATAGTCCACCTATTGTCCTAAGTCCATGCCATTTACATTACATTTAGTCATTTAGCGGACACTTTTATCCAAAGCGACACATCACAACATCACAAGTCCGTAGTTAGGACTATGCCATTCCTTGCCTGTCTGTGTACAGAACATTCCAGAGCTTGGAGTACATCTAGGCCTTCCAGTGCAGTAAGGGAGTCTGAACTTGTCAATGCTGATACATGTCGGAACCTGCCTGTGTATTTTGGGTATCTGAACTTTCTACTGCTGCTTACATTGTACAGTGTTATATACTATCAGTGTATTTGACCCTGTTAATGACGTATGCATGGCTAAACCAGACAGATTTCTTAATAGGCATCAATCCTTCTATCTGATTAATTATAAGTGCATATTTGTTTCTTCAGGTGTTTGGGCAAACACCATATTCATAGAATAGAAAAAACTACACTTTTGAGGAATATCTAGAGGTATTTTAATTAGAAACTGTGATGTATCACCTTTAAATGTTTTGGAAAACCTTCAGAACCAAAGAAAATGCTTTGAGGAGTCTTCAAATGTGGTTTAGCTACAGATTCAAACTGAACTTTTAAATATTCTTTGCTGATCATGTTGTTTTGAAAGTATTAAATGAACGTACCATTAATCTTGGTCACAGGAGAGGTATAATCAATCTGATTTATTGAAGCAATAAACTTCTCAGGAAGAGCATCCTATAAGCAGACTGTAGTCAGATGTATGCTTGTTTTTTTGTTGCTTTAAATTTAAGAAATATTACCTGTGGAGTTAGCTGTTTAAAGGTTACATAAGGCGTGGCATTTGACAAAACCACTTTACTGTAGACCTCAGTACCATCTTTCAAAACAACACCCTTAGCAGTCTGATCTGGGCCAATTAATATGTGCCTAACTTCCTGAAAAAAAAGGATTTTACATCAATTTGGTCTATTTTATTTTTAAAAAAAAATACAAATCAAAATTAAATCTTATTTCTAACCTTTTCAGTGAAGATTTCAGCTCCAAGAGAGCGTGCAGAGTCAGCAATGGACTTTGAAACACCACCCATCCCACCCTCCACATACCCCCAGGCTCCTTTCTCCTTTTCCAGCTCACCCATAACATGGTGCAAGAGGACATACCTACAAAAATGAACATAGTACTTACATACATACATCATTAGCAATTAAATAAACTTGAACGACAGAATGACAAAATATAAAATCTTAAAAAATTATTTCTCTTACCCACTACCTGGATTGTTAGGGCTTGTATTAGCTCCTATCACAGAATCAGTGGCTAATGTTGCTAGCAATGGCTCAGACTCAAACCAACGGTTCAAAACCTGTAGTAGATGAACAGTACAGTAAAAGTGTTATATACAGCATGTACACATAATATATTTATTTATATATAATATCATGCAAATACATTATTCTGTTTAATCTAATATTTAAAATTGTTATACAATATATAAATCATCTGATCCAATACTTATCCCACCTTCATAGCTGGAGCTGTTATAAGTTCATAGAAGTCTGGTATGTTTTTTCCTAACTTTAACCCTAAGAATAAAGCAGTCACATTTTAATCCATATTTGAATTGGCGTGAACAATACAATTAGAAGGCAAAACATGTGTAAAACTGTATGTTTAATAACTTGTAACATAAAATAGTATTTAACAAAATGCAGCGTAGCTTAGCCAAAATTTAGATGGTGTACCGGCTGACAGCAAGGGTTTCAATGTCTTCAATGCTGCCATTCTTTTCCTCACTGTTCCCTGAGTCAGTCGTGATATGTCAACAGGTGGTGCATCCAACAGTGGGTGGATTGCACAGGCCAGTTTTTCCAAATGTGCTATATAATCAGGAAAATTCTTTTTTTAAATACATAGCAGAAGAAGAAGATAGAAAAAAATTAGTGGGGAAAAATACATGTCCAAAAGTTTTAACATACAGTTCATAAGGAATTTTCATTAATCCGCATTTTTGCATCAGCAGTAGAGAGATTTATATGTTTTAATTTTAGAAATGTTTTAACATTTTCCTAAAATGTTGTGATTGGTTTCTTATTTATTATTATTTATATGACAAAAATATGTATTACTATTTATTAATATATTATTTATGTTATATATTTTATTAGTTATTAGTTTAACTGAAGATTAAGGTTTTAAATTCACATTTATTATAAATTCTTTGTTTTCAGGATTTCCTATTGTTTGTTTATTTAATTAAAATGTCTACATTAAATTACATTTGGCCATTGAGCAGACACTTTCATCCAAAATGACTCACAAGTATCCCAACTCGATGGTTGGGGTCAGAGTACAAGGTCAGCCATGATACAGCACCTTGGAGCAATGAGGGTAAAGGCCTTGCTCAAGGACCCACATTCGTAACTTCAGTGAACCTGGGAACCTTCCAGTTGATAGCCAAACATCCAACCACTAAGCTATCACACCCTAACTGAATGAGTTTGTATATTTGCCCTGACTAGCACACTATTTCATTTACATCTG